>OZ012704.1:83682385-84282385 GCA_963942595.1 Cylloceria caligata | reverse complement strand
GTTTCGCGAAATTACCGTTAACCCCTTTTGATTGTAACAGTAGAGGTGCATCTGTACAGTTGACGTATGTTGATCGAATCGTAATCAATCGCATAATTGTTTACACACTTGTGTAAGAATGGTCTTAAAATATTTCTGGATTTATCTGTAATCATTTCGATGAATGAATTATACTCTCACGAGGCAAACACGCGGAGTTATTTATTTCTTCGTTATTCTGCTTGTTTTTTTTTGTCTTTTCAAATTCTTACGGTCGCGATTTAATTTTTATTCATTCAAGGGAAGCCGGTTATGATACTGAGTCTGTTTAGGTCTGTTTTTATTTTCTACAATGTTGAAGAACGTCGAAAAAAGCTCCATCCGAAGAGGAGATCGAGGTGACGCACTGTTGGATAAATCCAATTTGAAATATTAAGAAAAACAATCTTGATAAACAGCCGAAAGAGAAATGTTTAGTTAAAACACACGGAATGTAATAAACACAAATTTAGATATATTTATAAAGAATATTGTTAAAACAAAAAATATGACACAACGGCGTAAATATAAATTCTGATTTTTTTATGTACGTCTAAAGTTTTTAATCTACTACGCAAGGTGTAGGAATGTATGTCTATCCATCAACGGGGAATGATGCGCAGCAGTATAGTGCAGCATTTTAAAAGTGAATCAAGGATTCGCTTGACCGCACCCCCTTTTATTTACGAGCATCATTATTACGTATGTATTCCTCTACTTGTTGACGTGCGCCCTGCACATCCTCCCTCTTAAAGTAGACGATATGTGCGCGATACGTGCACTATAATAGTACAAGTAATTCCATGCGCATCCTGCAGTTCGTGCAGCAGATACGGAGCACAAACTTGCGAGATTCCCTACGCCAGTTTCACAATTATCACTAATTGCGAGTGTAGCGAGATAGCCGGGCCGACACGTATCCGCGGCGAGGAACAAGTTCCAAAGAGGAAACACATGTGACTTCTTTATTTCGTAAATATGAAATAAAAATTTCTTCATGCAAATATCAGATTTATAGATAAAAAAAAATTGTTGCAAAATAAATCGAAAAAATAAAAAAACGTTAGATTCGAAGATTGAATCTTTCCTTCCTCGCTCGATCGACACTTCCGTCAGTGACTATACATTGTTGCGACTCGGCAAGTTGTTTTACCACCTCGAAAGATTTGCAGAGTAGCAAGTGCCGTTGCAGATTTATAAATAAAGTCAGAGGCAAAAGATAGAGGACACACAGCCAGCGACTAAACGGTCGCTGCCAACAACGGGCCAAAAGTGCCGGACATAGTCCACGGCCAAGAGAGAAAGGCTGTGCGGGCGGCCACCTTCTCAAACTTTGAAATTCGGTGTCAATGGCCCGATAATTCGAGAGATACCTATTATGCAATTGGCATCGTATCGAGTGTCTTCACAACCGCAAACGGGTATCTTATTCTTTCCTTCTTCGTTGTAGCTTACCGATACTTAATTAAAAGAAATACCGTTAAAGTTGACTGAAAATATATTCGCTACCTGTGTATAATCCATATCAAGAGACAAGTGCATTTACCTACCTTACCGACGATTGCGAGATCCGTAAAACTTTCCTTCCGCTAGAACAATGTGTATGCAGAATGAAAGTACGTCTTTCGCTTGTTCTTTCGGTTGTATCATAGATTACACATTTCGACTCCAAATTTCTGACGCAGTTTTTTTTATCATTGCGTAAAAACGTCGTCCTCTTCGATCCAACTATGATTCCTGAGTCGATATAAATGGTGCAAAAAGTAGTAAAATCCGACAAAAATACGATTTGTAAAAGAAAAAAATCTTGTGATATTTTTGAACAATATTTATTTAACAAAATTTCGTTACGCAAGCCTTATATTATTTTAGCACGGGGATCGTACCGATGTGCTGGGGGAACAGTCATCTATCCCCACTGTTAAGTACGTCAATTAACCTTGACCTGACCCAGTAACAACATTTATTAGATCAAGCTCATTTTAATTAAGTGCATATACAACATGTATAACGTTCCTCTTTTAGTGGAGAATTCGCATGATGGAGAAATTTGCAGCAGCATAATCTTTGATAAGAGAATTCTACTAGTTTGGAGCCGGATGATAAAAATATTGAGCAAGGATCTCCCTTGAAGTTTAATAAATATAGGAAACAATTGATATTCTCACTTTAAAATCTTCCACATGATAATTAATTCGTTTAAACTTTAAGATTTTGTTATTAAAGAAGTATATAATTTCATACATTTGCTTACAGTGTGCTCGATATGGTTTGTGCGTTCCTGATAAAAAGTCTTGTTTGATTGATTAGACATTATAAAAAGTGATGATTCGATTTTAAGATTCACTGTTGACACATCGAATGAAAAATCAAAGTCTGCGAGAGCCGCAGAAATTTCATATACGCGCAAACCGTGAAATCGAGTGAATGTATATAGATTGATCGGACGACGGTCGAAATCCCGAGGTGCCGGTGTAGGTTGTGGCTCCCAGCCACTTTCGCCCTCGAGTACATTATACCTAATCGAGGAGATGAGTCGAAAGAGCAAGTGCAAAGACATCGACGTAAAAGCTTGGGGGCGTATGTCTCGTGAGCTTCCGCTCACGTTGACGAAATTTCGTCACTAGGATGAGTCCTCGTTCTTCGCCAAAAGTTATATGCGGAAATGAGTATAGCTCCCTCGCTCGTGCTTCGCTCTCGAGTCTTCGAGACACTTACGGCGGAGAGAAGGGAAGATTGTCCTCTAACGCGACGATGACGAACTCGAGACGATGCGCTTGAGAGGAAGGGAACCGAGAATGAGCGATGCAAGAGGAACAGAAAACTTTGAGCTCATGCCTCCTTCTTCCTTTACTAGAATCTGCTATGTCTCTCTTGGGTATAATCTCGTTCAAAAGTAAAATTCACGTCGCACAAGGGTTCGGGATAGACAACTTGACTTGGCTTTCATACTGTATAGCTTGTAACAAAACACACACGATTTTGTAGCTTGTTATACGATTAAAATGCCAGAAGGGTGAGAACTACTTTTTTATTCGTAGCTTCTGCGTGACGGACTTGGAAGAATAATAATTTTAAATAAACAGGTTGGAAGATTATTCTGAAAAAATTATTCAATGAATTACTTATTTAATTTTTTTAAATAGAGAGCTTTCATCTTATGTAGTAAATCGAGAGAAAAGATTTCATTGATTCGAATAAATCGGCAAATTAAAATTTCTTTCAGTGAATCAACTGAATATTTATTTGATTCAATAAAGATACTTACTTGATTTCAATGATGTGATGCATTTCAACCACGATGAGGATATTTCATTGCCTTCGAGGAAATATTTATTTGATAATACTTATTAAAGAAGCGATTTGTTTTATTTATATGAATAATATATTTGAAATCACCGTTTCAAAGCAATATTAATTTGACGGCATCGTGCGCGCTGCTGCTCGACGGAAGACGCGAATTGTTTTTTCTAACAGTATTGTATCGACAGCGCAAAACCGTCGAAACGCCCATTGTGTAGATTGTTACCCAAATGGAGAATTTTTGTTATGAATGCTGGTATCCGCGAATACGTTATTACATTCGAAGGTATGTTATGATAAATGAACATTAAACGGATCATCGAATCTTTCGTCGGTTAGTACGGCAAGCATGAAAAAGTAAAACATAACCTATAATGTAATCATAGATAAGCATCACGATCTATTTATAGACACGAATAAAAAAAAAGTGCCGCAATATACGAATCGCATGTGTCCCCATGTATTTATTTGTTTGTTCGGTATTGTGCGTGCGTGCGCGTGTGTCGCACGCAAAAAAAATACCGTTTATTGCAATAACAATTGGTTCATTGCAATGTTTCTATTACGACACCTTAATAACATTGACTCCTTTAAAGTAAAATAAAGTAGGAACAAGCATCCAAAGTGAACGTGCCCGATATGACACGCCAGGCACACTATACCATTTGGTGATATTTGCTCGAGAGATTTAAAATGTAGGATTTTAACGAAATGTATCCTACTATCGTTATAAGACTGAGCAAAATATGAACATTTAATTGAAGTAAATAAAGGCTTCTTAAAGCTTATTGAAGTAGGCTTCGATACGATTTTCTTTGATTCAATACAATCGCATTTAAGACAATTCGCGATGAATTAAATAAAAGATAATATTAAATGAAATATATTTATTCCATGACGGTGATTAAAAGTTTCATAGGCCAAAATTTTAATGGAATCTTTTTGATCCAATGAAACTTTTTCTCTCGATGTATTTCTGTCACTAATGATACAGCTTAGGTAATTTTTTGTTATCGCCAACACTTAAGGCTTTCAAGTTGTTCAGATCTTGCGACGCTTGTACAATAAATTTTTACCCCGAAGAAAAAAAAAATACTTTTCTTACCTTTGATGAACACGCAGCTACACTCGCTATGGAGATTGTCGACGAAAAAAAAGTAAAGGAGCATCCTCAGTCGTTGAATATTTAGCATCCTCCTCTCTTTCACTCTGTTATATACACGCATGCTACACGCTCTACTCTTTTCTTATTTTACGGACGCGGAGCATTCATTTTTTAAAGTGAGACTGCATCTTTCTTGCCCGTCTGTCGCATCTCGTATCTTACACAACGTGGAGAAGCATCCCTCGAGAATAGAGGAAAAAAAAACTAAGTGATGGAAAGTAGAAAGCGATGAAGAAAGACAGATAAAGGAGAAGAAATTTAATAGAAAGTGTTCGCGCCCATAGGGAATAAGTAAATGCAAAAATGTTTTACGTATTTAAACTTCAGAAACTGATTTTAAAAGAGAGGCGACTAGATTTATGCAGTAAATTATTGTTGCTGTGCGATATTTGGTACGGAATCATTATTTTGTGATATTTTTTTATGATACCTTCCTTATCGGTTGCAATGTACTTTATTTGTTTATCAAACGGTTGACGGGACTATCCCTTGACATGAAAAAATATAATAATTATTATTTTCTTCAAGATCTTTCAAGACCTTAAGGGCAAGATCAATAGGCGCTTATTTTAATACATAAAATATATATATTTCATTCTATTTTTTATTCTATCGTCTTCCCTTCGTTTTTTTAAATTAGCAATAATGTCTATGTGTTTGTAGTTAGTCAGAAATTGTGGTGAATTTTTGGAGTATCCCACTAAATTCCATTCCAGTATCCATTGACTTATGCCGTAAGCTCGTCAGGTTCGTAGACAAAGTAGAGGAAAAGCCGAAAAGTTATTGCGAGGGGACAGAACCTTGTGTAAAGAAGCTCAAGAGTTGAGATGCACGGATTAACGAGCTGTCATCCAAGGCCACCGGAGTCAGCTTGGCCTAATTGTCTCTCGGAGATCGAGAGAATGCGCCGTTGCTTCGCGATACAAAAGCTAAACCTCGTTTCTTTTTTTCCTGGCTCTCGCACAACACAAAACAGGCCTCGTTTCTTCTCAGTATCATTCGTCTCAATACTCGGCTCTTGCCACTTTTCATTTTCCCTGCATGCACTATCGGTTTTTGAGTAGATAAAAAACATTGGGATGCTGAGTCCGAAGACGTAGAATAGTTGAAACGCTAGGCAGTCACTTTTTATAAACTTTCTACTATTCGCTGGGCTCCTTATTAAATATTTTTCAGTGATCAAGGATGTGACATAGCTGATATCTCAATTTTTATAATTGTTAGTGAAAAAATGTGAAAAAAAACAGCACATGTTTAGCAATTTAAAACATTTTAGAATTTTCAATTGGTCTTTTGATAATTTTTGATACACAGAATATTTTATATTCTTTGTCCAAAGTGATTATCGAGTTTCAAAGTTTATCACAGTAACAGGAGAACTCAGATATTTCTATTGTTATCCTAATTTAATCGGCTAAAGTATTCGTTATCTTGCGTATCGCGATTACTAAAATAATACAGCTGCGACATGGGCCAAATTACCATTATCATTGATAAAACATAATCTCTTTACAACACTTTATCTTAACTGTTATTTGTAATAGGAGCGCGCCTCAACCGATCCCTCGATCTCCGCTTATACCGCATTCGTAATCACTATACCTCGACTGTACTCTCTTGATCCAGCGTCATCGATTTACCGAGAAGTCAACTCGGTTGTCACTTACTTCGAGAGTTACCGTAATTCACTGCTGTAAACAAGCCAGCCCCGTTCGCGATAGTATAATATTGAAGAGTTACACGATCCGACTTCTCGTCGTCATCGTCGTCGTCGTCGTCGCCGTCGCCATCGCCGTTACCAAAGACGATTGCCCATCACCGGTGTACTTCGAGGAAACGAATAAACGTTACGAGCTTAGCAAACAGCAGCAGCAAAAGCGATGGAAACGATCAGAGCACGGGATTGATCGTGAGCGATCGTCCGGAGGATGCCCCGAGTAGTAATTTTTGACCCTTCGTTGAACCTAAAAAGCCTGTGATAATTGCGCGGAATCTGCCAGGATGAAGAAAAGATATCAAAACTAAATGATAATATTAAGCAAATCTACAACTTGTATCATATTTTAATTCGACATTTTACGACGAATGTGTCCAAAGTATATTTATTTATTTTTTATTTCCAAACTTGAAATATCATTCGTTGAGAATATGAGAATTGACCTTATTGTCATCGTTGTCTTTTTAATTTATCAATTGCTGTTTATTCTTCGAGTTATTTCATTGTCATCTTCTGGCTATGGAGACGATCCCCGGATCTTGGCAACTCCAAATGTCGTCGTGAAGTTTCGATTAAAAAAAAAAGAAAATGTGACGAATAATGAGCAAAAGTAGCCAGAGGGGCCGTAGAGTGGGACGAATAAACAATGAAACGCTCTCTAGTGCGAGCAAAGTAAAAATTTGTCGATGCTCAAAACTTTTGATAAAAACAAAGACCGAGAGTAAGAAAAATAAAATGGAAAAGAAATGAAAAAAAAAACCAAATTGTCAATCGAAATACCGAAAATTAAAATACCGTGCACAGGGACTTTGAGATTGTTCGAACGAGTGCCGAACAGAAAAATGTGGACTAAACTGAAGCTGGAAAAAGTGCAGTGGAAAAAGCAAAGAACGTACAAGAACCAAACTATTGTCAGGACATGTAAAAGAGAAGAAAAAAATGGTGAACAAAAAAAACGAAAAACAAACGTCGCATGGCATTTTCGCCTATTCAGAACAACCCGTTCTACTTATCCCGTTGGAGAAAAAAGAAAGAACGAGAGATATAAAGAAATGGCACGTTCATTTATCCGAACCAACGACCCAGACAAGCCCCCGGCCTTTTATTCGTCATTCACCCCCACATCCCCCTCGCGCCATGATGCAAGAGAGGGTAAAATGGTAACCCAGATTCCGAGCATAAATTCGCCGTTGAAATCCTAAACAGAGGCCACCGCTCATCCCTAGCCAACTTCTTCACCGGTCCTGTTACGGAAGTCTATCTTTCCGTACCGCGCTTTTTTGAACTCGGTGCAATCGTTGAGCCGTTGAGTACGACCAATATTTCACCGTGTACAAATGGTTCCGCGAAAAATCTGGATAAATCGACCGACGTTCGCGTCAGTTCGTTACGTTGGTTACGTTCGTTCGTTTAAATTCTTCGAGAATTCTACCGCTAGAAAAATGCACATAAATTTGACTTTTAAATAGCGTTTTATAGAAATTATTAGCAAAGAAAAGAAAAACTTTTTCAATTGAAGATATACTATCGACGTGTAATTATGAATCGATATTTAGCATTTTTTAAATATTCGCTTAACACAAAATTGAATAATCGTCGAGAGTCTTTTCGATTGATCGAACGTGTTGGATTCCTCATGGACAAGGAGGAATCGTACAATGACAACTACGTTATGTTGTTATGACTTCGTGTCTGAGATAATGATCATGTTAGAATGCCGTGATGCCGAACAGATTAAATTAACCAGATCCCTCTTTTTCTTTGCTCGTACCATTCAGCGTTTTTTTAAGATATAAAACGTTTATTTGCTTCGTGTCCTTCACCATCGAGAAGAGTCGGATGATGCACACCTTGGCTCTTATGACACAGGCATATACGTTATGCCTCGTATACTGTAGTAAATGTTGACGATTTGCAACATCGACACTGGACGATCGTGCATCGTTAAAGGCAAATAAGTGTGACGATATATTTATCGTCGCAAATAATTACGCAAATCGAAAATAATTTTTTTCTATCAATGCAGCCAAACTTACGTTAGGGTTATCAAGGTAAACGTAAGAATTAATAAGAATTCTGTCAAATATACGCTTGTTGTTATGAACTCTTATATTGTTGGGCACGGTTTACGTGAACCGCGTCTCCACAGTTTAGAGTTTCCGTGAGAAAGAGGCTACTCGAGATACAGATAGCCGCGAGACGATATTGTCCAACATTATAAAGAGGTAAACGCTTTTTACCTCTTTCACTTCTTCCGCTCGCTCCATGGTAAGTACAGCACTGTAATAAACGGGCACCGCGACTTTACATGTTCCTTATAGACGGCAGCGTAGCATCACAATAGGGAATGCGGCTGAAACTTCTCTGCAAACTTCCTCGCTCCGTTCACGCTATCATACGAGAGCTACCTTCGGAGGTAATCTCGTCGCTTCGTGTTTTACAGAAAAGTACTTTACTCTTGGGCAAACCAAGCGGTGAACGGTAACGACGATTTAGCTAAACATATATATTGTCCATAAAAAAATTCAAGAGTATTCAATGATTCATCGACAAAGTTGTCAATCTGATACGCGAAAGAACGATCGACTGGTAAAAAAGTACGTTTCCAAGTCGACGGCTGTGCGCGCACAGGACGTACGTGTTGAGAGTCTAATTTCTCAGTCTCTTTGAGAGGAAGGAAAGAGAGAGAAGCTCGATGCTGCATGGCGTACTTTCAGGGTCACGACGTGACTTCAACGTGACCACCTGACCTACGTTAACTTATGTTAAGCGTTTAAAATCGGCCAAACTTTACGCAACGGGTTTCGATATTACCGCTTCGAAAGATTCTCGTTCTTGACCTCCACTATCCTTAAGATGATGCGACAAACCGACTGATTGCGAGAGAGAAAATTGCGCATTTCTTATTTTGTCAACCACGATTAATATTTCAGGCAAAAGCAAATTGGGTTTGCACGCGCCGAAACATTCGTCACGGAAAATCTTATTTGTGATTTTCCCAAATTTCAGTTTGTGAGAAAATAAGAAAATGCGATTAATACGCTATCTCTCTCCTACTCATAGCTACTCGGTCGGTGCGTCACGTAACCTTAACCCAGAAAACACTGAGCACAGAAAAGCTTCACTCTCGTAAAGGATCATCATAAACTTGGTCATTCGAAACAAAAAGTATGTTCAGTATAATTTCATTCGAATATTCCATCCCGTTTTGAGTATCAAGCTTTTAAAAAATCGTCAAAACATATTCTTCTATGAACCGAAAGGATCGTACGAACCACCCCTCTGCACATAGAAAACTTTATTCACTAACAAGTTGAGTGTAAAGCTTAACTGTATTCTCGAGTATCACGTGTAAAAGAGATTCTAGCACGACAGATGTGGCCTTCGTAATTTTTTATTTGCAAAGATTAACTTTCGCTAGAAGTGTCATTCGAGGCTGTGTACAAGCTTTGTATTCTCTTGGAGTTTCTTATCAAACGGGGCCATCGCTGACCGGTATTCTTCGTCGCGCTTGATTCCTTCCTATCTATACGCTACTTATCTGAAGTACATTTTTTTTCTTCTTTATCGATTCGACTACGTATTTGCGCTTCGTTACATCAGATTCCTTCGCCAATTTTGTATTTAACAAAAGTTTATACCTTTTTTTTAACGTATATCAGATGTAAATATCAAGCGTTCGATAGATGAACGTAATATCAGACTGATATAAAGAAAGTCGATTTATAACTGCGATTACGTACAAATGATAATCTTCAGCCTGAATCGCTCGAAAGAAACACGTTTTCTATATTTAATAAAATAAAAATTAATACAAGTAAATGATAAACAAACGGCCAATATCATTTGTAACAGAAAAATAAATTACAAAAAATAATTATCAAGCTCAAACTATTGTTAATGCAATGAGATGCAATTCAGAAATTTGCTTCAAATCGGTGCGAAATAAATTGATTTACATGTGTTTGCACAGAGTCAGTTCTTATACACGCGAGTATCGATTGCACAGTATTCATCTCCGAGCATAGACCAAATATTTATGGATAAAGGTGCGTTGATTTGTGCTTTCGCGGTTGGTATTAGGGAAGGTATTTGCGCTATTAGCGCGAACGTTTAGTCTGCTACGTGTTTGCGAGAGAGAGAGAGAAAGAGAGAGAGATACTTAGCCAAGTATGTAATAACGATAGCCATCCAAGCGTAGTCCCTAATCATATACTGTGACAAAATCATGGAGTTTCAGATTTCGATTGATAAATTTGCATATCTTCCCTTTCATCTACGTCGCACTCCTAAATTACTGGTAATTACGATTACGACACACAGAGGCGTTGAGTCTTTCACCACGCTTATTACTCATCGTTTATTTGCGTTAATGATTTGTCAATATTTTCCCCTTAAGAAGATTCAACTTGGGATAATATCGGCTCATAGTATTTATTTCTGTCCGGAAGACTCGTTGCAATTAAATATTAAAAATGATTCCTATTTAAATTCCGACATCTTGAAAGTAAAAAAAAATACAAATTCTGCGATGAAGCCAAAGAACTCGGTTGTATTTTCTTCACGATAATTATAGGTATTATTATAAAATCGTCGATCTGGTCTCAGTGAATGTTGAGTTCAGTAGTGGTACAGAGAACGAGATGCCTGATCTTACATTCCGTGTTTCATTGCTCCGCAATCGTTGAGATGTCCGCGTGAATGCGTCCACGTACTTAACACGAAGGCACGAACGAACGGATGTTGCAACTGGTCACGGTCATACTCCATAATACTGCGAGGCGTTACGATTATATAATTACTCGCTACGCAGGTTGGGGTTGCATCGGACAATACTGTAGAATTATCACGACAGATGCAAAGGTTCAAACATACATTGGAAACATATCAAAATTTTCAATGCTTTCTTTAGGTTCTTTTAAAATTAATTCAATGCTTTCTTTCTTTCTTTTTTATATATTTTTTTTTATTAAGTTTACTTTCTGCCGTTCTTATTTCATCTTCTTTGCGACTCGCTGTATTCTACGTTACAGCGTTACTACTTTTTTAAATCGTTACTTCAAAAGTGACAATCGGGGCTGCTGTTTTATCGTTTTATTGTTATTTATAATTAATTTATATATACTTATATAATTATAAAATATTGATAATAAAACATTTTTCCAGTAATTATTTTTAAAGCTTTTCTCAGTTCAAAAGACTATTGAGCTTGAGACATGAAAAAAGATTCGAATTTTTTTACCGTTCCCTTTATCGTAGACGTTTCATTACTCTTCGTACGTTCATATTTATGCATTTATTTTTATGACGTAGCTAGTAATCAAAATAACTGTACGCGCGGTACATCGTTTTGTCTTAAAACATAGTACATGCCCCTGATCCGCATATATCCTCCTGCTGCTTCCTAGTAGTTTTAATATATCGCTGCTTCTGTAGGTAAAAAAAGAAAGAATATCTCTTCTGGAATAATCAACTATGTCGAGCGACGTGCAATCCTAGATAAAAACTGACTCAGCTGACCGTTTTCATTCCTAGACAATGTAACACAAGCGTCGATATATTGATATAAAGAATGCGTATAGAACCTGCATACGTATTAGTATTGTATGCGAGTATGTACTGTATGAGCTATAAAACGAAGTGAAGTGAACACGCAAATGCGGTGGAAGCATGCTATTAACGTAACGAGTTTCATCGTACCGTTCTATAGAGGACGAATGTGGGCGATGACGCTAAATGACGCCAGGGCGTTCGTTCAATGTACCTGTATCTTCGCTGTAGGATAGAGAGAGAGAGAGGGAGCGAGTGAAGGGGGAGTGGGAGTGGGGGAATATGTGTAAATTCCATGGAAAAAGTATTTTGTATAGTAGAACACGGTGTATTCCACATGATCTAGGTCACTCTTTGGCCCAACAAGATGTTGGATTTGATTCAATCTCGTTAGAATTTAAAAAATAATAAATAACGCCCTAAAATGAGTGAACCGATAGAAAACATATAATATTTCAATAGAAATATAAGTATAGTTGTCCAATAAAGTGTCCCAGATTATGTGGAATTGCCGATAGAGAAGATTTTTATTAGACTCTACGATGTAACAGATCGTGGATTAGATTCACCTGTCTGAGACAGAACACCGAAAACCAGAGAATCCTTTTCTCATCGTTCCTTTCCTTTGGTATCTCAATGCTCAATCTCACCTTCTCTCCTCTATTCGTGTATACTATAATATAGTATGTGTATACCGTAGGACACTGTAGCATATCAATATACGATACTATAGTCCTCTGTCCATTGACCGCGAGTTTCTGGACTGGCGGCATTCCTCGGCTCTGATGCACGGCCCCCTTCTCTCCATCGGCACAAGATCAGTTTGGTTCTTTCGGTTTCGTCGTCATCGCTACATTTCCCTATTTTTCATCTCTGTTGATATTGGGCTTCAGGTCCTGATTTCTTTCAACGCGCATGTCGAATTTCATCATTTTTTCACCTAAATTAATCTTTCCGTTCAGTTAACTTTTTTTATTTCTCATTTATTATTAATTTTTTGCTTCTTATTTAAGGAAAAAAAAAGTGGAAGTCTAAATGAAGAGCGATGAGTTCTCGTATTTCGAGACATCATCGGCAATTCATATTCAACCATTATTTTGATTATTATTAACCCGACGTTGAGAGACTTTGCTTTGAGCAGCGAAACTTCCGACTCGTCCATTGTACTCTGCAGAGTATTATGTCCGAGACAAGGAGAGTCTCGGTGTGACAGGTCAATTTCACAGTATGCGCTAGGTGCATTCAGCTTCTATTTGCGCCCATATACCATACCGAACCATCGATCCGGTCTCTTCTGTATCAGGAAGTCTGCTCTTAGTTACACCTGCTCCATGCTCGTATTGTCTCTGTGAGCAGCAAAATTGATTGTATAACTTTGCTAATCGTCGTGTAATGTATGCAAAATTTTTAAAGAGATCGTAACTGTTAAATCTTTGATTTCTATTATCCAAATGATTCGTAATTTACACGATCTCGAACTCTCAAAGCTACAAGTAGATTGTTTCAGTGCAGTATTTCGTTTTAAAGAATTTTGTCATTGTATCGAAGTGCCCTATAATTCACCGGCTATCGAATCGTTCGTATGTTAATTCGATTCTTACAAAATGTTCACCGGATACACAGGAACAGGAAGTCTCTGAGGGATCGATTGCTGGCAAGACATATGTACGAAGGATCTGGCACAGATCCAATGCAATCGCCGATTGGACGACGTGTTGACAATTTATTCTCTTTGTCGACCGTCACTTTCTTTCTACTGTTAATTTCTCTTTTTCCCGGTCTCTCAATTAATCACAAGCACCGAACCATTTGAAATCTTTTTTACTATAATATTTACACGATATTCGATGAAGCAAAATAAAATAAAATATAGATCAATTTACGAGAATTCTCTCACCATGATAAGTCATCGCGATGAGTCGTCTACTCGTAACTAACGTCTGCACTTATCGTTCCATTATCGCCTCCGGGTCTCATATAGAAATATATGTGAAGTATATACAGCCATCAATTATCGCGCTTGCGAAACTCTCATATCGCAGTAGTCCACGGCCAAGTTTTACATACAAGATGAAGATAGAACACAGCAAATATTAATAATTGATCTCCGTTTAACGTAGACTAACGTCTGAGTCTCCAATTGGTTAGAGTCTCTTGCCCTGAGTATATTTTATCGAAAAAATTGCGATTAGATCGGAAAGAATCATCCGCATCTGTATGCAACGCGTTGTAGACTCGCGATATAGCGCCTACAGGTATTCGAACCGATGAATTTCCCATACAGAGGCTATCGATTCTCTACGATCGACCGTCGTGCGCGGGTAATGAAACTGCGAATCTCTTTCTCTCGAGGAGGCTGGCTACGTTCTGGTTTACGCTATAGGATCTTCTACACCGCATTATTCGCAATACCTAGGGTAACCCTGACTTCTAAAGCGCAGGCACGGTGGTACTTATGGTCAGCATGGAATGAAAATTGCCTTTACGAAAGGGTCGTTGCAGCATGCATCGCGCGATGACCCTGCGAGAGTATGCTCTCGGTTATCTCTTGGAATATTATATTTAGCAAAAATAATCCCAACGTGGGAGAAACAAAAATTTATTATAATTTTCCGTTACCTTCATTTCGGCATTGTATTGCCCAACGTTTAGAGAGGATTTATTGAATTCAATTAGATTTATTTGTAAAGATATCATTGCTGAACAATTTGTAAAAAAAAAAAGTATATCAGCAATTCAAATGAATTTGAATGAATTCGGTTCCCATCGAGTAATGACGATGGGAACCTTAAGACGAAATTTAATAATGGCTAATGTTACGCACGTGTCTCTGAAGGACAGATTCATAGCCACGTATACTCGATATGCACGTACGTGTAGGTATTCGTTTCTTTATTCTACCACATCGGATTTGATTTGTAATGGCTTCGGTGAATTAGAACGATCGATACGACAGGGATGCAGACCCAGTCCCCCGTAATTCAATAAGTGAATCCGCGACGAGTTCTGTACCGAATATATGTATTGTCCGCGTATACTATACACGAGAATATAATAATACAATGGATACGCGTTTACGAATGGCACCTACGGATAATATGTTTATCGATGTATTCTCGTTACCGCGCTTAATTGTTGTACAAAGTGGAAAACGATTTTTTTATCGTTCAAAGTTTTTTTCACCTATCGAGCGTAAATCATGTGTCGCTGGTGCATCTTGTAAAATATTGGCTAACAATGTAATTGCCGTGCAATTAAAGTGCTCGAGGAATCGTCACAGGCGTATATAGCACACTCATTGCGAGAGAAAACTTGTGCGTGTCCCGCTTTCTGCGGTTCAACGTGACTCGTCGATTACTCTACCTGTAATACGGTATTACGGATCTCTCCTACCTAAATATTTCTTACTATTACGCATTCCCCATTAAGGTATTTCACGCGAATGAAAACCAGCCAAGAAACATTTGATGTCCACGTATCCTTATTTTATAAATATTGTATTAAATTAAATTTATTTTGAATAATTATAATTTTTAAATGCTCAAAACTATATTTAAACTTGTAATAAATATTTTCAACACTGACGTTCTTCCTTGTTTTTTTTTTTTGTTTGCAGGAGAAAGGGCTTTCTCGGTTTAGGTTAAGAAGATGTCACATCACAGCGACGACAATATGCTTATCGCTACCTCGGATTCCTTTTGGGAACCGGGTAATTACAAGCGCACGACAAAGAGAATCGAGGACGGTCATAAGCTCTGCGATAGTTTGATAGCTCTCGTGCAGGAACGCGCTGAGATCGAGAAAAATTACGCGAAAGCGTTGAAGGGATGGTCGAAAAATTGGAACGAAAAGATCGAGAAAGGACCGGAATATGGAACGACGGAGGCCGCGTGGAAAGGCGTTCTCGTTGAATCCGACAGGCTCTGCGATCTTCATCTCAGGGTCAAGGAAAACCTCTGCAACGACATTGTGCAACAGGTTAAAACGTGGCAGAAGGATACGTATCACAAGGTACAGTATTTCATCCTGACAGAAAACTGCAAGATTTGTTTTGATTAAAACTTTTGACAGAACTGGTAGTATAACACATTAATTCTGGATTACGACGTCCTTGTCGCTCGCGTGTAAATCTCTCTTTCGCTCGAGCAGCTTCGCACAGTCATGTAGAATCTTTTTCATGTGTAAAACTGTTGAAAGACGTCAACACAGAAGTATTGCAACTTCTCAAAAAGTTTCAGCATTCTTATTAACCTTTATCCGAAGATTTTAAATGATTTCCATTGACATTGGTATTGAAATGGATTTTACAGAAGTGATCGATACGCTTTTTTTTTCATTCTATTTTAGTCGATGATGACTCTGAAGGAACGCAAGGAGATGGAAGACGCATTTAAGAAGGCCCAAAAGCCATGGGGCAAACTATTGCAAAAGGTTGAAAAGGCGAAATCAGATTTTCACAATAGCTGTAAAACGGAACGCACGGCGGCCAACATGGAGAGAAACGCGTCGGCCGATAGTTCGCTCTCGCCTGATCAGGTAATTATTATTATTACTATTATTAATGACATTGTATCGTACCCTCATCTAGGTCATCATATTCTAGCGAGGAGGAGCCGGCGATTCGTCATTGACAAAGTTGGAACATTTTTTAAAACAAATATCCAGAAATTCTAAAAATGAAGAAAATTAATATATTGCTTTATTCGCGAGATAAATTATTGTTCCACTAAACCAGTTATAATAATAATAATAATAACTTTAAATAATCTAACTTTTGGCCAAGAATATTCAACTCTCTTGTCCGTTAAAGGGCTATTAAATGGGCAGGGATAGCTCTAAAAAATGACTCCTTGGTACCTTGATAGTACCTAATCCTTGGTGAATCAAAGTAGAAAGAATTACACGATGTAATTCAATTGTAGTGAATCGTCAACGACTTGTCGCGACAACGAGTAACGATCATGAAATCAAACGAATAAATGATGAAAGAATAAAACTAGAGGATGATAGGCGCCCCTCACGCTAAGATCAACGACATGTCGGTGTGTTTGCACACGTAATGATATCCTCCATGAAAACTAATAACTAGCGTGTGGCTAATGATGCAACCCGCGAATAATCATTGATGATTCTTTAGCGAGTATTGTTTTACAGATGGCCCGAGGCTCCGATAACGTACGTTGAATAATAACCTCGCGTCTTGTTAATTTAAAAATAATGAATCAGTGATAACCATCGCATGCGATTCAATAATATTCTTAGTATTATATTCTTCAATCAGTGTGTGATACCTCTTGATGTTCGGTATGAAAAAATGGCGCATGCACTAATCGATATCTCTGAATTAATTTCAATGTTACTGTTGTATAAACAACAATTGATAATCCCAATCGTATGTAGAAAATGTAATTTTTCTTTTACCGTTCGTTTCGTAATCATTTGGCGCACATACAAAATCATTTAACAATCGAGGCGGATCGATCGCTGCGAAGCCTAAGTATGCCTAACGACCTTTTTAGATGACAATTTGTGGATTTGGTGCATGGAGCCAAAGAATTCGAAAATTCTTTAGGAATACTAAGATAGGCGACGTTCAGCTTGTATGTATACGTTGTTGCATGCTGCATGTATATTAATTCGTAATTTTCTTTTCTGTCCCTTCTTTTTGACTCCGTTATCCGTACAGAAAGCTCTGATGGTAAGCGATTACTCGGCTGTGTTAACTCAACAATTTTTTTTTCCAACGTATTTACTGTAAAATTCTATAAATACGAAGAACTCGAGCTTTCTAAATTTAGAAATTGCGATTCTTTTCGTAGCACTGAGCACGCTTGTACAGTTCTTCCTATCTTTTTAAATCCTTCATCATCCTACCGTTAGTTAGTCAAATTGCACTTTGTTACGTATAATCACAATTTTCTCTCATTGCTGGCTAACATTTGGAAAGTATTGTGAGATTGAAGTGCACGAGGAACTTTTCGTGTTTCGGAAATATCCAAAAGTTTAGTTATTTGGAAATATCGTTAATCCTTAACGTTGATTGAATTATAGAATGATGGCAATAATAACTTACAATTAGTAAAAGTTTAATATCCAATAGAGTAGACTCGTTGATGGCGACATTCAATAACTGTCGAATGATCCGTCGAATCGTAAAATTAGTCAAGACGTTGATTGCTTCAACTAAATACGAAAATATTTTGATTACTAAGCGTCTAAAATAATTAACAAAGTATTTTTATAACTCGTCAATAAGGAAAGTCAAATCGAATTGAAGTAAAGCTAAGCCTTCCTTCTTTCCTCGAGATTCCGTATCGCTTTTTCGATCAGTCCTATAACAAATTAAGATTCAGATAACAAATCTGAGGCATCTGTTCGACAGGTGAAAAAGATGCAGGACAGAGTACAAAAGACGAAGGAGGAGGTACAAAAAGCTAAGGAGAAATACGAAGCTGCGCTACAAGAGATCAATCAGTACAATCCCAAATACATGGAGGACATGACTCAGGTGTTTGAGAAGTGTCAAGAGATGGAGGCTCAGAGACTACAATTTTTCAAGGACGTACTCTTTGGAATCCACAAATGCCTCAACATATCTCAGGATCCAGTGTAATTATATTTTCTTTTTATTCCAATTATATTTAAGATTTAACTGAGTTTATCAGGATAAATATTGTATTAATTAATCGAAAAATGATTTTAATAAAACATTTCATCGATGGAAGATTAAATGTTTAAAATGATATTGTTATTTTTAAAAAAATTCACAGACTTCCACAAATTTACGAGGAGTTCTATCACACGATAAACAACGCGGATCACGAAAAGGATCTCAAATGGTGGTCCAACAACCATGGGGTTAATATGGCGATGAACTGGCCTCAGTTCGAGGTAATTTGATAAATTAAAACATGTTTATGTAATCGAAAGATCGCATGTTGTACATAACTGCTAATGATTGGATATTCGTCGTTAAAACTCGAAAGCTCGTATTTGTAGAGATGACTGATCCGTACTCTTTATTTTTTTTTATTATAATCGCTCTATTGCCATTGATGATTCATAATTGACGATTGAGTAATTGATTAGTTATTCTTTGAGACAAATATTGTTCAAAGTAAAAAATATAATTTCGTTCTTTTTTCTTTTTTTAAAAATAATTATTCTTTCTCAACCACCTTTTGTTCAATAGTTTAGTAGTTCGATAGTTGTTCAAAGATGTATCGTAACAAAGTTTTGTTGCAAGAGACTCGCGTCGCAGTTCTGCGATTAATGGCATCTTTACGTAATCGTTTACCAGATAAGGAATGCGTGCATGTGATTGTGTTTGGACGTTGCTATTTTTATTACGCAGGATTACACAGAGGAATTTCGCGACATCACCAAAGGCTCCAAGTCTAAGGAAGCTCTACCCGCGGGGTCCATCACCCTCATCAACCAGCGTCCCGTCGGCGAGGATCTGCATGTAAAGTTTTGTTCAATTTACTCAAAAGAAAATGCCAACGCAATGTATTTCCTTTTTCGAAAATTAATAACGCTCCGCAAACTCATTCTGTACAATTGATGATATTGAACGGTAATTATCGTGTTTGCCGTTTCGATAACAGACATGAAAATGTGACTCGTTTAAGCAGAAAAAAAAAACGATCATTTAACCCAGCACGAGTGTTACTAATTTGGTAACGAGTTATTTAGGAATTTTTTTCTTTCACGATTAGCAATTAGAAAAATTGGAATGAAAGCTTTTGATCGCTGTTCGCCTGTCGCGGGAATGATTCATACTTAAAACAAAAGTAGAAGCAGCATGTGATAAAGATTAGATCAATCTTGAATCGCATGAAATCTTAGACGTTTCATTCGATAGCGTTCGTTCGATATCAGTAAAGTAGTACTTAGCGGTAAGATAGTTGATTGAAAAATAACGTCGTGAAAAATGTATAACCGGTACCTGGGAAATTGATATTAACAAATCGGAGCTAAACATAGAATTTAAAAAAGAAAAAAATATCCAATTATGACATTATTTTCTTTCTAAATGATACAAGTATTCGAAAAATCATTGAATGAAAGAAATTGTAAGTTTGGTATAATAAAAAATGCACGGTAATACATTCCTTGGTGTATAACATGTACAGAAGAGATCGTTCGCGAACAGAGTGCTGAAACTCTTACTCTTTCTAACGTTAAGGAAAAATTGGAACAGGAATTCCCACCGGTTAATCACAAAGCGAAAGCGAAGCCTGCAGCGCGGGTAATATCGGCGGATAGTGACCATGGGGACAGTAAAACGGACAGTATCGATTCCACCAAACATTCGTCGGAAAAGAACAATCACGATGGCAATTCGGTGAACAGAAATTCAACGATCACGTACGTTTCTTCGTGTATTTAATATTCCAAGCCGCACATCTGCAAATATAAAATATCAGCTATTCGTCAGTGTGAGACGATCGTTCTGACATTCTGTTATTTAATTTTATTTAAGGAACGGAACGAACGCAAAGCAAGAATCAAATCCTTTCGATGAGGAAGAATGGGACGAAGACGGTGGCGAGGCACTCGTCGATACAGGCGAACCTGGTGTTCCTGTCAGAGCTTTGTACGACTACGAAGGGGCTGAAGCCGATGAGCTCAGCTTTAAACAGGGTTCGTATATATTTATTTATTTATTTACGTATATTAAACAAACCGAGTGTATAATATCCACGCGTACGATGTTGCAGGTGAAATTTTCGAAAAGCTGGAAGACGAGGACGAGCAAGGTTGGTGCAAAGGCAGAAAAGACGGCAGAGTGGGCCTCTATCCAGCGAATTACGTGGACCTTGTGTCGCAGCAGTAATTCATAAGAATACAAAAGTGTAAAGCCAAATCCGTTAAGCACACCTACAGCTGCTAAACTCGTAAACTCCGAGAAAACACTGCTACTTAACATTAATTACAAAACAAGAACGAAAAATTTTACATTTCCTCGTCAACCTGTTACCGACGTCCTCAATGTTTTTGCCAATCACGATGATATTCTTTCGAGATGCATCCGGACGTTTCGCGTGAATGGCATAATCGTTTGTTCGATACAACATTATTTAACGAACCTCTGGATTTCGATGATGTATACAAATTCCGAAATCCTAGATAATCGAGCTGTAAGTGTTTGGACACTTTTCTTTGTACAATAGAAGCATGATTAACGCAAAAGTGAATTTTTCTTTGAAAAAAAAGAAAGAAAAAAAGAAAAGTAAACGAAAAGAAAATTCATCGATGATATTAGAGGATGAGAAGCGAAGGATGATACATACGCGTGTATGCCAACTCTAGATATATCGTATAATGTACAGTCATATGTTTCGTGACTCGTGAATATTGTTATTACGATAAGTGTCTTTGGCTGACAAAAAAAAACAATGAGAATTCTATTTAATTTATTTTATTGTTATTAAAAGAAATAAGAAAACAAAATGATATATATATAATATTGAAGAAAAAGAAAAACAAAGCAAGCATCTATCGTCTATCTAAATGGTGTCATTGTACATAATAGTATTAAAGGTGTATGCGACGAATTATAGCTATCGTTTACTGAAATATATCAAGTTGATATATGATCATCATCGCGTATATATGAATAAATAAGCGATGCGAAGTGTGCAGGGAAAATGATTTAACATCCAAATTGTGAGTAAGCAAAGCTGGGACCCAAAAAAAAAACAATCATTTCCTAAATAGAAAATTTTAACGTTTGAAAATATTAAGAATATTTAATGGTTACGACAAAGTTACATATATTTTTTTTTGGTTCATTTAAACTGCAGATATCGTTGGACTCGACGTCAATTTTTTATTTTTGCAGAAACATTGTACTTATATATATATATATATATGTATATTTTTTTTTTTTTCTTTTTGTTTGTTTTCTATACACTCAGGGCTCAATCAACGTCCCGTGTAACTTAAATTAATGAATGAATAAAATTCTAAAGTCTGAAACGTTATCGAGATACATATTGTCGTTGGACAGATCGATGCTAATGTTATTGAGTGCAAATTTGTTTTATTATTATCGCACTCGTAGCTAAAGTTATTGGCATCCATTAACTATAAAAATTGTTGATTATATACAATGTTGATCTCTGCGTGACTCGATTTTCAGCGTTATCGCGAGAGCGTTTTATTATTAATTTCGTATTTTTTAGTACGAAATTGAAAGATTTTTTTTTTTTTCTCATATTTCGACATTTTTCGTAATCGGTATTTCGTCGAAGTGGAATTGAAAATTAAAGGCAGGATTATGAATATTTTTGTAGGGCCCCCGTCTCTGATTACGTGTATTAAAAGGACGAAAGCAAAACCCATACACAATCCCGCACTAGATATTCATCATATTATCAGCAGTATCCCAATATTAGGGTACCCGTATGTTGGGAAAAAAAAGATCTGTTCCTTGTGAATAAATTGTGTAACGATGTAATGTAAATAATCTAGAATGCAATAGAATCTTCAACTCAATCTGCAATTGATTATCCTTTTTGTTTCTTCTCTTTTCTTATTAAATCATTCACACCGTTAGCTCTTTCCAAATAACTTTGAAGGAAAGAGTACGAAACGATTCCATCAAGTTATATAGAATTTAGTTTATGTATAAAATTATATATATATATAATATATAATTATATATAATGTCGAATAAACGAGCTGCCTTAAATATATTTTAATATTGCTCAATGAAAATCATTTCCTAAGTTTCCTGAGAAAAAAATCTGCGTAGCATTACGATCCGCGATAGTATTGGGTCAACATGCAACAATTATTGAGAATCAACGTTTGTATTTGTTTGTTCTTTTTTTCTCGAGTGATCTTGTTTCATTATCGAAATTAACATTTCAGATAACAGGATGATCGATACATCAGTAAATATTTTTTTTTTTCTCTATATACGTAAAGATAAGATGAAGAATATATCTTTAAGTATGTAAATACTAAAAACTGGACAATCGATACGAATTTGGTACGTTGTACGCACGTTTAACAAATTTTTGCGATGTTTCGAGGATTCACCGATCGTACAATCGAAATTAACATTTCGGGTTGCAGATTCGGTTTATCGACTCTCTTTTCTTTCGTATCGATTCGGAAAGGTTAAGCAATATACATATGATAAATTCAATTAACATTTGTAGAGTCGTCGCGCTTCACAATCGACGAGTCCCCGCGTTATTAGACGCAAATATGTTCCTCGTTATGTACTTTTATGATTAAACGAACGGCAATCATCCCAACTGTTGTCTATCAGTGCGTATTTACGTGGTTCTGAAGTTCTTCGAGCGTAAGGAACGGTTTCTCACAGAGCAAACAAATGTGAGCATTGCCATTGTGCACATCCAAGTGTTCAGAAAGTTCGTCCTCGGTCGCGAACAGATCGTCGCATATAACGCAAATATGTTGTTCCTCTTGGGAATTGTCGATTCCTCTTCGTTCCCATTCAGCGATAGCCACCTCCTCCTCGTGAGCTTGCATGTGGAGCATCAACAGCATCTCGGAATCGAAATTCTCCGAGCACTGACTGCAGTCGTGAATTGTCTCGGATCTCATTGATTTATTAATCTCCGCGTCTGCTATACTTATGAGATTAGGATTGTCGTCCTCGTCGTCGAATAGATGTTTTTCCACGTGTATCTCAAGCGCGTCCTCGGAATTCAAAGATTCGCCGCAAATTGCGCATTGGTACTCCTTCTCTTTGTTGTGCTCTTCCTCGCTTACGTCGTCGCAATGTTTCTGCAAGTGGTCCTTCAATATTTCTTCGTCCGTAAAAGTCTTGTCGCAAACGAAACACGTGTAACAGTTACGGTCTTCGACGGCTATATCCGAAACATTTTGTTCGTTCGAATAATCCACAATTTCCTGGGTGGTCGACGTCGACGTCGACGTCGTCGTCGTCATCGTCGTCTCGTCTCTCGAAGTGTTATCGATCTTACGCCCTTTCGCAAAATCGTGAGTCTCCTCGTGTCTAGCCAGAAATTGTTCAGTTCGAAAGGTAGCGTCGCAGGTGTTACACTTGTGGAGATTGTTCAAGGCGTTGCACACGTGCGATTTTACGTACCGCGCCTCTACTATCTCGTGACATCTCTTGCATCTCATCATTTTTTGCTTTTGTTTCTTATGACTACCGAAGTGAATTTCGACTTCGGCTCGGGTGTCGAAGGAATCGCCGCAGTAGCCGCAAATGTGTTTTTCAACGGTTGAATTGTTTACTACCGGTACCGGGACTATCGTTGTAACGTTTGGCTTTTTATCAACTGTCGGTTTTGGGAGTATCGGCAAAGGTTTGCCTTGATCGATCGCCGGATTCGGAAGTATCGGCAAAGGTGAGTCTCTCGGCTCGTTAACGACTGGCGTTAGTTCTAATTTCATCAACGCCGGACTGTAACTTTTTGCTTTGCTGGGCTTAGAAACCAATGGTGGCTTTTTAACAACTTCGGTCACGATCACTTCTCCCTTTTCCGAGTGCAGCAACGAGGTACTGTAATCCGCGTACTTGGCAGGTTGAACGCTACGTCTTTTGCCAAGAGGGGCCGGTAATTCTTCGATCTTTTTGTCAGTAAATTTCGTCGTGTTTTTCCTCGCTTCTTGAACATCGTTGGGTTTACGTTTTTTGGATTTTCGGCTGGCTGCGTCAAGGCGATCCTGATCATGACGAACGAGGAGCACACGAGGCTGAAAGATTTTCGAGCGCAGTGCCGCCTTCAAAAATTCACCCGTAAACGTATTTTTGCCGCGATTCTCAATTGCCTTGGAATTTTTCAAATTCTTCTTTATTGTCTTTTCCACAATCGTTTTGAGTTGCTGATCCAGAGTCTGGTAATTGTCCTTAACTTTGTTGTCGACTTTTTCGGTCTGCGTATTGTCATCCGCCAGTTTGTCCTTCATGTCTTTTTCAACGAAACTCGCCAATTCCGACTGAACTCTCTGAAGAGCTTCCAGCTCTGTGCCCTCGACTTCAATGTTCAGACAAGTGTCGATCAATTTATTATCGTTTTTCAACTGTACATTTGCAGGGGTGACGCGACGCAGTTGCACGGCGTCAATTATATCCGTGTTTCTTTCCTGATTCGCTTCGTCGGTTGGCAACGCCGAAATGTTTGGTTGCGTGGGATTGAGATAGTGAGGCTCCGAGAGGACGAGGGTCGATGTGACGACAAAAGTAGCATCGTCGACTACCAGCTCCGATCGCACCGAGTGCGGAACAAAAATATTCATGATGTTCGAAGAATTTCTCAAATTTTCGATAGTCGAATTGATTGGATGAGAGGGAATGGCAACGGCAACATTGTTGGAAGTCAGACGAGCGTCGCCTCTTCCGTCTATCGACGTTTCCGTTTTTATCGTACAGTTCATTGTGTCCTTACGCATTTCCGAACCGCTGTCATGAATAACGTAACTATCGATGTTGGCGTTAGTTCCAAACTGGCCGGATACATTGCCGTCCACGTTTTTCAGGGCTCTCGTTACCCTTCTTTGCGTTTCGCCGACTTTTTCAGCGTTGCACTTGGCTCTGGCCTTCTGCACCGGGGACAGTTGATCGTCATCCGATCCCATCGAATCGGTATCCGTGTCGTTATCACCTGTCGCAGCGAGCAACGCTTTCTTTCTCGCTACCCATCGTCTCGTTGATTCCTTTCGTCTCTCCGTTGTCTTGGCACGCCTTCCGACGATTTGTTTAACTTTTGGCGAGACAGTAGACGCCCCTTGAATCACATCTGTCGTTATTTGTGAGCCTTCTTTTACTTTAACGTTCTCAGGAGCGTTCTGTGGAGTAAATTTCACCTTGGCAGACTTGACGTTATCAGGAGTCTCCTGCAAAGTTAATTTTACTTTGTCAGGAGTCTCCTCCGATGTTAATTTCACTTTGTCAGGAGTCTCCTGCGATGTTAATTTCACCTTTCCAGACTTGACGTTATCAGGAGTTCCCTGTGAAGTCAGTTTCACTTTGTCAAGAGTCTCCTGTGATGTTAATTTCACCTTGGTAGACTTGACGTTATCAGGAGTCCCCTGCAAAGTTAATTTCACTTTGTCAGGGATCTCCTGCGATGTTAATTTCACCTTGGCAGATTTGTTGTTGTCAGGAGCCTCCTGCGAAGTTAATTTCACTTTAGGAGACTTGATGTTGTCGGGAGCCTCCAGTGAAGTTAATTTCACCACAGCGGACTTAACATTGTCGGGCATCTCCAGCGAAGTTAATTTCACCACCGCAGACTTAACATTATCAGGAACCTCCTGCGAAGTTAATTTCACCTTGGCAGACTTGATTTTGTCAGGAGTGTCCTGCAAAGCGGTTTTCATCTTCAGGGACTTGACGTTGTCAGGCGCGTCCTGCGAAGCAAGTTTGACTTTGGCGGACTTGACGTTGTCGGAAGTCTCCTGTGGAGAAAATTTCATCTTGGCGGACTTGACGTTGTCAGGAGCATCCTGCGAAGTGATTTTCGCTTTGGCGGACTTGACGTTGTCAGGAGCATCCTGGGAAGTATGCTTTACCTTGGAAAACTTGACGTTGTCGGGAGCATCCAGTAAAGTAAGTTTCACATGGACAGACTTGATATTGTCGGAAATCTCCTGCGAAGTTAATTTCACTTTGCCAGACTTAACGTTGTCAGGAGCTTCCTGTGAAGTTAATTTCACCTTGGAGGACTTGACGTTATCGGCAGCCTCCTGTGAAGTTAATTTTACCTCAGCAGACTTAACGGTATCCAAAGCTTCCTGCGAAGTAAACAACATAGTAAAATATAGTATAGCGTATATATTCAAATTCCCTATACCACAAATTCCCCTTAACCGCTTCCTCGTACAGCAAGTTTATTTATCGTTAATTATTGTTTACACTTGAAATGCGTTATTACTCGAAGCTAAAAATTATATGAGAATCCGTGTAAAATGAAGTAACTACTACTACTTACAAGTATTACTTACTTTCTGTGAACTTCCGATAGTCACACGCTCGTCTTTCAAATTACTCTGTTTCGTAGTTTTAACATTAGAACCGATGGAATCCATCGAGGTCAGTGTTGTGTTGGATTTCAATTTCTTCTACAAAATAAAATAAAGAAATTAAAATAAATTAAAAATAATAACACATTACCAACTTCCGGATCGATTCACAATCAATAAAATTAATCCTTCGACTCACAGCATCGCCCTGATCGGTCGAATTATCCTCGGCGCATACTCGTAGCTCGCTGTGTTTTCTTTTTGCTAGAGGGGCCTATAAAACATTCTGTGTAAACAATGCGTCAAATTCTTCATTTTTTTTTCTCCTGCGCATTCTGGTATTGCAACTGTACCGCATCTTCTGACGCGTCATTCGACCGATGCAAGAATATTGCTAAAATATCTGTTACACTATCCTAAGCTTAGCAGCAATGATATCTTTCGATCTAATCACTGTTGATTCATCGAAAGGTTCAATATATTAAAGAAAAAATTTAATTTATGTAAAATGTCACCGGACTACTCACTTTGTTGTCAGCAATTTCCAAATGTCCTCTGAGAATAGCATTGGAACAAATGAATTGTTTCTTAAAATCGACCCACATGTCGAGTTTGTAAAGACAAACGTGACAGATATTCCGTGGAAAGGTATCGTCATCTTCGATCTATCAAATTTTCAACAATGCAACACAATTAATTAAAAAGAATGAATCACTTTGGGAAAACCTAACCTAAAAAAAAATTATAATTATCGAATAAACATACAGGAATCGAGGTAGACTTCTGAAGATCATCGATCTTCGCTCTGAGATCTTGCGAAAAAATATCACTCATACATCCTTCGTCACAGAGACATACACGACAAATATCATCGATGCTTCCAATTTTTCGTTTTCTTGCCATTTTCCCGGCCTTTTACCGTTTTCCCGACTAAATCCGCTCGTGAGAGGAGTGTAGATGTAGATTTTACGCGTGTACGCCAGATATAGGGGGAGTCGGAAACGCTCGGTTATCCCCACTCTAACCGACGCTTCGTACCAACGCGCAAATTTGCAAGCCGCGCGTTATGCTACAATGCTCAAACTGTTATAAGATATCACATAGCACAACAAATCATGGAATAGATATTGTGTTAACGTAAAATAATCATTTGATTCGCAAGAATTTAAGCGCGAGAGTTTAAGGTGATACTGGAGTAGATTTTTTTTTCGTCTTTGGTCAGTGGAAAGAATGATAATAATAGTAAATAACTGACCCGTGAAATATCCAATATGGCCGCTCGAAATGTCAACAGCATCAGTTTTGTTGGATACAAACCTTTCGTAAGTCACGTACGTCAAACCGGATCGTACGTCGATTCATTAAGGTTTTCCAAACATTTCGATATCGTCAAAAAGTCGATGGCACACAAAAAATTAACGTAGAGCGTATACCGCGCTCGCGTAGGCTGCTTACGGCAACGAGAACAGAGACAGACTACGCGAATGCAGTGTACACTCTACATTAATTTCTTTCGTGTCATCGACTTTTTGACGATATCGAAATGTTTGGAAAACCTCAAAGAATCGACGTCCGGTCTGGTTTGACGTATGTTACTTTCAGAAAGATTTATATCCTACAAAAATGATGTTGATATTTCGAGCAGCCATATTGGATTTTTTATGGGTCATTAATATACGATTATTATCATTTTTTGTACGTTTTCAACCAAAATTCGACCGGACTTCAAAACGTCTTTGTTCACATTAGAGTCCTGTACTATTTGAAATATATCCGCGGCATATTAACGATGCTCGGAGGCTACGAAATAGCCTATTTTTACCAATGAAAAAAAATCTACTACACCGTCCCCTTAAGCCTGATTTCTATCGTATATCCGCTACAATCTTAGATCGATTTTCAATTTCAAATCGCTCAAAACTATGAAATAAAAAAAATTATTACCTTTTTATAGAAAATTATATAACGAGGACTTATGCGCAATAAGTGCGCGTGTTAAATTTTCAACATTTATTATTATATCGAAATATTCGGTGGCCATCCTTCAAATTTTACAACTATCGCATTATACATTGTTACTGTGAAATATAAATAATTTATAACCTTAATGTCGATCTTTCGCGCTTCGATCGCAACTGCATTCAGGGCGTGATTATACTCAGCGTTCTTTATTATTTTTCCTGCAAGTATAAATTCTTGGTGTATTATTTATTGCACGCATCGTTGACACCGCCGTACACGTAGTTGCGCTTATCTGTGCGATACTTCGATATCGTATAAGACCGTCCACAACGATTCTCATTACCTGTGAACTGTGTACAGTTTTTCATGGCGTTATGTATAACGCCATGAAATTATTACTTTACTGCAATCTTGAATGCAAGAAACCTATTTGGTAGACGAGCAACGATTTGTCCATTTGAATTTAAACTAAATACAAGCCAATGGCACGATTTGTAAAATTAACATAAAAAAATTAACGGGAGCTTTGTGATGACGTGACGTTGCGCAACCGAGCCTACCTTGAGCCATCGATATTTCTAACATTTCTGACAATGTAGATTGTCGAGCGATTTATTTCTGTTTTATTACATGATATCCTTGGCTGTACGAATAACGAAGAAAACGTTAGATATTCAGTAGTCGGTACGTTGATCTTAGCAATGTACGAACTGCTAAGATTATTATTCCGGTTTGACTTGATTCTTCTTCTATTTCTGACATTACTACCGGTGCACGCAATGAGACGGAGATTGGGACGATAATAGGTCAGGTTTCTTCCTCCTCTTTTCTGTTAAGAACCTTGCTTGGTTTAGAGAGAAGCCCATCAGTGGTAGGCAGTAGTTATATATAAAAGGAATTGCGAAGAAGTCGAGACATCAGAAGTGCTTATAGTCTACGCAAGCTCGGACCTAAATCTATCCCTAGAAAGGATGAATATTTCTATAATATTTACACTGTGCATCGTTGCTCTTGCTGCGGTAAGTAAATTAATTTCATAATATGTTAAAAGAATACAATTTTGTAGAAGAAATATGCAGAGAATTTCGAATATCAATTGTATTAAATAAATTTAAGACATGGAGCAACGTTTGAACTGCGTTATTTACTAAAAAATTATGTGAAAATATCTCCTTTAGTTGTAGAATCGAGTAGGATTTATGTTTCTCTATACAACCGTGACGCTTTTTGACAACCCTCGTCCTCGTTTCTCAAGCAATTTTCATTTAGGGACGTAACAATGTTTGATGTTTTTACATACAAGATTGTATACGAAATTTTCAAAGTAATTTTCATGTGCGTATATATTTAGGGAAATCCGATGCCGGACAAAATATCGGACGATACCATAGCAATGGCAGCTCAGAATAAAGAGTGTGTCGATCAAACAGGAATTACTTTGGAACAATTGGAAAAGTTGAGCAAGAATCCTACATCGGATATGGCAAAGCCCAGTATGTGTTACATAAAGTGTATAGCAGAGGTGGGAGGAGTGGTTCGTACTACCGTTGCTTTCTAAGTATAATACTTAAAGTTGTTTTGAGAAAATTTTGAAATTCTTAAATTTCGTGCGCTTTTTGCATTCAGGAAAAAGATGGTGTTATACAAAAGGACGCAACAGTGGCGAAGCGGCCTGAAGGATTGTCCAAAGAGGATGCGGAACAGGCGGTTGAGGATTGCAGCCAGCTGGGTCAGATTGCAGTCCGGATAATATAATTTGACGAATATGAAATAATCGATCATCAATAATGACACAATAAAACTAACTACACAGCGAAAACTGTACACAAGAGACCGACTGTGCTGTTTATTATTTTTTCTGTGTACAGTTTTGATGTATCAAGTTGATGTTGTATCGAGTTTGATTCGTGTACAGTTTACTTGCGTCAAATTTAGTGAACATAACGTTTTGATGTGTGCAATTGCACGTACTGTTTTGCTGTATACAATTGCGCATATAGTTTTACGATGTACAATTGCGCTTACAGTTTTGTTGTATACAATTGCGCAAACAGAGTTTATTTCCATTCTATTCACGATAATTGGCCCAAGAATATTAAAAAATTTTTTATTTTGACTAATTTTACAGGTGTCGAAGATCCATGCGAAACTTCATTCATACGGTACATTTGTATATTCGAAAAAAGCGATAGAAAAGCTTGGCTCAAGGTGGAATAGAGGAATCCCTGAAATTCACAAGAAATCCGAATAGTGCATTTTTTAAATTCTTAGTACTTTGAGTACGTTAATAAAATTATTATTACATTAATAAAATATATCAAAATCTTTGGACTCGTTGCCTTATTTTTATTTCATACCAATTATCTTTTTTTTTAGCTTCTGCGCCGCCTGTTTGACAAATATTTCGCAAGCTTATTTAATTGTATCAATTTAGGTTGTAGTCCTAGCAAGTGTATTGAATAATTCATTATTTTCATACGCTCCAATGTTATTATTCTTATAAAAAGATAAAGAAGAATAAATGTGCTTGTTTATATAAAAAAGTGAACGAATGCGGTAGCTTGCTAGTTGTTTATCCTCTCGGAGGCTGTTAACTTGTAAAGGGCGATTGTTGCTCGATGCACGACCCTGATAATCCTCGTATATGAAAAAACAACAAAAGATAAAATCGCTTATTGCGTCGCTGCAGCACGATTGCTTCGATTGGAATATAACGGTCACATTCTATCGCACAAGTAAATAGGTAAAAACATATAACAATTTAAAGTAAATATATAATATCATATTAAGAAACTCTTCTGTGCTCGTGGATGAATTTTGCACAGCTTAAAGGAGAAACCGGATGATGAGAATATTAAACAACACGGTACGTACCGTTGCTATAATCTATTGATCATGACAATTTTTTATAGGAAACGTTTTTTCTGTGCATATAGCGTGCGACTGATCATTATTTGTTACTGTGGTTAAAACTATTAAACCAAATGAAGCTATTTCGTTTAAACTTGAGCTGCGTTTTATGGAAATATAAAAGCGATTTTTTCAAAGCGGTCGTCGTAGACTTTTATCGCGTAATTCGCGTATCGTGTTTGCATGTTTATCTAATCACGTAAATTTGTCCTATTTTACCGTCAAAGTGGACGGTAAATTGAATAATCTTGTGCAGTTTCCAATTCGTTTATAAAAAGCACGGAATCGCATGCTCTTGACAGAAGTGATCGCGCCGAAATACAACGATGTTCTTCGCGGAAAAGTTTGTTCTTCCATTCATTCTTCTCGTTCATGTAAGTCTTTTGCTATCGTATATTAGTCATCGCTCATTTGATACAAGATTAATAAAACAAACGTCATTCGAATAATCGGTCAATTTTTATTCGAACAATAATATCACGAATCTCATTTACCATTCATAGAGAATGTCGCGTCACGCGACTATTTGCAACGTTTCGTTACGCAGGAGAGACGAAAGATATAACTTAGAAAGAAAGAAAGAAAATAAGAGAGAGAGTCACGTACACCAATAGCGTTCCGTATTCTTCATTTCCGTTTTTTGCGGTTTTTATTTACGTAAAAATGTTCATCTATGTATGAATAACGATTCGAATGTCGCAACAACGAAATCCAGAACTACGATAAATGCTCTTTCTTCGCAATATCCAGCAAATATAGAATCTAAAACATACGTCTCATATTTTAATTATCGTAAGGTTGCTTATCTATTGAAGCATTACCCGACGAAACCATGGAAATCGACGAAATAAATGAAATATTATTGATATTATATTCAACTTTTTCTTATATTTAATATATAAATCTTTTAAATATTATATGCTTTTTAGAATACTCTGTCTCCCTCTCTTTCTCCCCAAACGAATCGAAAACGACTTTTCTAATTTCATTTTTAAGATGGGACTTGGAGATGATCCTCACGATGCTACCAGAGCCAAATGCCGAAACGAGTTCGGCTTAACCGAAGGTACATCGTAATGTATATAGTTATATTCAATCTTAAATATTATTAGTTAAAGATAATTCACAAAATTCAGTATAAATCAATAATAATAATTACATATCGACTCGACACAAATTTTTAATCGAACGTGGGTGTATTCTGTTTTCTTTAGATGAAGCGGCAGAAGGATTCACGAATGTTAAGCCCGAATTGGGATGTTATGTGAAGTGCCTCATGTTAGACACCGGAGTTGTAAGATCTAATAATCATTTATATAAGATATAGCGTCTATGTTCGGTGAGTAGGATAGACATTTTGCGAAACACAACTCAGGGTAGCTATTATCTACGTGCGGGAATGAGAGGCCTAATTCAAATCAGCGAAAAGACGCTGTATCTATATAAATGTTACATTCACACGTTTAGTTTCCTAGAATTGCTATGGTCTAATAATTCTCAGCTAAATATATAAAATAATTATATTACATTGTTACATCCTGGCCATTTTTCCCTACCTACATTCCTAATCATCCCCCCTACTATTATTCTTCTTTAGTATTATTTCTAGTTAGTTCCACGTTCCTCTTGTTCTATGATATATTATCATTTTTAACTTTCCGGGATAGGGAAGTTATTGTAATCATCCCGATAATCGAAAATCCATTTTTCATCATATCTCCACGTTTCAAGGTTTCCGCAACACTCCCCGATCATTTTCAAGGTGATATGTATGTGTGTGGGTGTAGGTGTGTAGGTGTGTCTGTGACCAAAAATTTTGGCTAACGATATCTCGTGAACGAATGATGCGATCAAGGTCATCGATGATGCAATCGAAGAGTTTTCATGTAACTTAGAGCGGATTGGATTTTGGAAAGAATATGTCCAGCTGTTCTCCAGTTTTCCAGGGAATTATACAACGGAAAATAAAAAAAAATTTATTTGCTAGAAATAATAATGGGATAAAAACTCTACTATACTCTCAAATTTCAAGTGTCCATCAATGGAAATTGTCCAGATGCTTACGACGCGGTGAATATCACGCCAGACGTTAATATTCCATTCCTGTCGATTTGTATCCGCAAATATTCGATATACTCTAATTTCTCTTATTCCACTTGATCAGATCCGCTCATCGAATAGTCACGAGTCACCGATCCGTCTCCGTCTTTCCATCTTTCTCCAACAATGCAGACCGCGAGCATCACGCATCATCAGCATTTTTGGGCCGCTTTACAGCTTACTTGAATCTCCATTTTCTCTACCATCCAAGCTATCCTCGTTAACTCTATCAATCTTTATGTCAGTCTTCATTACTGTAATACTTCCAACAAATAACTACAAATCAAGTACTCGAAAATGTGAGTTTAATCTTTAAGTCTTGGCCATCAACGTTGGCAACCGTGGAATCTGTTTTCGGCACTGTAAGCATTGCATTAAATACAAATACGCTTGATAATTCAGAATTTAAGTTTAAAGTCTTAATCGAACGACGAATCCCAATAATCATTATTAATAATAATAATAAACTAACAAATAGTTAGAGCAGTTTCAGGTTGAAACGAGACGTACATCATGCTCTGAATTACAAAAAAAAATCTTTTGTACGGCTGCAGATGGGTTTAGATGGCATTATGTCACCGGAGAAGTTAACCATAGAAGTCGGTCAGGATATGCATGACGAAGCGGAGCCAACGATATTTGCCTGTTTCGAAGAGAGTAAGATATCCACTAATCTATTTAAATATTTTGTTGAAAAATACTAAACGTTGATATACAACAACGTCACACGTGTACATTTTAGGCAAAGATATCAAAGATGCTTGTGAAAAGATGGTCAAGTTTTTCGAGTGTTTCAAAGAAAAGAATCCCACGGTAAGTTACAATAAACTAACCACGAATTTTCAAATTTAAGAAAGATCGTTTTATTTAATTTTCTTTTTCTTTTTTTTTGCAGACGTACGCGAAATTAGGAGTTTTTGGAAAGCCAGGACCTAATCGTAATTATTGATTGCCTTGATCACTTGGGCATGGATCTTCGCAAGTCGATGAATGTCGTCAATACCCGGAACCAAATTAATTTCTATTTAATAACACTTTTACCAGATAATACGATTCACAGAGGAAAAATTGTTCCATAAATTACCAGAGAAATGAAATAACTAAGCAAAAATGCGAGACTCGGTAACTCCCTACAATTTGGTTGATATCAGACTTAAGTCGGTACGAATTACCGACCGCTCTTATCGACTGCGAATTGTATGTACCATGCAGTGTCAATATAAATTTTTCTTAGCACGACACCAGTTGTAGAGACATCGTTGTTTCACAGTTTCAGAAATTATACGTAGAGATGGAGACAGTTGCATTGAATAATCTGTAATTTCCAAATAAATATTATAGACGGATCTTAAAAAAAACGTATTCGTTCAATTTGTTAAAAAAAATCTGATGCCGTCTTCTGTTTATACAATGAAATATTCAAAATAAATAGTCGGTGCATCTTCAAAGTTTTGTTTTCATCATTGGTTAATGTTAAGATATTTCTTTTTTGTTTATATTAAGAAATATTTATTCGGCTAATTTCATCAGGAAAATTATGTTGTTATCGAGGCAACTTATTTTTACCTGGTAACCAATATGATTATGCATGATTATAGTTGATTGAGTTTGATGGTCCCACGTGCTTTGTGGTCGAATGTAACAAATGTCTAGCGTTGTATAGCGTGATTGCGCATGAAACATGCATCCGCGTTTTATCCAGGCAACCTCGTTTCAGTATAAACTGTGGGTACAGTCGAACATTGATTGTAGAATTACCATATTTTTTTTATAATTAGTTGCATTCTAAATATCGAACCCATAATAATTAGTAATGCCGTTTTAGCTAGTAGGATGCTCTCGGTCACTGACCCTACACGGATCAAATATTGGTTGTGACAGCTACGTTTTGAACATGCTCATCAAGGTTAGTTGCGAAATTCATTAATTTATTACAAGAACCACTTTGAATAGCAACCTTAACCGAGTTACGATTAGTTCCCGTGAAACAGTAAGCACGCGAAATGTCATGTTATGGCTACCACCTGGATAGTTATACAAACCAATTGATTAGGTAAAAGTTACAACCAACTATGGTTACCGCAATTGATAGGCAATCTACTGGCGAAACTTCCCTCGTGCAATCAATTATTTTTTTGTTGTCATAACTAAGATTCAAGGGAATTACGGTTCTCGGTTCGTTGTCTGAACTTTGGTTTTAGTTGTGTCAGTTAATTTATTTTCGCTGCAACACTTATATTATGAGCGCACGTACGCGTGCAAAAATGTGGTTCTTCTTGATCGAAGCTCCCGTATATTCGAGGTTTGACCGTATGGTTGTACGATATCACATTTTCTGAATTCATTATTTGTTTACTAGCGCAAGAGAGAGATGGCATATCTAATCTTGTTGTTCGATGCTTCCGCTCTTCTCCGAACACACGCAATCACAATTACGCATCAATGGTAGTAGGAACTCGGCTTGACACGATGGAAGGACTCGTTAAACACCGTAGAGACCAATCTGTCGTGAGAACTACGCCAACCACATTTAAGAATCTCTGCCGTTACAAACCTTTTAAGTATGAATATTATTTACAATGAAGCTGTTCGTTATTGGTCATAGAACTAAAAATGGGAAGCTACCTTGATTTCTAGTATGACGCAAGCTATTCAAAATACGCCTCCACAAGTTACCTGCCATCAATCACTAACGCCAACTCCTACAGAGCCAATTTCGATTTGAATTTCAATTCGAAACTTGGTTGTTAAGTTTCCGATTACTTGCCTCTGATCCATTCATACGCGAATTCAATATCTCACGATAGAAATCTTCGATTCTCATGGATTAAATAAAAGTAAAATTATATAATCGGAGATTAATCTCTGACGATGGTATATCTGTCGATTCTAGAAGACGGTTCGAAGTAATAACTTCTTAATTTAAATAGATATTTTCCGATTATAAAGAGTTATAAGTTGATAGGCGAGAAATAAATTAAGACGTTCGAGTAATAAACAACAAAAATTAAACTTGATAAAGAAACAAGCGTTAACTAATTGTTTTCTCTACTTTCAGAAACACTTTTGGTCGTTCTTGTGATATTTTGTACATCGAAAAACAACAATTTATTATAATATATCATTAGACAACGAGAAGGAATCATTACCTGTTTACCAATTGTGTAATAAGGTGTACGCTTAGTTCTTGAACTTGGAATATCCAAGATATTTTTGCAAACGTTTTTTTTTTTTTTTAATTTATGTATTGTCGGGAAGAGTACTTGACTTTCCGGAGTGCAAAAGTACAGGACTATTAAAATTACTCGGAGGCAAATATCTCGTAGAATTCTAATAGCGCAAGAGGTATATATCTCGACTTTTATAGCACCGGTGCGTGATCGATTAGGCTAGCGATTAGAGGTAGCAATGAGGTTACAGCGATTCGAACAATTCAGTTTCTCTTCTAGGCGTTACCGGACGTACTAAATACATTCGGAGTACAAATGCAAAATTTTATAAAACGATTTTAAGTTAATAAATTTCTTGAAAATAACATTATCGATCATGAAGAATTTCCCTCGATTTATAGTTGGATGTACAATACTTTTTATTATTCTGGTTAGTTTAGAAATGTAATTGAATTATAAATATACGTTTTACTGGATTTTATCAAATTTGTGTGATTTGGATTTTTTTTAGTTGCGAGCCAGAGCTGATATTCGAAGAGATTGCAGAAAACAGACCAACGTTTCATGGTGTGAGTATCGAAACTTATAAATCGATATTATTTATTGATCCGTAGCTAAGAAAAACTCTTTTCGGTGGGACACATGGGTAATCAGCTTGACGCGTAGTACACCGTTGGTAGTAGAATTTTACACATTTTTGGTAGCATTTGTTACGCATTTTTGGAGGCATTTGTTACGTTGCGTTACGCAGTTTTACGTCAAGTATAAATCTATGGATTGCAGCTGCTCTGAAGAAGCTCAAGGCCGGAAACTTCAACCAGGACGATTCAAAACTCAAATGTTATCTGCGATGTTTTATGATGAAGAGCGGAATAATTGGCAAAAATAATGACCTGGACGTAGAAAAGGCGCTTCGTCATCTTCCGCGGGGTTTGCAGGAGCCTTCGAGGAGGGTACTCGTTAAGTGCAAAGACCTTCGTGAGTAATCTCTCTATATTATAAAAAGATCTCGCCACCGCCGCCGTTGTGCAGGAAAATACAGACACTGACATGGACAATCTAAATCCTCCTAGAAGCCCGTCAGGCCCAGATTATTCTAAATCCCGTTTGGAGCCCTCCCAACGCCGGATTATTCTATGTTCTCCTTGGAGTCCTCTCCCCCCGCGCCGCGCAGGTTTTTATATCTAATTCTAAGTTCCCTCCGGAGACTCTCCAGCCCCGGATTATTCTAAGTCACCTTTGGAGTCCTCCTCCCCTTAGCTAAGGGATCGGGGATTCTATGATAGAGTCCGGAGGAAAGAATCCGTAATAGGGACGACGAAGAGCAATGGTAGATTGCGTGGGCGGGTAACGCCCGAGCCGTACGTAACTTTAGAAGTTATTATTAATATTTATTACAGATTTTGATTTTATATGATTTCAGCTAGCAAAGATGCTTGCGACACGGCTTACCAGATAGCCCGTTGTTACTTCAAGCACCAACCAGATGTGAGTGGAATGCCCTTTATTGTATAGTCGTGCTACCATCAAAGGAATATGTCACGTACCGTTGAAGAATTTAATTGCTGACTTTAATTGCTAACTAAAACAATTATAATCTCTGGAGCGGGGGGAAGTAGTATTTTTCTGCTCTAAAATAAACTAAATGTTACAGAAATGAGGTTTTTGACTTCTGTGCATTTAGTTACTGATTTGATGCTTGTGTCGTCTGATAAGAATTTATGAACACGAAAATATACCAATTTCGGGAGAAAATATTTTATCAATGTTTTATGTCGTAATTTTATTATAACAAGTATAAAATAAAATACTCTAGACTTATAGAAAACCTCAATTGCCAAACTTGATGAAGTTTTTAGTAAAAAGTTTCAGATAACCTCAGAATACATTAATATCAGTAGCAGCGCGATCGGTATGTGTCCAACTATGTATCCACAGAAGTTCAAACTACTTTAACTCGGGATATTTTTCAAAATCAGTAAACACCGACAGATTTTTCATTTATGAATTTTCCGCTAATATTTCAATGTGGCACTGGTAAAAACTTTTCCTCAAAAACATCTCTGAAAGTTGTTACTTTGAACTATTTATGATTATTATTACCAGTAGATATTATTTTGTGCTGCATGAACGATAGCTTTCACTTATCGCCCTACAATCCATAATGAACCTTATGCACCGTGTTAGCAGTTTTTTTTTATCGTAAATGAATGCAAACGAAATGACAAATGAAGCCTTGGATGCTTCTTTATTAAATCTAGAGACTTTGGTTTCAAAAGTACAAAAAATACCTAGGTGACATATCTCATTTTAAAAACATACAGCCAATGCGTTCTTTACTTGGTTTTCAGGTTTTAAAGAGCGTCTCGTTCGTGTGAGCCGAGCGACTGCGCGATAGAGAGGATGAAGCAGAGGATCGAGTTAAAGAAGTTGTTTCATCGGACGAAACCCACGCATCGTCGAAGCAACGGCTTGGAAATAAATTTATTAACGGTATATAGAAAGGATCGATCGAGAGGTAGCGAGGGATTTTGAATTTGGGATGCTAAAAAGTGTATCCAAGTTTTATGATCAATTGGGAAATAAATTCTGATTAATGATCTAAAAAAAAAAATTGTCTATTACGTGTACGTTACTTCGAATCTGCATGACTTCATCGTGTTTGACATTCTTTTGGAATAATCGAAATAAAGAGCGATTTTTAGCAGCAAAATGTTTTCTAGTTAACGACGAATAGAAAATACAACGAATCTTAAGACGTATTACTTATTTTACGCCTACGACAGCGCTGTATAATATTAAAAGTTATAAACAGGACATGTCAAAAAAGCCATTCAAGCACACGTAAAAAAAATATTAATTCGCCACCAAACGTCATCGGATGTTCTCGGAAAATTTATTGAAAAAATGAATTAGGTACAACTATGTGATTAGCGATTGGTTTCCTATACTATTTCCTGCTCTCGATCAAGTTTCCTAAAAGCAAACGATGTAAACGCGAGTTTTATAGCATCTCGTTACCAGTACACCGGGATCGTCAAATTCTGTTTGTTTCGCGTCAACATTACCGCGGATGATGCATTACCATGTGCGGAACTCCGTGCGAAATCGACTGACCTTTGCACTTTCGGGATTCATCAATATTTTTTAACATTATCGTTACAACAGCAAAGACATTCACAATGTTTTTTAGTTTTCCTTTGTTAACTAATTATATTATCATTAATTTAAATTAAAAAATGGCGAATCAAATCCAACGAATGTTCAACGTAGGTCTACTAATTCGCTGGTTACTTCGCAAGTAATACATCGTATATATCAGAAAAATATTAATAATACATATTAAATCCATATCTTAATACAATTTTAAAACGTCAGGGAATTTTCAAGGACATCACACATGGTTCAACTCCTTATATACAAACCGTACGAATAGTATATATTATGTGTTAACCGTGAGTAGTAAGATTTATGTATATGTCGAATTCTTTGCGATCTGGTTATTCGCCAAGTAAGTTTCTCTCTCTTCTCGTACAATATTTTATTTTCTTTCACTCGTCTGCGGAATGGGGAAAGTTTTAGACGCAACGACGCCAAACGAAATGAGAGAAAGTGCGGAGCGGAAATAGAAAGCGAAATACCGAATTGGATAAAGATAGACAGGAATAGAAAATGCGTTGAAACAGCTGAAGGAAAAGTCGAGTGAGCGTGTGAAATTCATGAAGCGGATGTACGAGGTAAATATACTCAGCTCTACGAATGCGATAAACTGTAGTTTGTGCTTTACCGTACCGGATACGCGATAGTCCTTGGCCTTCGTCTAGGGTTTACGGTCGAGGTCGACGCGACGTGTCACGAAGTGTTTCCTCATAGGGAACGACGACGTTTCTTCATAGTCCACCATCCATCATTTTTCTCTCTATGTTTTAAGTGCTAAAAATATAGCAAGTCAATACCGATCGTTCATCGTAATGTTTGATTATCTCTACACGGTGTTATAGTATAAAATAAAAGTTTATTTATAGATTACCAGGGTAACTACGATTACAGTCGAGTAACGCATCGTAACGTTGTATGTTACTCTCCGCCATCGTACACGTATTGGCGGAAGAAAGAGCAAGTGAAACTTCTATAAACCCTCAAGGGGATGTTAAACATAACATGTACATGAAACGTGATTGAGCGCGAGAGAGAAAACACCATAGTAATCGCGTGAGTGCAAGAGACAGCACACAAGGTGTCACGTGATATATCGTGTGGTGAGTCTTACGCCTCCACTTAAGCAAAGGAAAAATTCAGAAGTTTTTCATGAGAAGAAAGTTTCTTCTATGAAACAACAAAATGGTGTGACGTGACTCTTTTTTTATGTAAATTGATATGTCCTACAAAAAAAAACTCAGCGCGACTTTTGAATGTATTTGTAGAAAAAAAAATTGACGGCCTAAAATTTGTTAACAATTGTTATGGAATTTGTTGTTTAATACATTTTTTTAAAGCGCGGAATTAGAGTGTTAGAATAAGAAATGTACAACTGTTGGTGCGATGGAAACGTAGATCGAGAGCAGTTTTAATAATTGAACGGGAAAAGAGAGAAACTGCGACCCAATTCCGCGTCGACACTTGGTGAAAATCCCTCGAAACGGTACTGTCGGGGAGCACAACGTATGATTGACCGAAAAAGTTTTAATTCCATTTCCGAGCTAGGGACCAATTGGGTGAAAGAAGAAAATGAGTGTGAGAAGGATAGAGAAAAAGGGGAAAAAGGTGAATGAGACACGGAGGGTGGACGAAAAACGAGCGGAGAATTGTGTCAAGTTCAACAGCATGCATTGATCCAGCCGAGCTGACACACTGAGTTTATGGGGAAAATAAACGGGAGAATAAATTGTTTAATATTTTTTTCTTCCCATTAGCCAAATTATTATTTTGTTTCAGAACGGACAAAATCATTGGAAAAAAATTCAAGAAGAAAAGTTCCAAAAATTTTAATCGAATAATAATTGCAATGAGACGACTATGAACTCTTTATCTTTATGAATAAACCGGAAGAGGACACGCAGGTATACGACGTAGGACGTATCCGGTAGAATCAACGATATCGTTCAACCCCGAAGCTGGCTGCTTTCCAACGACATGTTCAGGCTTTTTGCAGGACAATAAATGGCACTGGCGCCCGTTACCAACCGAAGAGACAAGTCCAACGATAGTGCGTAGTATCAGATGCCACCCGCTATACACTTAATTTAGCATTTCTCGTCAACGGATTCGCCAATAGTGATTCAAATACTTTGACAGGTTGATTTTTTTTAATACGAACAATGGATTGACACCGGAGAATGAATAAATATAAAAATAAATTCGTATTCATTTTGGTATAAAAAAGAATTCTTTACAAAAGTTTTAGTGACGTGATAAAAACAACAACGTCTCATGCAACGCTTATCACGATGTACGAAATTTGGCGTAAATTTAATGCTGAACATAAAAGTTGGACCGGAATAACCAATTGCAGCAGAGATCGTGAATCGAGCGTGAGCTCGTTAATCATGTACAACTACAGACCTCAATATATATAACAGCGAGTGGTGTCGAATTCATTTCGAAGGTACGTTAATTCAGTACGTGAATAAATTATAGTAGAGCGTACCGGCGTGTAGAATGTATGGGACGATCGATTGAACTTCTCTGCGAAAATCGAGCTCGACGGTCAACCAGCTCAACATCATCAAGCAATCGCGCTATACGTATGGCCAATGCGTGTAATGATCTTGTCGTCGACAAGAACACGTTACATTAATGCAGTGTATAAGCTCGTGGGGGTAACCGGATGGAGTAGTATATTACTACAGGATGGACTCACGCGTGTTGTACATACGAAACGGATTGACTACTGAATTACGAACACGTGACGACAACGGAGAGAGAAATTGCGTGTGCACACCGTGACATAACTCTCTTACGAAGCGTTTCACGATGTATTATATCCTCTGCGTACTTAATAATTAATGTTAATGCTGGAAGTATATTGTTGCTCGTATTATTGTGCAATATTCTCTTATTCTCCTAAGAAATTTTATTAAATGATGAGCTTGTAGAAAAAAATGTAGAATGTCGATAATTACAATCCTGAAGGAAAGTAAAATGATCGTAAAATCCTGCAGGAAATATAAGTTCTGACATTAATTTGTGCACTATTACTGGTAATTGAATACAGTCGGGACCGTCTGGCGTAATAGCCTGAGACCCCTAACTTCGTTATCAGTGAAATCCTGATTCATTGACCGCTAAAAGTCTCGGAAGAATATCCTATTTGACATACATACTACCAGATGACGATCCATTTGGATGGCGTCGTCCGACTGCCTCGATTTTCTCTCTGTTTCTGAACCCTCATCAAGCCACAGGAGATGGTCTCCACGAGAGGTTATACGCACTTTATATACGTAAACGAATCTATTTCTCATAGAAGAAAAGCTATCAAAGTCACACACGCATCGCATCTTTATTCCTTGCGTTTGCTGAATAAAACCCAGAAGCCTACGGATTCATAAAAATCTGATATGGATTAGGAAATTATTTTTCACGTTTATCAATAGATTCGACTTGATTTTATTTATTTATTTATTTACATTTATTTCAAAATACAAATATTTCTTCCTTTCCGTGTTATGTTTTATATCCAAGCGAGCACTTTCTCATAAAAGGTTCATCTGTACCGAGGTTTTACCGTTTCGAGTTTTTTTCGGGCGTTGAACAAACGGCCGCTACAAAGTACAGTATTTTTCCTGTATTTTTAGTCAAAGAAGGTTTCTTTGTATTTCTATAATTTTCCGTTGAACCGTTACCAACCTACGGAGTATTCAACGAATTACACGTCGCTCGCTGTAGTATAGTAGAGAAAGTAAAATCGTGAAGCGCGCATTTGATAACCGAAGGGTGCACGCAGTCACGTGCATCCAGTACAAAAGTATGTGGAAGCTACACTGGTGGAGAGCCAATCGAGTGGGTGAGCACGGTCGTCGCGCGTCTATCACCGAAAAAGCACGTAGTACACAAGGCACACGTACCGGGCACTACTCGTGGCGGACTAGTCGGATCCAGGGCCAAACTAGGCCGTGAAACGTGCCGGTAATTTACATGAAGTTATCGAGCCGGCAATAAAGATTCGCACGTGTGAAAATACTCAAGCAAACTCAAAGCTTCCACTGGCTTTGGCCACTAATACCATTCTCTCACACTCATACACGACGGGAATATTGTTGAGAGCCCAACAAACCACAACTTTACGTACGGCAAGTCATTGAAATGCCCGTAAACCGTGGCACGCTCGCAATCGGTATTAAACGATCGAATTTCAACCGTTTCAAAGGAAATCATATGTCTATCGAAGCGATAAAGTACAGATGTGTATTCTTGAATATCAATTGGATATCGATACTTGAAATTACTTATACAAACACTTACAGGCACATACACTTTACACGGAAGCCTCGCACAAAGCTGCCACCTGGTGCAGTCATCATACGAGGTGTCGTGAGTTCATTTTTTTATAACCATCGAGGAAGCCCGCGAGCATCTCGATCCGATGGTCTTACGATGACGATACCAATCGTTTAAAAAATACAGAAGAAAATAGTACGATCTGACTTTTTGTATTTATTCAATAATTGATAGCTATACGAAAAAGTTTGATGTTACCCATCATAGTACAATAAACCCAGAACAAGTTACCCATCGTGAATTATTTCGTCATAATTATTCTTTCGAATATAAAAGAAGAACGACGAACTGTGTCTTGCGACTCTACAGTTCTACAGAAGGATTAATTCTATCAGAAAAATGTACATTATAGTTTTTCTTGCTAACCAAGGGTTAGCACATCATTTTAATACGAAGGCTAGGAATGGTATAAAAGTGGACACAGACAAAATGCGATCTCATATTCTGCTTAATAAAACTTGTAAATCTCAATCAGCTGCGCTCTACGAGTTTTCAATCGAAGCAGAAAGATGCCATTTTGATTAACGTGCACACACATTCAGACACTTTTTTTTCTTGTTGTGATATTTGGATGGTTGGAACATTTTTAACTTATTAACATGAAAGTTCGAAAAAAAAGTTTGTCACGAAAGCAACTTTCTTGATGGGGTAGCAAGAATAATAAATTTGTAAAATCGAAAAAACGTTCAACTGCAAAAAGCTGTCAAAAATGTGCAGTTTTAAAATTGTGAAATAATTAATATTATTGAATAAAGCCGGGAGATCTCTCGACCCATTATTTTTCACTTTGTATTATCTTTATCAATAAATTAGTTATTAACTAGGAACAAAATAATTCTTTCTTTGACAAACATAGGTTTTACAAATAAAAATCGATTTTTCGGATCATTTTCCCATAAATATTGAATTTTATTAATCCCTGTCTATGAATCACCTTGACTTTTTAGGAGGAGGCTATTTCTGGTTCCTTTTCTTCAAGCTTGGTCAACAGTTTGTCCTGAAACAATAATCGAAAATTAATTTTCTTTAATCTAAAATACATTTTGTTATTACTAATCTTTTGAATATATCGGAAATGAAAATACATTTTTATTCCATTTTTATGTTCGTAGAAAACGAAGTGTTCCCAATTTTTTCTATAATAGCAATTGCATGCGTTTCTATGGATAAATAAATTATTTTTTGTTCTTTCAACAAGTAATCGATGCACACCCGTTTCCGATGTATAGCACGCGTCCACCACAGCGACCAATCATCTTTAGTTCTATGGACTATTCATAAAAATCTATAATATGAATTGATTAATTTATGTGTTAAACTGTTTTCGTAATTAAAAAGAGTGCCAATGGCGTGTCGATACCTCGTAACTTTCTCATCATATTTGTTTCCGGCATCAAGTTATGAGTGATTTTGTGATTTATCGGAGTACTGAAAAAATTGGGGGCTCCGACTCGAGATGGCTTCTTCCTTTTCGGACTCTGTATTTAAAGGCCAATAACTTATAGAAAATAGATTCGATAAATGTGTGGAGTATATATGTGCTGCATGATTCTTCGGTCGCTTGTATAATGTGGGAAGAGGAGGTCCTTGAGAAGATGCTGGCAGCGAAGCTGCACATCTCGAAACCAATCGTAAACTTGTTTTTGGTTTTGAATATCCGAAAAAACTTGCCCCTCGAAGACAGATTCAACATAATTCGTGGAACGATGATCGAGACTGGCATAACTCGGCGCAATTGTCATGTAATTTGATAGACGAAAAATCGCGGAAACAGGATTTCTATGCAAAGCTGACGAAAGATACATCGTTCCGAACCATAAATTTGAGCGATATAAACCTTCATATTGGCATTTCTCGAAATTGGTTTCGGATGTGCAAGTTTCATTGTCGAAATAGCAATTAAACGAGCTCCTTTGAAAATTAGAAATATTTTCGGCTATGTTCGAAGTCGACTTGAATTAAAATAAACAATGTTGCGACAATTCGAAGAAATTTTGATAACAATTTTACTCTCAATAATGTAAGAACATCAACTGTAAAGAAACAGTTAATTCGATCACGTTTAATCAAAAGTAATATTCAGTCTGGTATATTGAATATCCGAATTGGAAGTTAACATATATTTCTCAGTTTCTGGATTTGAAAAAGCAGTCGCATCCCTGAAATTTCATCCACGTATTAAAATCAACGATCTGTCGAAGACTTTTAAATAGTCAATTGGAAACCAATAATTTATCGTCATTGAAAAATTACAATCGTGTTTACTTATGGCAACAAGTGTTAGTTTAAATTTACAATACTTATATAAGATTTATTACACGTGTACATGGGTTCGATCGTGAAGGAACTGTGTATGAAAATGAGCGTTTAAAGATCGTTGGAATTTTCGTTAGAATGCTCGAAAAATAGAGTATGAGACCGGCATTTCAAATATAAATGTGTACATTACTTTAGACAATTTTTATTAAATTGCAATAAAGGATATGACACGTCAGCTTACTGTTTCTCGCATGTGAAACAGAGCCAGTAAAAGTTAACGACTCGTAGTCTTGCGTCAATTAGACTTTGTTCTTATACTACTGTGTTCAAAAAGTAAGGTGAATTTTGTTTTAAAATAATTTTTTTTTATTTATTCTTCCAAATCGATTTCGTCCCCCTCAAAATAATCCCCCCTAGCTACAATACACTTATGCCAACGTTTTTTCCAATGTTTGAAGCATGCTAAAAAGTCGTCCTCAGGTATAGCCTTCAATGCTCGTAGCGATTCACGTTTGATCTCTTCAATCGACTCAAAACGATTTCCCCGGAGTGGTCTCTTGAGCTTTGGGAACAGCCAGAAGTCACACGGTGCTAAATCAGGCGAATACGGTGGTTGTGGAGCGACATGAGTGGAGTTTTTGGCGAAAAACTCACGAAGAACCAGTGCTGTGTGCGACGGTGCATTATCGTGGTGCAAAATCCAAGTGTTGTCTTTCAATAATTCTGGCCTTTTCTTGCGAATAGCTTCACGCAAACGACGCATAACACTTAAATAATATTCCTTGTTGACAGTTTGGACAGTGGGAAGGAATTCGCAATGCACCACACCACGATAATCGAAGAAAACTGTCAACATGACCTTGATTTTTGAGCGAGTTTGGCATGGATTTTTCGGTCTCGGTTCATCTTTGGCACGATATTCGCTCGATTGATCGGTTGTTTCCGGATCATAGGCATAAATCCAAGTCTCATCGCCCGTAATAATTTGTTTGTAGACGTCCTGATAGTCAGAAATCATTGATTCACATGCTTGAACGCGACGCTCTTTTTCGAAAAAATTGAGAAATTTTGGCACCAAACGCGATTTGACTCTTCTGAGGCACAAATGATCCTTCAAAATTGCTTGCACTGATCCAATTGATATTGCAAGCATGTCGGCAAGGTCTCGAATTGTTAATCGACGATTTTCGAGCACCAATTCCTTGATTTTCTTGATGTGTTGCTCATCAATTGACGTCGATGGTCGTCCAGAGTGTTCCAAATCATCAACACGTTCTCTGCCTTCTTTGAAGTCTTTGTACCACTTGTAAACATTTTTCTGTGACATAGTCTCGTCACCGAAGGCCTTTTGTAACCGAGTTTTATCCTAATGCTTAATTGTATTACGGATAACGACTTCCAATCTCAAAATTAACCCAAGTCTTGCTTATCAATTAGGCCATTGTGGTGCCTTTACAAAAATATTAGATAGCTTGAATATCTTGCCGAGTCCAATGAGTTAGCCGAACTTGAGCCAATGTGAGCTGCGTGCCTCCGTGAAGAATCCGCACGTGAGCTTGATCAACAATGAGAGTTGAGAATCGAGAGTGACGAGGTAGAATGGCAGGATGTCTTTCTTCATACGTGAGTACTGATTGAGCAAGGCGACCTCCTACTCTAAGTACACCCTCCTGGTCGATGAAAGCTTTTTTAGTCGACTTAAGGGGTGAGCGGATGGAAGATGCGAGCCTGACTGCAGCACTTGTACCTCGTGTTTGAAAAACACGGCTTGTATGGCTTTCATCCAAAACATGTTTGCTGCAGCCATTTCTCTTGTTGTGAGCGGAGTGGTTCCTGCCGATTCTAACCTCCTCCTCATTCTGGCCACTACTCTGATAAAAAATGAGGTGAGACGACATAATTTTGTGAGTGAAGAACAGTGATGGATGAGATCCCAATGGTACTTTGGCGTCTGAGTTGCAGCGAGGAGAGCTACCCCCGGTGGGGCTTCCATAATGCTCAAATCTTCAGAGTCAGTTGAGGCTTTTGGCCAAAATTCAACAGGTTTCACCATCCACGAGGGACCTGACCACCACAACTGATGAGAAGACAATTGAGAAGCTGAGATACCCCGCGAGGCACAATCAGCTGCATTGCTTGTTCCTGACACGTGACGCCATTGAGCATGAGGTATGAGTTCTTGTATTTGAGATACTCTGTTTCGGAGATAGTCTTTCCACCGAGCAGGATGAGCTTTGATCCAGGTGAGAGTTACTGATGATTCCGTCCACAGGTGAGTAGATGAGATTTCGACTTTGAGTATAGCTTGAACGTATGCAACCAATTTTACTAGCAGCAGAGCTGCAGTTAGTTCAAGCCGTGGTATGGTGAGCTTCTTGAGTGGTGCTATGCGCGTTTTTGAGCAGACAAGTGAAGCCACCTTTCCTGTGGAAGTTGAGTTGACAGTGATGTAAATCACTGCGGCCATGGCCAGTTGAGATGCATCAGAGAAGCCATGCAATTCCACTGTTGAGTTGCTCCATGTGTTGAACCACCGAGGAATTGAGATTCTGGCCAGAGAAGTGAGATCTTCTCTGAGTGCAATCCATCGTGTTGAGACCTGGAATGGCAGTGGATCATCCCAGTTGAGCTTGTGAAGGCAGAGCTCTTGTAGAAGTATTTTGGCTCTGATCACAACTGGTGAGACAAAACCAAGCGGATCAAAGAATTGAGCCACCTCGGAAAGAACGAGGCGTTTCGTGAACCTTTCCTGAGTTGAGTTGAACCAAGATGCGAATGTGAACTTGTCTTTGCTAGGAATCTTTGTCCCGCAGTCGTCCATTGAGATAGCTGAGCTTGACGATGATGATGAGATATTGGCAAGTACTTTGAGGTCCGACAAGTGCCACTTGGCGAGTGGAAAACCGCCCGCCATGCACAAGTATTTGAGTTGTTGAGCTATTTCAATGAGTTGATGAGTTGAATCCGCCCCTCCGAAGATGTCATCCACCTGCTAAACTTGATAGCTGGCACAAAAATGGCGCAGCCTTTGTACCATATGTCACTGTAGTTAATTGATAAGGCACAGGGTTGAGTTGATCATCTTTCCATAAAATCCGTTGAAGATTCCAATTCTCATGATGAACGCGAATCAGACGATACATTTTTGTAACGTCAGTGGCAAAGATGTGTCTATGGTGACGGATCTAAATGAGCACGTCCGAAATATTGAGCAACAAATTAGTTCCAGTGTGCATGATGTCATTGAGAGACTTTCCTGAAGATGTTGAGCTAGAACCATTAAATACCACCCGTAATTTTGTGGTGTAGCTGTCTGGTCTGAGAACACCGTGGTGAGGCGAATAATAATTTATTTCACTTGAAGATGATTTTGAAGCCTTCACCATATGACCGAGTTGCTCATATTTGTCCATGAATTGTGAGTAGAGCTAACCGTATTCAGCATTTTTTAGATTTTCCGAATAGTGTGTTGCAGACACTGATGTGCTTTTGAGTATGAGTTTCCCAGATTTGCAGGCGACGATGTGAGAGGAAGCCGAACAATGTATCGGCCTGTAGAATCACGCTGATGCGTGTAGCGAAAATGATTCTCGCATGCCTGTTCCTCTGGTGTGAGATGACCGACTGTTTCCTTTGGTGGCTCTTCTTGAATCCAGAATTTTGTGAGCACGTTCTGTAATTCCTGATCATCGTGTTGCATGGCAGCATGATGAACAGTGAGTGCATCAGATTGGCATGAGTTGACTGGTCCAATGATGAGCCATCCAAATATCGATAACTGTGCGATAGGCGATGATGGTGTGCCCTTGAGAATCTTAGGTTTAATAACCTGTCCATAGATGTCCGCTCCAATTATGATGTCGATTGATCGTGGTGTGAGAAAGTCAGGATCCGCCAGCTTCAGCTTCACTGTGTGCGGCCATGTACAAGCTGGTGACTCAAAAGATGGCAAATGTGTTGTAATGGTGTTGAGAATGTGAGCCAGTACCGTGACTTTCTCCTTGGTGTATGTAGAGCACATTGTGAGTTGAACCGAACCATGTGTCTGCGTTAAGTGCCTTCCACCGATCCCTGTGATCGAAATTGATGAGTGCTTACGTTTTGCGTTGAGTTTACGGAAGAGTTCTTCAGTAACAAATGTCAATTCCGATCCAGGATCGATGAGAAGTCTTGCCTGATGAGTTAATGCCTATGTGTGAAGGTGTGCGAGTGCGGTTGCCAATAATGTTGAGCATTTCCGCGTGAGCTGTACCGATGAGAGGACGACTGCGTCAACGTCCTATTCAGTTGACGACTGTGCCTGAGAGTGTGGTGCGTCGTCAACTCGATCGATATGTCGTTAGAACTTCCTAATGAAAAAAAAGAAATTGCAAGAGCATTAGTTCACGTTTTTTCGCTCGATTTGTCGGAACACTGGTAGCTCATAGTCCGGCATTAGAATATAGCCGTGTATACCTCAAAGCTTTCGAGAGGGAAATTTTTCTGGCTCTCTCAGAGAGTGGTAACGATTATGAGGCAATCATGAGCATACCAGACTCCCTTCGCGAAGATTTCGACTGGTGGGAAAGGAAACTGCAATCGTCAAAGAGATTGATCGCTAGTCCTGAATATGTCCGGAAATTTTTTTCCGACGCGTCTTTGATGAGATGGGGTGCCCACTGCAATGGAAAAATCTTTGCATATCATTTATCTCGAGGTTACAGCAGCGTTCGTAGCTCTTCGATTTTTCGCCTCTGACTTGCGTGGGGCTCAAGCTTTACTACGCGTAGATAATATGATCGCCATTTCGTATATCAATCCTATGGGAGGCGTCCAGTACTCAGGATTAATTAATCTGGCGAAGGAACTGTGGAAATGGTGTGAGGAGCGAGGGATTCGCGTTTTTGCATCTTACGTTAGATCGGCAAATAATGAGAACGCGGATCGGGAATCTAGAAATCAGAATATAGACACAGAATGGCAATTAGTAAACTTTGCATTCAAAAGAATTATTCGAACTTTTGGTATGCCGGCCTTAGACCTATTTGCAACTAGAGCCAACGCTAAATGCGAGAATTTTTGTTCTTGGCATAGAGATCCCGAGGCATTAGCCATCGATACATTTACTGTCAGTTGGAGAAATACGTATTTCTATGTGTTTCCCCGCCTTTGCGATAATTCCAAAGGTTTTACAAAAAATAATCACGGAACAAGCTTGTGGGATTATGATAGTACCCGATTGGCCGAATCAGCTGTGGTTTCCAATATTCCATTCGTGCTTAGTTGAGCGTCCTATTTATTTCACCCCTTCTGACGAACTTTTATTGTCTCCATGCAGAGCACTTCTTTACCCGTTGGCAAGAGACTTGCGTTTGATTGCCGAAAAGTTATTAGGGACGCCTTCATCAAGAAGGGGTTACCAAGATCAACGATAGAAGTGTTCGTCGCATCTCTAGCGGATTCAGCTGTAAGAAAAAAAAATTATGTTTGCATCAGCTCCGCTTCATTTCCTAAATATGCGAGACCATTGGGAGCACAAAGGCTTACTTCGATGAACATTCGGAGCCGAAAGTAGTATATGACTACCCCGCAGCTTATAGCCACACGTCGAGTGCACCAAACCCAGATTTTCCTCAGTTATAACTATAACTGGCGGGGATTTGGTTCACTCTGCAACATGGGATTTAGCACGACAGCTTTAATGACTTGTTCTTCCCAAACTACCCGATACCACGTCATTGGCTCTCTCTCTCTCTCTCTCTCTCTCTCTCTCTTTCTATCGTGCGTTTAGTGGGTCAAGCGAAAACGCCCCGAATCCCTGCTCCCCCGCTTCGCTCTAAACTTGCTCCGAGAACTTCACCTTCGATTCTCCACTCAGAGGTTTCCCTACTTCGTACCTCACTCCCTACTGTCTTCACCGACTCGACATCTTCTGGCTCCGGTAACTTTGGCCTACATGATGCATATACAATATATACTCGTGCCATTGACACGCGGACCCGCAGGACCAAGAAGATTCTACCGAAGGGCATAGGTAACCGTAGCTATGTGTATGTCGAGCTCTCTGGGGTGCAGTATCAACGAATAGCCTGGCTATTCGCGAGACGTTTGCTCGGCCACCAGGGATGGATACGCGAGAACGGGGTAGTCAAACCCTGCTTCAGGGAAAAACCTGTGCTGGATGTATCCGTAGACCATATTCGCAAGGGATGATCCGATTCCAAACTGGTCACGTACAACCCATAAATGTACGGCTTACAACTTTGCCGAGTGATCGCAAGAGAAAAAGAAGCGACACACACGGTGGTGTCTTGTACTTCTTTGCGTCTTTCCTCTCTTCTTTTCTCACATTTATTTATTCCGTTTTAGTCACTTTTTGGAGTTTTCAAGTAATTTATCAATTTTGTCAATTTCAAGTAATTTACAGTAACATCGACTCTTTTGTTTACGGAAAAAATATACAGAGTCAACTCTGATATTGTTTAAGCAGATTGTCGGTAGGACTCGAAAGACGCGAGATGAAGGGAGCCGCAATACACAACTGTCTCGCATTCACTCGCTTAATTCAGACTAGATATCTAAATCAGGCTACGGAGCGCACGAGTAAGTCAAGGAAGCATAAACGAGACAAAAGCTTCGGAACCATGACAGTACAACATCTGATTTAGTCAACAAGATATCCAACTTTTACAGGTTCATCAAAAATTTTCGTATACAATTTCATCAACAAAATACATAAGTTTATCAATCATTATCCGGTGATGATAAATCAGTGAGAAAAAAAAGTGTGTGAAAAATCCATTTGACACTGCTCAGAATCGGATTGAAATCGTTTCTAAATTCGGCCTTGTCATGTGCGACCATTGCTCGTGAGTCGTTACTACATTTTTAGTGAATAATTAAAATTGAAATGATAAAAATAATAACGCAAAATACAATTATTTATTCTTTGTTATAATTTCAGAAAAGTTTCTGGTCAGAAAGGATACGGCGGACAAGTGACTTGTAAATGTGAACAGTAAGTAATTTCAATCTTTTATTGCTATTAATAATTTTACTAACAATTAAAATTATATATATTTGCAGCGGTGAGAAGAAGAAGGAAAACGATAGGGAAACGGGAAAGGAAAAAGATTCAGGTGGATGCTGTAGCAAAAAGTATGAATATATAACACACCTGAGCGATAACATTTGCCTAACGTTTTTAATAACATTTTTGCATATTCCGTTAGTTTTCTTTTTATATTCTGGATTTTTATTTTTGCTATAATTACATTTTTCCCGTGACATTCGTTATAAAATATTCAAAAAAGTATATTTATCTGAACGATACATTTTTATTAAACAATACAATTTTGTTTACCGGATTTTGATAATTCTATTGAGAGTTTTAAACAACTTTTTCGTCGTTAACTAGTACTTTTTCGTTGAGTGAATTGCAAAGAATTAATATGATATCGGATCGATCGTGCAGAGAGAAAAAGCAGGAGATGGCCGGTGGATGTTGCGGTTCCAAGTGCTGTGCCGCTCCGAAGGAGGAAGCCGCGGGTTGCTGCACCGGTGGTGCAGCGGCAAACTCGAGGGAGGCTGAGAAGAAGAGTTGCTGTGCACCCAGATAGCCTTAAAGTAGGTAATCGATTATCGATAGAAAGGTTTTGGGGCGATGGCGTTAACAGAGAAAAAAAAATTAATAAAATATGAATATCGAGCCAGAGAGACAGACAGGAAAAGTGCACGAGTATTGATTTAAACAAGTTTATCATTTGATAAGAATATTGTCGATAAAGCAAGATGGCAGGCGACCTCGTGTTAATATTAATATTTTATTCTTAATTTTTTTATATCAAGAATATTTCTCCTTGTTCATGTGCTTCGAACCTGTCGTTTAGGGTCCTGTAAGGGCGAAGGAAATGGAAGTAAAGAAAATGGCAAGGGTGGCAAGAAGAGCGGTATCAACGATGCGAGGGCTGTTTCACAAAAATCATTCCATTCCCCACCCGCATATGACAATTCTCAACTATATTATGCACGACATGTAATTTAATAAAATGCTATTAAAATTTTATGATTTTTCGTCTCGTAAAAAAAAAAAAAAAATGTAATAATATTCAGGCAGTCACGATTAGTATCAAGCACCTTTCGAGAATTAGGAATAATATCGTAATAAAAATTGCAATGGAGATTGCGCAGGAGAAAGCTTGTGAAAAATAAATAACCATCCAATAAATAAAGTGCAGTCCTTTTGCTATAAGTGCATTGAGTCTGTGCCTTTTTTAAAAATCAAATTTTGACATTTTTACAAGAACATTCGAATACTTTTTAAAGTGCAATTTCCACCAGATCATTTAAAAAAATGTATATAAAAATAGCAGCATGCGCAGGACGCTGAATGTAATAAGTAAAAGAGACCTCGTGGGGAAAAAAACTCATGAAAAAAAATGAAGATCTAATGAAAAAAAAATGGTTCTTTTGCAACATCTGCATTCAATCTGTGTTGTTTTACATTCCATTTTGACATTTTTATCGGAACATTCGGACATTTATCTAAATTTCATTACTGAAATACAAAAAATTAATATAAAAATTGAAAAAAAAAAGGTTTTATAATGTGCGATCACTGCAGGTAGATAATTACTTAGCTTAATCACTTATTTTCGTTTACTATCTCATTCGGAAATGAAAATGGTCGAAAAAGAATGTATAACCTCAAAGAACATTTCACATCAGGTCATCGACGGCTCGAGGTTCGAACGGCAGAGCGATGAGAAACCCAGTTAACGAGAAAGCAGTGGTTTTCACTCCATCTTTGTAAGTAATCGGTAATAGAATCTTGGAGAGATTTCGCGGTGGCTCGAACCGGAATCGATTGGACAATAGAAAGAAAGACGGAGTAGTTCTTCCATCCCTTTCATTTTTACTCTTTTTTCTCGTATTTTAGACTGAAAAAGGCGTAGTTTGAAAAAAAGCGTAGTATTCGGTAAAACTGTTGTAATTGTCTCAACATTGCCGTAGGTGGTTCAACTACGTCATACGGTGGGCTTAAATTTATCGTTTTTTTTTTTTTGCCATAACCAATTTGATGCGTAATTGGTTTAAGCTCGCGTTTTCTTTCAATGCATTTATAGTCCAAAGACCTCGTTTATTTCGCTTACGTTATTGTTGCAGACTAAAGTTAAATATCTCACTTTATGTATCTCTTAAGCTTTTTGCACTAAAATTGTATTGTACTTTCAGTTTGAAGTAACTCAAAATCTACGTAAATTCGCAGAGCTTTTCATCTATAGTTTCTTCTTTAAATTTAGCTACGAATACGGGAATAAAATACAAAATGTAGAATTAAAAGAATGAATTATTATGATAATAATAAAATAATTAATAACTTAAAACTTTAGCAAGTTAATCATCGGGTGATAAATTGTTGAGTAAATTTATTTCAATTTGTTACAACTCATTGGTTTATTTTGTTAACTTTTAAAATCCATTTGTTAAAGCAAATCGGTATGTTTGCTTCACTGAGTAACGCAACGTTCAGTTATCGCCGTTTATTTTTATTGCTTCAGGCCGGAAAAAGCTGGTTCCAGCGGAGCTTGTTGTGGTCAGTGGAAGAAGAGCTGTTGCGGAGGTGGATGCTGCGGCAACGCAATGTCAAATGAGCCCTGCTGTGGAAGGGATCAGGGCGACAGGAGACAAGCAACTGGGATTGCTCGACAATTCCAGCAACCACCGAGCACGAGGTCCCATTACAGTTCTGAAAATCGTGCTAATTCTTCAAGATACGATCCACCCCGGCAAACATCCTGTGGTTCCGGTTATAATGATACCACGAATGGATTGACTCCGTCTTGTGGAACAAGAGCACCGGTTATGGGAACAGGAGGCGAGTATTCGTTGCTTTATTTCTTGACAAACCACATGTAATCATTTATTCAGTAGATTTATCATTTTTATATTATATATATTTATTTATTTATTGTTCTTAATGATTGAGTATTAAAAACCGTCTGAATATTATTTTAGTTAATGAATTACTGATTTTCTTTATAATTTTTCTTTTACATAAGATTGTTCATATTCTTGCGTTTATTATTAATATATTGTTGTAATATTTTTTGTTTAAGCGTAATTCCCCCTTAATTTTTACTTCGTTCCACAGTATGTCCTGCTATGATGAGAAATCTTCCGTGTACTCCGTTAAACGAACCTAAGTGCTTCGGAGGCGATTGTAGGGACGACGACACCGATAGTGAACACTCGAGGGAAATCTAGTAAAAAAAAAAAGTAAGGGAGCCAAAAAATCATGAAATTTATAGTAAATCCAGGATTTACGACATTGGAAGTTAACGATAGAGTGTGTGAAATATAAGTAGGACGAGAGAGGGTGAGAATATAAAGAATAAAACAAAGGTATTGAAAACTTTTCAATCGGACGAACATACCTACTAGAAAAACAATCAGTGCTGAGTGACACTGAATACTCGGATAATGCTATCTCCCGACGAGTTTTCTTTAGAGGTTTCTCGATTAATGCCAAATGTAATCAGAATCGACTGCTTGTCGCCAGAGTCAGAATTAGAGAGAGAGAGACGAACCAAATAAAAAAATTCGTCGATGAAACCCTTGGAAAAAAAATTCTCAGATTGTTAAAAGTGCTTTAAACAAATTTCTGCGTATAACTGTTCACTGAAGGTATTGACGAAAGGGTAAAGAAGATGAAGATATAAAACTGAGAGAGATAGACTCCTTGTGAAACGGTAGATAGAGAGAGAGAGAGAGAGGAAGAAGTAACGATGCGAACGGGAAAAGGTAAACGATGAAGACATTTTCCGGGCAGAGATAGAGTAATTATTGTTTGAGCGTTTACGACTAAATGGCGGTTCGTGTAGATTTATTTGTAGCGTGACTCAGCTCAGTTGAGAAACGAGTTGAAAAGAGTAAGATAGAGAAAACGAGGTGAAGCTTTATTTTGTCCTTGTAAAGGGTGGTTAAATTTTAAGGGCCGATGTTGATTTTGAATAAAACACAAATTATTTAGGAAATTATTGTCAATTCTTTTTATTATGATAATATGGTATGGTTCAATTATGTATGGAACAAAATATCGGCCAAATGGCCGCCGCGACCTTGGCGGCACACCTCCATCCGATGGTCCAAATTTTCGATGACGCTTAGGCATAATTGAGGTTCTATGCCGTTAATGTGCCGAATTATCTCATCCTTTAGCTCTTGAATTGTTGCTGGCTTATCGACGTACACCTTTTCTTTCAAATAACCCCAAAGAAAGAAGTCCAACGGTGTCAAATCACATGATCTTGGCGGCCAATTGACATCGCCACCACGTGAGATAACACGGCCATTGAATTTGTCGCGCAAAAGAGCCATTGTTTCGTTAGCTGTGTGGCAAGTGGCACCGTCCTGTTGAAACCACATATCGCCCACATCCATATCTTCCAATTCGGGCCATAAAAAGTTCGTTATCATCTCACGATAGCGAACACCATTCACAGTAACTGCCTGACCAGCCTCATTTTGAGGTGGACGGCTCTTCAGCCACACTATCGCGAACAGCAGCAATATTTTCTGCAGTACGAGCTGCACGAGCATGCACTGGTGTTTTAATATCTCCTACAGACCCGGTTTGCTCAAATTTTTGCACGATTTTTCCGATTGTACGCACATTTGGACGATTAAATTGACCGAAAAAATCACCAAGTGCACGATATGCATTTTGATTTGAACGCCCATTTTCATAATAAGCCTGAATAACTTTAACGCGTTGCTCGATTGTGTATCTTTCCATGGTCCAAATTGAGTTAGTCTGAAATTGAGAAATGTCAAACGAAATGCAGAAAAAAACTTGACGTTTAGGTGTGGTTCACATTCAACATCGGCCCTTACAATTTAACCACCCTTTAGATACGATAAAATAAATCTTTTAATGGAATATATTGATGATAACAAAACATTTTGAATATTTCAGAGATACCTCATGATATCTCTTAACTTCGACAAAAATATTTATCGGAAAAAAGATTTAACGCCACGATTGTAATAAAATTAGAAAATGGAGTACAAATAATTTTTTTTATAAAGAAATTACTCATTTTTAAATCAGATAATTATTTAAAAAATGTTTATTATACATTCATCAGTATAATGCTTATTGTGAGATGTAAAGTCGCGATCTGTACAAGTACATCTAACAAAGATGAAGAAATTATAGTTAGTACAAAAGTCGGAAAGGAATCTGGGGAAAAAACGGACATGGAAAGTTTTACGGGTGCAGATCTACGTGGAAACGAGACGATTTTATTTCACTCGAATGTCCGAATGCTTATTTACTGCCACTACCTAATGCCACGCGTTTGCGGTGACAGGGATTGGATTTATATCACGCCGGTAGTAACCTAGCTGTAACTACTTGCGCAGATTGCGTTGTTACAGTGGATCGAACATTCACAGAAAACACGTATTAAAGTTTACCATCAGTCGTTTCGTTACTGCGAATCATTTTCGTATGATTTTACGTTAAATTTGTACTCAGTGAGGAAGGGTTGAGGCGCGAAAGCAATGGGAAGGCGAGAGTGTGTAATGGGTGTGGGAGAATCTCCGGGATAGTAAACACGGAGGAGTCGGAATGAAGCAATGAGCGTGATAAACACGTCGAGGATATTACAGCTGTGTACACACTAGACATTACACTTGGGTACGCCAGTGCTCTAATTGCACGAACGTGACTCTTCCTTTGTGCTCTATATAATGACATTCCATGCCAAGCGAATCAACCCAGTTTTCCCATGGACCCAAAATATCTACCTAAATTTAATAATAATCAACGATAGACAATATTTTGAGCCCTCACCTAAAAATTTTATGTGACACGATATTATCTTGTGACATTTAAAGTATCGAAGCCTATTGTTACCGTTGATGATTCAGTCGGATCTGTCGTCCGTGAACAAATTCGGTTTAGTAAAATTTGACAAGTCTTTGAAACTCGATCCAACTCGAATTTCTTTCCCACCAATTCAGGGTTTACAATTATTTTTCAAAATAATTTCAGTCCTTTCCATTTTGTTTGATGATATTCAAATGGCTTCGAGCTGTACAAAGTTTGAACTATCAGGATGAAATCAAGCGGTCTAGATTGAATTGTGTGTAAAAATCAATGATCGAATTAAAAAACTTTGTATACAAATTTCAAAACTATCGGAGCTCAATTATTTTTAAGTGATTTTCAAGCTATAACGATCACAAGGAACATAAGAATCGATCCGGCAATTCCATCGAGAAAAAAAATGTACAGCCATTTTCGTGAATACTTTTGTTTTTTTTTTTCAAAATTTCAGATGTTTTTTGTTAAAACTCGAACGAAAAAAATTTTTCCCGATCCCTTCATTGCTGTATTTTTCCTGTTGATAATGAATTTGCTATCATTTAATCAAAAACTCAAACATTACCATCAAGAATCCGTAAAAAGATATCATTTTAATGATTTTTTACTCTATCGTTACGACTCACAAGTGAGATCCTCATAAAAATTCTTGCAGATTCGCAATCAGTGTTAATCTTTTTAGTCTCCCTTGAATCGCGGTGATCCACCTGGCATATGGAACACTCCGGTAGAACTAAGTACATTATTCTAGGAAGTGAAGAACCCTAAAGTTAACTCCCTCGCTACTACTGTTCCTTCAACCAACCGCAAGTACTCATTATAATTCATCAAGAGGGCTGTTGTAATAATAACGCTAGTTATCCTCATCACTCTCTCTCTCTTTCTTTATCTCTCTCAATCTCTCTCTCTCTATCCTCCGTAACATTTCCTTAGTTTTCATATGCCAATAAAATTTGTACACACGTGGGCCAATGGTTGTTACGTAGCGGAGATAAACCGAGCGTCTAATTCATAAAAGTTTTCGTCATTAAACGTGCGAAACGTAAAATAAAGCCATTAAAGAAAGTAAGTAGAGAGATAGAGAGTAGAATAAGTAAGGGAAACTGTGAAGAAGATTGTGAATTTGACGTCGGGTTGCAGGATACGACATAAAGAGAAGAAAGTTACAAGAAGAAAAGGAATGGAGTGTGAGTAAAAGATGAAGGGAAATGTACAGGAATCTTGCATGTTAATAATCTTCCGGCCGAATGAACTTTCCTAATAATCTTCACTTTGTCGAAGCTTTTCATTAATTTCCCTTTGTCTTCGTGGAAATGCTTGGCTCGGTAAAAGGTGAAGGACTTGGTGCTGCATACATGCATAATGCACCCCTTGGCCGGAGAATAGCTCTCGCATATAATCAAGTTCAGCTATAATTGAGTCGTTAAACAAAAGTTATCGCCAAGCGACGATGGGTTAGAAATGATGGCCAAAGGGGATGAAAGATTTCGCCAAACGCAATGTCACACGATTTGCAGCGATTTTTTTTTTACAATTCGTTCGTAACGGAATCTTATCTTACCAACTTAGCGATACGAATAAAAATTTAAATGAGATTCAAACGAATAACATTGTGTCAGCTATTCTGAGTAGCCAGATGGTACAAAGTGAATAATTTTTTGTTTTATGGGTAATAGGAACATATTTCTTATGTAAGCACAACTGTTATCGTGAAATATACAACGCAATGAATATCATAGATTTTTTTTTCACCTCAGTTGACTTTACTTTAATGAGCCAAGTGTAAAAAAAATATGTAAAAATCGAAGCATGGAGATAACAAGAAAAAGGTGGACGGTAGGAAGTGCCATATAGTTGAAAGTCAGTGACAAAATGATTGAAGCATGCAAGGGGACTGACGTGTTGCAAGCTTGAGAAGGAAATTCAGTGTCGAGAAGCTGCTCGACATGGCACTATAGTGTCAATGGCGGTAGTAGAAAGACGCGCGTGAGAGGGTTCCAAAGACATTCTCAACGAAAACAAGATACGTAGAGAGGACGCGAACGTGGTTGTGTCGTTGTGTAGCAGATACAACGAGAGCGAGATAACGAATCTACGGGTATTTTTCTCGTCGCTCTCCAACGTAACGAAAGAGAGAGAATCACTTATTTACACAGAGCAGGGATCTTTTTCACTCGGCTGCATACGGAGCAACTTGAAGTCGTGCTCATGTCGCGTGTCTCAGCGGACTTTTCTTATACCTGAAGATGTTACAAAGTGGCCCAGCGATGTTATAACCGGTAATCCACTTACAAAACTTTTATCAACACCGCAGTAGGTGGATACGAATTTACCAGAGGCTGCATACCCATTTTCAATGACGTTCTCATGAAAATGCCTTGGAACGAACAAATAAATTACATAAATAATTTATCCCGTCAAACACAAGAACAATGTTAATGGTTGATCCTTTAAAAGGAACACACGCTACAGGTATTCGTACGTCTTGAAATAAATTCAATTTTACATTGAATATTTATTTCAAAATATTATGTTAAAATATCAATGGAATAATTTATTTAATTTGTAAACTATTAAGAATAATATCATTTTGTATTCCAAGAGTCAAGGTCCTTCCCTAATTTCGAATTTGACCTGTAGTTATCCTTCGTTCCTCCCTCAACTCGATAACTCGCATAGACGGCAGTTACGACCCCGTTGGTTTAGAGGGAAAGGAAGATCATCGGTGTATCGTGGAGGGACGCGTCGTGGTTCGAAACCGACTCCGCAGGAGAGTGGAATCAATGCGAGTATATCGAAGCAGGGTAAGCAATTCAAAGCTTTTCAGCTGATCAGAAGTTACAGCGTTCAATCTGCATTTATATTTGAAAGTTTCGAGTATTACTTTAGAATCTATGACTTTCCGAAGAATATAAATAATCGAATGACCCATCGCATATTCGTCGATTCAAGCTGATACGACGTTACTTCAAATATAAGTTTTTACAGAAAGATGTGAAACTCTGTATTCATCCACTCGTCAAACCGTCGAATCATCAGCATCCACGACGAACAACTATTTCCACTCGATCCGACCCCCTCAATCTGATTAATTAATTAATCGTGGATAATTTTTGTTTTTTTTTTTATAAGAATGAGCAGACATTTTTTTTCTGCTCCGTTCAATGATCAATAATAAAGATTATAACTTTTATAAGGATCGCTTGAATCGTATCTAAGCTATATTTATTAAAAACGTACTCGATGCAATGTCGACTCAACACGTGAGCTTTCTCTACAATGTACAATGTTGGCAAGGAAGTAGCCAGGTATTATGAGAATAAGTATGGGACCCGCGTCAGTTAGCAAACAACGAATAAACGAAACGTATATGAGTAATAGGTCCAAGCTCATAGGAGAGAACGAACAAGGAGATCTGGGTTTGTGGTCCGCGACGATCGTGGGGTGCGCGCCGAAAGGGACAACGGGGCGCAAGCGCACCCGAACAAGCGGAGCTTTCGAGCCACGCGGCGACAGTCTCTCTCAAACCGCCAAACTCCCGCCGCCTCAGCCCTCACGGACGCCCGGGCGAGGATATATTACGCGAGAAAATACCTCCCCGTCGGCCAGTATCGGGGGTTTCTTAAGCCCCAAGTGTCGTACGTTTGATTGCCTCTTTTTTTTTTTTTAAACATAAACTTAAAAGATCTGGGATATTTATTGTGCGTAGGAGTGCTACGAGTAACAAAAAGCAAGCTTGTCTTATATGTGAAAGCAAGATGTTCAAATCCATAATCGTGACTTAAAAAAACTAAACGAAATTGACTATGAGAATAAATAATGGCTTTCCGCCATTATTTTCATCTTTATTTCTGCGAGTGTTAAAACGTGTCTTTCTCTAATCAAAACTTTTCCCCTCAACTCTTCTTTCCTGTTATTTCAAGTTGGTACTAGAAAGGAGGAGGCTTTGATTGCAATAGAAATAAATGAGATAGTAATATAAAAAAAGTATTGCCAGGGTTTTTGTGTTAAATATGTTAAAACTTTAATTTTTGGTAGATGCTGTGTGGCAATTTTATCATATTTCCATCGTATTTACCGTATTCTCGTAAAATAAAAAATTCCATATCATCCTACGCTTATTTATGCCGCTTCGCTAGCAGCACTGCGATCGAACGATTGTATATCCTCATCAGTTGTTAAAAAGATGTTAGTGCAGGTTGGTCGTGAACCAACGTTATGCGATAGCACCAAAAAGTACAAGCGTACGATATGATCCAGACGTTTTGACGAGTCGACGACTCGAACAGGATTCGACGTATACCTCTTCCGAATATCGTCATGGTCTATCGTACACGCGTAAAGGGGTCGCAACAAAATAGCGAGGGTTATGGTGAAGGTGATGCGAGCCAAACCAACCGGAAGTCTCTGGCATCTTCCAGTGAATCTCGTGAACCCATAGGATATTGTCGTCTTCGAGACGGTATAGGAATAAAGTTTTTAGTACTCGGTTAATCTGGGTTATTAAAAGCACTCAACCAGGTTGGATAAATCCTCTCCATTCTACTCGAAGCGACCTAACCGCTTCTATCTCCTTGATTATGGAACTTCATTGATAAGAGGATTCATCGACCAGCTACGATTTACATTAATTACGTTTGTTCTTGTGAGGCGGTAAAATAAAAATATGTATTATCATATTCTGACTTTGTTAAGAGACTCGAGTTATACTTGATGACGAAACGTTAAGTATTTAACTTTAAACTCCTTTGTAAAATTACTTTGCTTTAAAAAAAATTCTACATTCGAAGATAATTGTAATCGTTTGATGATCGATAGAAATAAATAACAAGTATATAGCGTGTTCACATATTAATTGTGTATTTAACTATTTGCGTAACGAGTACAGTTCTGCAGGCTGCACAAAATTTTATTGGCCAAACGCAAGCTGGAAGCTTTAACGGTATGTTAATATTTATATAAACGGTTATAGTATTCGATAGAAGGAGACAAGCATGACCGTAATCGTATTTACTGCTCGTTTTAAAGATCAATCAGAGTACTTAATTCATATTGTAGCGTACGAGTAGGATCGAGGAATGACTACTTACGGAGGTGACAGTTTATCTTGCAAGAATGACAAAGACCGAATGAGATAGGTGCCGATAGCTTCGAAATATTCTTCGCCATTAAATAACAAAGCAAACTCCATGAGATAAGGTCGTAAGAAAGGTTTCGGGTTGTAATAAAAAAAAATGATGGTTCCCTTCAAAGATCCATTTCTAACGGTGCATTTTTACGGTCATACACCGAGCTGACCCTAATATACTTCAACCTAGGCAACCTCGCAAGCGTTGCCTCTGGAGAATGAAGTACCTACGTGGTCGTACCTTGAAAAGCAAGGATTTTCAGGTTTACAGCAATTTTATTTCGTACTTTACCATAGCGAGAGTCACGTTTGGTTCCTTGTTTGCTTTAGCTCGCATGAGATGCAATAACGTTCACTAAGAGCATGAAGACTGAGCTTTTGAATAAAAATTCTCTTTTGTGCTGCTGATAAAAATGTTTGCTACGTACTTATTGCATTTTTTAAAAGAATATTTTATGTAGATACAATCAGTCGCATAAAATTCTCCTCGGAAAATTGAAAGTATCATGCACGAGAAAGAAAAATATTAAGATTAGATAGAGCCAACTGAATTTGGCTTGCTCAAAGTTAATTCAATTGAGATAACTGAATATCGTCGGCGGCACTTCACGTGTGGTTGGATATTGCGAAAATCATAGTAAACTTGAACCAACCATATTATGCAATCAAGCTGTATTAAGTTGAATGGAATGAAATTTAATGATGCTCATTATATACAGTATGGTTTCACTGCATGATACGGTTGGCTCAAGTTCATCGTGAACTTTGACATTTTCAACCTCACGTAGCCTTGTCAACAACTATATTTAGTTAGTACAATAAATTGTACTTTGATTCTAAATTGAGTTGGTTCCATCTAAATTGATTTTTCTGAGTGAAAGAAAATATCTACGACGAATAGAGTGAAATTTATCTTTCGGGTTCAAATCATTTCCACGTTCGACATTTCTTTGAAGATAATTTACTCAACTCGGTGTAACCCCAATGAAAACTGATATTATTATTATTATAGGTTAGATCGTATACTCCTATCTATGTTTTACTTCCACTTATGTTCCTATTTATGTTTTACTTAATTGGTTAGAAATACAGCAGAGCACACCACGTTAGATTGATTCGCAATCAACCAAGGTTCTTCGAGTTGAAAGCTTCCCTCGTATCTAGAATCCAAACAGATACAGGGAACACGAGGGTGAGGCAGATGAAGGTTTAAGGAAGGGTCGGGAAGAATCTTTTACGCTTGAGGTGCCTCTCGTACAACACATTGCGGATATACGTTATTTGCCTTAATTCTCTAATTACGAGGACGCGAGCAACTTTTGAATTTCTTTTTTTTTTTACATATTTTACATTTTTTGGCTACACTTCGTCTTAATGTTTTTTTTTTTTTAAATCTGATTTCTTGTGGTATTTGTGGCATTTATCGCATGCGAATGTACTTAACGGACCTCTTGGTTCTATTCTTAAATAAAACTATTATACTCTCACAGTCAACTTCACTGACAAAAATAGATTCTTTACTTATTTGTTTATAATTTATTTCTAGCATCCTAGTTGTGAGAAAATGTTTAATTCTCAAGATTTTAAGGAATTTATTTAAGTATTTTAAACCTAGTCCTTGATTTTTTCCCTCGTTATTCGTTTTAGCTTAAGATTCCATGAGCAAAGTTGCTGGTTAGAGTCGTGCAGCATAGCTCTTGCTATTCTCATAATAGTCAAGCCAAAAGGCGCTTCTGCTTGGCTAGCGCAAGTGAGACCAGGGTAGTGCTGATGTTCGTTGAACGATTAAAAAAGTTGCGAAGCCCTGTTACCAGCCGTTCTCTCTCCTTCTTGTTTCTTCTCCGCACTTTTACTCCTCTCCTCGCTTCGCTAACCCGAAACGAGGAAAAGAGTTGGCCCCAAAGTTTTTCCTGAGTCTCCGGTAAAGGGGCGCGAGAATTCCGCGAGGGCACGCTTCCTCCGAACGTCTCCCCCCTCGTATCTCGAAGCGAAACTAGAGTGTTTCTCAGCGAAACGACGCTGAGTATTACCAAGGGTACGATGGAATATGTCTGCGTCGTCATCTCCTCGGGGCCCGCAAACCCGCGGCTAAGAACCCTTTTACCATCGCCGAGCTTCACGATCCACGAGTTGAAATCTCAAAACTTGAAATTGTTTTGCCCGAGATCTGTGACTGTGGGAGGATAGCGTGACGCGGAGAAGTTAGAATGCGAGAAACCTTCGTAAGGGCTCCATAGTAACATATACGTAGCGGTTGTACCGGTTAATCAACCAGTAGCGACAGGAATTTCCGTTAATTACCATTTTCTGTACATTTTTAATACAATATTTTGCTTTCGAAGGACTACGAAATTTTTGACCGTTCAATTAGCAATAAAAATTAATTAATGCGCTAACTATTTCAGAAATCGTATATCTCAATTGTCCAAATATTTTGTTATTTCTAAAATAATTTTGTACATGTATTTTTTGGTTAGATTTTACTATTAAAAAGTAATGTACTTGTCAGAGAGTAAAAGAGCGAGTCAACGAACGCTTTTATTTTGTCCAACGTATTTAATTGTCTTTAACGTTTTCTCGAACAAAATCCTTTTTTAATGGGGTTTATCCCTAACGCTTTAATATTGTCCAACGTATTTAATTGTCGTTAACGTTTTCTCGAACAAAATCCTTTTTTAATGGGGTTTATCCCTAAACCTTACCATTTCGTAACAAAAGATACAGAGAGAAGGACACGCGACATCGCAGGAATGGGAAGGGTAGGCGTTGGGTCGGGGACGTTGGATAAGATACTCCGAGAATTCTAGAACTTAACAAAAACTTATTCGAAATTATTTTCGTAGATAAACTTTGTCGACAAGAGATAGATCGAGCGATACATGTGAATAAGAGACTTCGACACGGAAAAGGAGAAGAAGAAGAAGAAAAAGAAAAATAATAAGAATAAGAGGGAGTGACATTAAGAACATCTATAGGAATTTCCAATCGAAGAAAAATCGAGACAAAGAGACGAAGCCACTACGAATTTGCCGGAACACGAGAGCTGGAGAATGAAAACAAATTAGATCGACGAAATAAAACGAGGTCCGATGCCTTTCATTCCGACGCAAAGCAACAGGAAACGTTCAGTAGGGCAGAGTCGGAATCAAGCCTGAGAGACGGATCGTCAGTGATCTGGACTTTTATTCATCAGTGTCGCCAGTCATTTGGATTATTCGTGAAAAATCGCAAATCATTCCTCGTACAAACGTCGATTCTAACACCAAAAGAGGTCTCGTGCTTATAATACCGATGGAAAGTGCTCTGATAAATGCAAAGTAATCCTCTCGAATGGGACGAGCATGTTCTAACATTTAAAGCAGCCACTCGAAAACTACAAAGAACATCATTAATCACCGCACATAACACACAATAGATAAGATAAAATAAAAATATACAATTATCTGTTAAAAGTACATTAATTTATCAAATTTTTTCGTTCTTTTGGTCTTCAAAGACTTGGGGAATATACGCTGAAACAAATATTGTATATAAATATAAATATTAAAAATATATCGCATTCGACGTAGTGAAATCAATAGTTATTCAAGTCTTTTAAGAAATGTGTAACTAAAAAGAAAAGTTTAACTGACGACGGTTACATTTACCGATGTGAAATTCGTTGTTTATTATCAGTGATAATAAATCGAGTGACTGTGTATAGTACGCGAGGATAAATGAATATTTCGATGACTGTTAAAATAATGATAATTGTCCACGAAAAATTCACTAGATCGTGGAAAACACGGTGAGATTCGATGGTAATAAGTTAATTAAGTGAAACGATGTTGTTCTGGAACATGAAGAATATTCAACAAAAGAGAAAAACAAAGGTAAAATAAAAATATTTCTTAGTGTTTAATCAATTTTTTTAATTTTATTTTATCACGGACTAATTATTAAATAAATGTTTGTTGCTTATTGATCCATTTAAATAATGTATTTTGACGTTGATATCTGACGATAAAATCTCTACATTTTATCATTTTCAAATAGAATCAGTTAATGATATCCTTTTGAGGATTCTTTCTGTTCGTATTGTCAGTATTATTCGAGAAAATACGAGCATGATCTACTTTTACGATACAAAATATTATTGAACTTCGCCAAACAACAATATGCAGAAATAAAAATAATCACGCTATTCTTTGATAATGATCGCGGCTTTTAGATAAATTATAATACGATGGTAGTGTATCGTAGACGAGTGAGTTTCAGAAAATGAGAACTCGATCTACTTATTGACGTTGAACATAACTCCAGAAATCTTTGGCACCGGTCAACCGGTAGTTCTGCACCTTATGCCAAAGGAAATCCGCTAAAAATAGTTGGCCATTGTCATTCTCATATTTGAGATTAACCTGCTTCGAAACAATTAAAGTGATGCTTCGATGATGCCAAGCATCGCTCCGATTCTTCTGTCTCGTCGAAATTCACCGCACTGTGCTTACTCCAAAGTATAGCAACTGCTATTATAGTATGAGACGGTCACCGATACTCGGCAGTGATTTCACGATAATTACAATCGTTTGATAGAAACGACCAAACAATACGTTATTCAATATAGTCATGTTGAACCTAAAATCTAATACATCCAATTACAGAATAACTAATACATCCTATTACAGAAAAAAATCTTCTTTAGCCTGTAATGGAATATAAATATTATTGGAGTGTTAAACAAATTTTATCCGGACTCTAAGGAGTAATTTCTTTATTTAAAAGATAGAAAAATCGTTTGACAATATGTAGACGCGTAAATGACAAAAGCTCTTGTGCGCTTTTACAGTAATGAGTATCCGGTGAACTAGAATAGGACTTGTCATCAACTACTCTGCATTGTTACGAGTCATTCCGCGAAATTAGTCCTCGGTCTACTTATTCCAGCAGTACCTTACTGTACCTACTATATTTTTACCATTATTAATATTAGAAAAATATCATTTAAGATGTTAGTTTGAAGGAAATTTTAGTATGGAAAAATGTTCATAATGTGGAAGAGACATTATGTTCACCAATCGTCGCAAAAATTTTTTGTTTAACAATAACTGTCGTACTTGTTTTCCTCCCTTTATACGTGTACTATATTTGAATCCCTTGAATGATATATGTATTATATTTTACTCTCTTTATGATATATATTCTATATTTGACTCCCTTTATGATACATGTTCTATATTTGACTGTCTATCATCAGCTAGAAATTGTGCAATAAATAAGGGCGCGCTTACTGTTACAGTTTTTTTTTTTTTTTATTTGTCGTTATGCATACGACGAGCCTCATGCGCAGTTATAACGATAGAGGAACTTACCGGGAAGATTTTCTTTTGTCTTTTATTTAACATTGTGATAGAGAATATTTTTGTTGACGTTCCTTTTATTATTCTCTTCGGTTGGTCTCGTCTTTTCCACTAAAATTTTTGCTTTGTTTCTCAAATTTCACGCATGTTACCTCGACCATGTGCACTGTAGAATACCAATGGATAAAGACAAATATTCCCGTTTGCAACGTTTGTCTCCAGCAGGGAATTGTACATTATACAGTGAGGTCTAATATATATGTTGTCAAAAAAACACACAAGTGAAAAGAATCGCATTCGTGACGATTGGGTAATGTCGAGTATGCTTTTCTTTGGAGTACGAGCTACTTGTTTTCAATTCCACTTACCCAAGTAGACCGATATTCCTATCATTTATGAGTTTTATTTCTATATTTGTTGGGTGACAAGGGACTTGTACAAAAGGAAATCTATTGAATAATTGGAGGAAATTGTCGCGGCTTGAATATTTCATTTCAATATTGCTGTAAAAACTAGAGCGACCATCATCTCGATATTACTCCAACATTCTTTATAATATAAGTCTTGCCCTTATCAATCCTACATTCCTCAACGATTGACCTTTTCTCTGCCCAAAATATCCAAACGATAGAATATCATGAATTAGGAGCGCTTCAAAGACGTGTTTGACAAAGTACCTCGCAAAAGGTTGCCAATAGATGTGACATTACTGTTTCATCGTAAACTGTATTAAATCATGGTGTAAAATATTATTTTGATCACGAATATATCGAATACGCAATTCCGAATCTCTTGAACGTATTCAAAAATCCAAATTCTTTAAATTTGTAGCGTCACAAATAGCAACCCAATTGTTTTTATAAAATCTTAATTTATAAAAACAATTGTTTTTATAATTTATAAATTGTTTTTATAAAATCTTAATTTATAAAAACAATTGGGTCGCTATTTGTGATAAAATTTGTGGCAAAATGTTAATTTATAAAAACAATCGGCGAATTTGCAAACGAATGTGGCGTGAAATTGTTTTTTTTTTTTTTTTCGAAATCTCGAGACCTCGAATGTAACGTGCCCATTGAATAGTCACGAGTTCAATTGAGGTAGCGCCATTGGGGATTACGGTGGAACGAGAGATACCGACTGAAATTTGTATCATATTACGTTAACCAGACAGCCGGATCTGTCCATTACCGTAGAGCTGCACATCCCTGATATATCTAAAGACCTTTCATTTAGCATGTTCACCAGAGACCACTTGTTATTAAGTTTATCAACTCAATTACGTCGATTAGAAAAAATTGAAAAATTCAATGAACGCAAGTAATTGTTGACATCGCGAAGGAACCCAAGGGATAAATTTTGTATTATGTATTCACGTTGGATAAAGTTCGAGTTCACAGTTCGAAGTAAGATCAGACTGCTCAGTGACGGTGAAGAATATCAAGTCGATTTATTCATGTCCCAGAGGTTACATTGTTCGTACATTGTAGCGATCTACCGTCGCTGCTTGTCACCTTATTACTACGACAAAAGATTATAGAAAAAAATATTGAAGATGCCACAGGTTGATAAAAAAAGAACAAATGATTAACTCTAACGTAATATTATGAATTCGTGAGTTTATCTTAATAGATGAGACGCGACTCGTGGAAGCATTGCTCATCCGGTAGGACAGTTCGCGAGGGACGTAAAGGTACACGTTCCCGTGAGGATAATTAAATTTGGAACTCCTCTCTCACAGACATTACCATCGTATTATCTTCCAATGGATGCTACGGTGCTCATCGCACACATTCAGAGAAATCGTGGTAGCCCTGAAAACTATTAATCGACAACGTTTAATTGTTAGTTCATTTTCAATTGTGCAACTAATTAAAGGTAGTTAGGATAACCATAGAATAACTTGATATAACTGGGTGCTACTGGTGGAAATATTAAAATGGTTGCACGAGCGAACAATTAACAATTGTCAGCCTTACCATGATTTCTCCGAGTACATCCTTCACTTATTAATTTACGTTAACAGAAATGAAACAAATCCGTCAAACCACCATCGTTACACCCTGGTCTCAGCAGCGATTGTCAAGCTCTGATCTCTCTGTGACACGTTCCACTTTTGAGCCAGCTGGCGTTAATCTCCGACATAGTTTCGGAAACTAATCTAAAAGTGTTCTTTGTTCCTCTCTATCTATCTATCTATCTATCTATCTATTTATCTATCTATCTCCTGTCGGCTTCCACCTATGCGCGTACAGCACATGTCTATCGTTGCTGCTGCTGCTACCGCTAACCGCTGTTACGATCGTCGCCGTACGTCAACCCTCAAGTTATTCCCTACAGACGACAGATATTTATAATCTTATCGCGTGCACCCGCTTAAAACGACGTATAAAACGATGTCACGATTAATATTAATCCATTGGAATTCACCATTCGTCGTCTTCTATTAAATGTTTTTCATGTTTTTAGAGAAGTTTTTTTGTCTTCACGTTCATCTGTGTTACAAAATATGATGATATCTTTGTATTTTTTTATTTGTATAACGCAGCCCACCATGTATAATAAAAATTAGAAACCCCCCCCCCCCCTCCCAAGGATTTCGTGCAATGATTACACGTTCCCAAAGAAATATTTTTTAATTCAAGATTTAGTAACTTATTCCGTTTACTATTACAATCACCAATTCTTCTTCAACATTCTATGTTTCTACCTGGAGAATGATAACCAGAAGTAGAGAACGCTAGACGTTTGCATTTAACAATGTAACACCCATAAATTTGCATTAGCTGCGATGTCTGGGCGTCGTCATCCGCGCCAGGTCCCCAGCACTCTCTGGAGTATATAAAGCAGAGACGGGAATAGAGATTAGCTGAGAACCGAAACGATTACCGACACTTATAGTTGGTACTCCGTTGCGCGTTGTAGGGCGACGAGATCGAGAAACGAAATGAAATTTGTAGCAACGATTCAAAGGAAGTTATGTACGGTACGGAGAGCGCAAATTCACGATAGTCAAGAGGTCGATTGCTGGCGTACTGGCAATTGAAAGATAGGCTGAGATTGCACGACGAGACGATGGTACGCGCGCGCACGGTCGAGGCAGGAAGTCGACGAGTCGCCCAACAGTCGTGGTACAACCCACGCGTTGCTACTGTCACTTTTGCATCGAGAGTAATCGACGTACCGTACGAGTACTCTTTTATCCTTCTTACTCTTTCCATTAATTTCGGCAGAGAATTTGTGCCCTTCTCGACGAAGTCTGTCACAACAGGGACCGGAAATCTCTCGGCAGACCTTCGACCTTCCCGAGAGAGTCTCCGGACGTTTTTCATTTTCACAAGCACATACTTTTTAATCCTTGTTATTAATTATAACGGATAGCGATAGATCTAAAAAAAGGTCGTTGATATACCGTAACGTTACGAATTCAAGATAAAGTATCGAAGGAATAAAATATTAAAAGTTTACAAGATTTCATTTTTTTTCCTCAGTGCAAGGGCTATCTACGCATTACATCGGGTCATGGTTTGCTGCAGAGTACATCGTTTCCTCGTATTTTGTTAAAATAGACAACCCTCGAGAATTGATTGTTCAATCGTACGTATTGCAATCCAAACGACCAATGACCCTTTATAACGTCCCCTGCTGATTACTTTGAGCTCTGATTCGTCTTGATGACTCAGTCTCTGTACGTCGTTTCGTATACGATGTTCCTGTTCGGTGCAGATCTCACAGTTTCAAACACTCGATAGAACTTAGGTAAGGCAGCTCAAAAGTAAGCCAGGAAAATATTCACGCGCGCAGCACTAACGCAATTGCACATACGACGTATTACGTGCATTCTCGGTACTTGACAGTATAATTAATCGGATAAATTCCACAACTCCGATCGAGATAGTTCGCAGTCCTATAGATCCGCTGGTACACATGGTTACAGTGCTTATACCGTATCTTCGATAAAAACTCAGTTGGACTTTACCGCGAATCACTTTCTGCGAGAAATGGACGCTTCGTGAGATCTTACCGGGAGTTTAATAGCGCGTTTGACCGTCCTTGAACGACATCTGATGCGTCATGTCTGACCGCCAGCCCACATTGACTACTGTCACGCGAAGGAAATGCTCTTGTATGTTTTGTTGCGTGCCGTGTATCAGTCATCATTGTCTCGATGGATCATTGATTTTATAAAGGGTCGGATCTACAATGATCCATTCTACAAACTATTCATTGAAATAGACACGACATTCTCAATTGTAACTTTGAAGATAGCCGAATAACATGTTTAGACGTAGCCAAAACTGAAGCTCCTTTGGTCCTTGTAACCTCGTTTGACGTACCGCATGATCTTAACGAAATTATGATTTTAATTAGTAACGATATCGTCTAATCTCTGTGACTAACTACAGCCATAATTGACTACTCTCACACGCTGTTAAGATATACGTTATTAGTTCTTCTTTAAGAAGGATTTAACTTGCATTTTCCGTGTCTCTCTATTGTACCAAACTTCTTGATGCAATTGTGTGCGAAGTGCATCTCAGATCATGTATACCGCTCAATCGTACAATAGTATCTACAATAGTAGATACTTTTCCGAATTCAGTGAAGTAAAGTTGTACGAACAGCTACAGTGAATGGAGAGCAAAGTTGCCAGAGCATAGAGACCGTAGATTAGCTGTGAACAATATATACGTACGGCCCTATCGGATCAACGGCTCGGTACTGTAAAACGGATTAAATTCTCGTATATATCGCGCAAAGGCGATATACTAGCCTGCCGGTAGGTGGAGTTTGAGTTTGAAAGCCTGTAGCTTCAACGATCGCCTTCTTTTTCGTATTTGTTCGACCGGAAGCAGCACATTCTACGGTTCGTTCGACTATCGAAAATAAATTCCTGCAATACTGGACCTACCCCCTTATCTTGACTTTCATATTGTACGCTTATATACATGTGCATCCTATATATTTATAGAAGATTGCATTTTGTATATCGTAGACTGTACACGCATAAGAAGAACGGAAGTTTAACATTCTAAGCGATGAGTACAGACTTGAGATGTTCAGAGGGCAAGAAATAATAAATACGCTTCGGGTGATTCATTTAGTTGAACCAACAAATTAATCGGCTACAACAACAAGCTATAGTCAGTTGTCAACTAATTAATTGGTTGGGTAAAAAAATTATTTTTATGCCAACTTATTTAAGTAGCCATCTTGATACGTGCTAGTCATGTTGATGTTAGCTTTAAATGTCATAAAAAACGGAAATTTATTAAAGTTTTTGGTATTTCATAAATCATACTTCGTAACTTGAATCAAACGAGAGAATGAGGTATCCAAATTAATTTATTTATAACAATTAATTAAGTTTTGTTAAGTATTCGAATCACTCCGATACAGCTGATTCCATGAATTCTGCAAGGAGTTACTATTTGTTTTACGATTGGATCGGAATTCTTATAATCGCATTTGCATTTAGCAGCTTTATCTTTACCGCAATCTTATCTTAATGTAAATTTAATTCTGTATGCAACTGTCTCGTATGACACAGTATTAATTAATTCATTTGATCGTTCTTGATTCGAAATTTGTCGCTGAAAATATAAGCAAACGTCAACGCAAAGCTAAAGAACATATGTCAGATTTAACTGTTTATATAACGCCTGCTCAAACTACTTTAATTCGTTGGGCTAAACAAATTAATCCATAGGTCCAACTAACAAATTAGTTGACGCAGCTAATTAATTGGTTCGTCACCAAGTAATTTGTTGGCCTAACCAACAGTTCAGTTCAACAGAGCCCATTTGGTTCTCTCCGTGGAAGGTTGCGTGGGTGCATTGTCGGTTGAACTACTCAAGTACATGAAAACCTTACGTTCAATAAAGTGAATATTAATGATAGTATTTCCGGGGAAACCTCCTTGCAGGTAATTACTGTCGATGAACTCTTTTCTCTCTTGTTACTCGCTACTTTTTATCCCGAACATCGTCTTCGGGCTTCCATTCTCTCCACTTTCTGCTGGCAATTTCCTGCAATTTTAAAAGACTTAATAAGTTACATTATTTAACGACCCTTTAACGATCAAGCATTCTTGCCCTTTTTTTCCTTGGCGACGTTAACAGCTCCCTGACAGCGATTAAACTTTCGAAAGTCCCAGGTCTATACTTATATACGTTGTCGAAAAGTAACGGAAAGTAAACCCTTTTCGCAATTTTCTTTATGATCTCAATTTACATCACTTTTATCATACAAAGTAAAAGGATTCTACGTCAAAGTCATAACGATTAAAGTGTGATTATAAACATCTGTAAAACATATTTATTGGAAAATGATAAAAAATATATATATATATAAATCAAGAAGCGTTTTGACAAATCAATTCGTGAATTATCGTTAGAATCAAAAGTGTAGTAAGTTCACTGACTTCTAAACCGGTAGTTGACATTTTGAGAACAATGAAATCCTTGAAAGTCAATTATCTCTCTGTATCTAACGTCAAACGGTTATCACGACAATAATTTACATTTTATCGAATTCGTTAATTAGCCTCAATCTCTTCTGAATATAAGTGTACAGAGGAAAATAGTATTACAGGAGTCTTTTCAATTTCACGAAATTTTCCAATTTTCTTTCGATTTCTATTTTTTAATTTTTTCTCCATCGGGCCGTTTCATCTGAGAAAACGATGTCGAGAAGCGGCACACACTGTATAAGAGCTACAGAATAGGGTAGAGAGCTCGTAAAATTTTGGATTCTTCGTACTCGTGTACTCTCGCAGTCCCATTTCCTATGTGCTTATAGCCAAGAACTACTCGGTACAATGCTAGCTGCGAACCATGCGGAAAACTTTAAATTCGCAATACCACCCGAGTGGAAAAGAGATATCCTTTCTCACCTCTCTTGCCTCCCTCTGTCTTTTCTCACCTCTCTCGCTACCCTCTCTCTCTCTCTCTCTCTCTCTCTCTCTTTCTCTCTTTCTCTTTCTTACTTTTTCTCTCGCACCTTATTCCCTTTTCCACGTGTTAAATCTTTTGACTTCTATTTCGTCCTGTCTCTCTCGTCAGCTGTATGTACGTTTTCTTTCGCGTTTTTTATTCGCCTTTCTACCTCGATTCCCTGAGAACCAACGGTGAACGAAAATATTTCCCCGCGCCCTACTTCATGCGCATATGTGCTGAACCAGATGGATATGCGCGAAGCACTAGAAGCCCAGAGGGCCAGAGATAAGCATATCAGAGTCCCGGAGGTCGGTTACTTCCATGGGTTGTCTAACAGGGTACATACGTTACTCCTGTACAATCACAAGCCCCCAGAAACTTCCTCACGTGCTATGGCATTACTGACCACTAAAATCATACTGTTACTCACGTTACTTTGATTTCCTGCATCACGACGAAACTTCCAAGCTCCTCTACACTCGGAACAAATGATTTAGTTGGAGCTAACGGGCTTCAGTTGGCTCAAAGTTAATTTAACGTAGTTCTTTCATGAGAATGAGTATTAAATGGATTTGTTATACATTCAGGTTCACGAAAATAGAGCTGAGGTTACCTGGTTTTTATAACAAGCAAGTGCAGTTAAATGTCAAGAGTTTTGACGTAGTCTCTTATGGAAAAATCGCAACTTAACCAAATTAGTAAAATATCGTCTGAACTTTTGGAATATCGTAATTATCTCTGAAAGAAACATTTACCGTTAATATTTTGTTCACATATCTAAAATCAAATACGTAATGAATCCAACTGTATATATGGCGTTTGTCGTATGTACATCGTCACAATGGCGAACAAAACATCGAGTCCAACCACACTACTGTCATGATAATTTGCAAATTAGTAAACAATCAAGTATGCTTCATTCATACGCGTAAAGTCATATTTTATATAATTATTGGAATGTTGCAATATCTTTATTTTTAATTATCTCACGATGGACTGTTATTTTACTGAACGCTGTAAAAAGACTACCTTAATTGATCTGACTGAATATAGCTAGCTCAACTTTGCGACAGGTTGAATATATCAAAATTCACCGAGAACTTGATCAAACCGTATCATCCAGCCATATTCAGTTGGCTCCAAGTAAATTGAAATGCGCTAACCGAACATAGCTTGATTCAACTGGAAGATATGTTTGGTTCAAATTCACCATGAGCATCCAATTATATTCAGTGAACATAATTAAATTTACTTTCAGCCAATGAAATTCAGACGGTCGCAACTAAATAATTTTTGCTCAGTGTTAATATTATTTTTAACAAGTCGTAAAATAGGATTTTAGTACAAAATGGATGGTAACATGAGCGTAGGTGTAAATTTGATAAGGATTAAGAACCTGAGCATCAATCACGCCGAGTAAAAATTGATGTTTCTGGCTGTGCGGTATACATGCAACGAAATAAAATATAAATACCGCAACATGCCTCGTACCCGCGTTAAGTTGACGGTGATGCGAGGTGGTGCTTAGTTATGGGTTTCGTGGTACACCCCACTGGCAGTTGTACCTTCGATAAGAAATATACATACGTGTGCATTACAAAAGTCATTGGTATTCATATTGAATCTACGGAAAAAGCACGTACATCGCATGGCGTATAGACGGAGATTCAAAACGCAAATTCATTCTGTTGAGCGGTATGGTGAAAGGGATATGCTTAATACTATAAAAATTGCTGTTCAGCCATTTAACAAGACTTGTCTTGACTCGATCGCGGTAACGACAGTTCTTCAACTATGAATAAAGCAATCCCGCGATGCTATCAAAAGGTTGAAACGGAAGTTGAGAGATTTCCATTTGAGGCACCGGTACAGAAGATATATGGCAGAAATTTATCTAAAAGAAATTTATCAAAAGAAGTGAAATATTCAATAAAAGTCAGCATATTTTCTGCACGGATACTTGAAATAAAAATTTGATGCTCCAGAACCTTTTTATACGATGAAAATAACACCTTGCGCAGTCTATTTGACTTGTCGGAGGGCCATGAATATTTCAGAGAAAATGGAAATTTAATATATTTTGATGAACGGTTCAATATATTTTGATGAACCGTTGAATATATTTTGATAAACAGTTGAATATGGTTTGTTTGTATACGAATGTATGTAACAAGACACTGATAGACAATATTTAATTGAATGATTATTTTGATCACAGGCTGCATAAGTGGAGCTCTTGTTGGGCCAGGTGAGGCAGGCATTGTTAACAACAATATTGCCTAAAAAGTCAGCTAGCAGACAGAAAAGCGATATAGCTTCGGGTCAGTCTAGGTACGACCTATCGGTACAATATCGTATAAACCATTTCACCCAGCTTCGGTAACTTTTATCGGCTAGATTCGAACCGCTGTTACGTTTTGAGGATCGGCACCCAATGTCGTTTCGTCCGTAGCCGTTGTTTCAGCATGAGCTGCCGACCCTTTTCCGGGTCGAAGAGGTAGCTCTTTGCTTCGGAAATTCAGTAGACGATACTCTCCGCATATTCCTAAAGCGTATTCACATAATCTTCTAAAATATTAGAATCCTCTTCAGAAAATTCCGTGCGCATGTGTATCAACGAGACGACGCACAACTTTTTCCATTACAATGACAAAGAGGGTTTAGGTACGTGTATCTCTGTGCCACCTTTACCGGCGTCACATTGTAACTTTTCCATTGTGCGACTGTGTCCTTTTGCTCTATCACACGTAGGACAAGTACTATACGCAACGAAATGTGCACTCTGTACAGTCAACGTTGCGATCGTACGTGCGCGTACAGAATGAAAATGTTGGCATTGCCAAAAACGAAAAGAAAAACGAGAGAAGCTTTGTTGCAAGGACATTTTTTGTCTTTAATTTCGCATGAGAAAGGAACAAGTCAGTTTTACAACTTTTGAGACTACGTCATGGAAATTTCCTTCCAAAACTATCGAACCGGTTGGCTAATTAAAAATTTTTTTTTACCTTTGCTTCATATTATTTCATTGATTCATCGAATTCCAAGATATTCAAGACTTCTAATTGGCAGCAGTATTCCATTCCTAATTTGTCACTAGGTTGTCAGTATTCTAAAGAAAAAGTAGAGAAACCCAGAATCTACTGACTCGAAAGAAGGGACCGTCGAGGAGGACAATAAAGGAAACGAATGTTCTATGCTCCATGTAATTATTGTTACGTGGCAGTAGAATAAGCGATAGCAATTGTATGAATCGGAAGGATGAGAAAGTGGTGGAGCCAAGGTACGTTTAAATTTCCGACATTGGTTAAACCTCTGACACGCGTGACCTCACTTTGTCTAAACAAAATTAATTGTCATTGTGCAATCCACGTGGGGGGTTCAGAGAAGGTTCTTCCTCTTCATCTATTCTACTTCTTGAACCCTTGTTTCCCAAGTCCACAAAAGTTCTTGGCAGCCCTCTGTCGTACGATGCTAATTAACCCTTTCCATTCGTTACTCAATAAAATCCACAAGAGTTATTGAAGATCATTGATAAATTTCACTGACTATCTCTTGTGGTTAGCAATGTATAATCATTCGCTTTATCAAGATATAAACTAATATGAAATTCTTGTCGCAGTATCCACTTTCACTGTTTCTATATATAACTGGACATACGGTAAGGTCTAGGTGAAACGAGATTGCTCAATGGCACTAAGACTGTTTATGGTTGTCACTCTATGACCGAGGGCCATTATTCGTGGACTTCAAACTATCGCTTCGAAGTGTTTAGTTTCATCCTGTCCTCAGTGTATTCCTGTCATCCAGCATTAAAGTGCAGTGCCAGAGTGTCCCCGAGAGTCGATGACACAAAAGAAGCAAGACCCTTCGTAATTCTGTTAGGAATGTAAACAGGATCGACAAATAGAGATATTTTTCTAGAAAAGAGGAACGCTACTTTTGCAATAACTCGTACAGTTTTCCTGATCTATTTGAAGGGATATACCTACTCGATAAACTGCAAATACCGGTTGAAGCAGATAGAGCTCACTTATTCCCCAAGGGAATTCAATTGGTATCTGCCGTACGTACCGATATGTCCGTCCTCGTATGTAGGGTTGTATGTATAGATATAATAAATATGATCGATTCTTTCAATATCACACGATTCTACACCAACTATACTCAGGCGTGTGAATATGATTGAATATCCTGTATATTCGTTTCGTGTTGTATTGCGCTCGTATGTGAGAACGTACGTGAGAATGAAATTACGTTATTGGCAATGGTATTCGTTCCGAAAACCCTTCGTTCCTTTGTTTCTTATGTCCATTTTGATCAACGAATGAAAATTTAAATGGAGGCTATTGGTCCAATATTATCCTTTTGTTTCTGTGTACATTTCAATCGCATTCTTTTACATTTTTTTACTCACGTATCGTCATGTACGTGTGTAATGACAATTATTCATATACGCGCGTGTGAGATAAATTCTTTATTGAGAACCAACTTAAATTATCGATTTTCGCGTTCTCTCATTTTTTCGACATCTTTTGGGAATCCTAATGGGGATAGGAGAAGCAAAACAGAGTTCTAAGTTTAGTAGAGAAAATGATGGCGGACACGGAACTTGCGATCATGAAATTACCTCCTAGCGGATAAGGTATTGTGCTGTCAGCAGTGACAATTGCTGCATCGACAGGGACAGTACGGTCAATCGATGGTACCTCTCGTGGAATCATCGCCCAAGGATTCTCTGAATGAAGACGGAGCTCTGTGCGTTGCTACGAAAAAGAAAAAGAAAGGTCACAAAGAAAGAAAGAAGAAAATAAAGAAACAAGTGACCGAGGGAATGAAGTCGGGATTCAGGAACGCGAAACCGAACATGGTTTTATCTCTCCCGATAATCCCGTGGAAGTCACGCGCGCTACTGACAACGACGAAGGGTTTGCCAGAAGATCGTCGAGAAGTCGTGCACAGGGAGATAAATCTCCCGAGGGAAGAAATATAGGCATCGAGAGAGAAATAGTGTACAAGACGAGAAAGTAAAGGAACGAGAAGAAATCGAAATATAGAGAAGAAATATAGGCAAGAGAGAAAAGGAACTCAGAACGGAAAAAAAGGCACAAGACGTCAGAAGAATAAGAGTATAAAGTTAAAAGAAGCGAAGAAAGAAACTGTAGATAACGTATAAATGTATTCCGTTATTAAAATATCAATTTCAATATTTTCCCGACGCTAATCGGTTTTCGAATATAAAGATTATTTCATAGTTGAAATATTTACTTCCTCCGCGGCAACCCGAATCTTCTTTCTCTACAAGTTTAACTATAAATATAGTTCGTTTCACGGTGTGATAAATTTTAAAGCTACCGGTTACAGTCAGGTAATCGAAAGTGTGTTTTGCCGAGGAGCTCATCGTTGATACGCAATCTTAAGGTAGAACCACTTGAGACATAGAACCACTGGAGACAGATTTTGTTCGTAAATTTGAATAGAATTTCATTCGCAACATGATCTAAATTTCTTTAAAATTTTAGAATGATCATCCCACACAACCCGGAGATAATGCTAAAACTCGGTTGTTTACATACATCGCATATCGCGGTTAATGTCACATTCTCACTAATTAAGCTTTTATCTCGAGACAAATTTTTATGAACAACGAATATATTATAAAAAAAAAAAAATTATTTAGAATTTTCTCGATCAGGGTCCACAACCGTTCATTCATACGTTTCCGACATATTAATATCCAAAGTGTGATATTCGAGATAAAGTTCCACAATGTGGTTGTACATGAATGGCGCAAGCATGTCATACATAACTCCCCTCTGAACACCGCCCATCACCCCGACCATCCTCACCCCTGCGACGCCGAGGTACTACCTTAATACGCAAGAGATTGTTCTCGCCATACACAACAGTCCCGACGACTTGTCTCTGCATTAATAAACTATGGCATTCAATACGTACTATTATAGGCATTGTAATATATTACTACAAGCCTTAAAGGAAGTTTTCATCCTTAAGGTTACGTGAGTGTTTTCATTCCACTCCTCCATGCTTTTCTTCAAGTTTAAAGAATATTAACAAATCTGATTCCAAGTAGACGTCGATTCATTAACAATAAGTGATTTCGTTGTAGAATGCTGTTTTAAGTCAACTAAACATGTAAATGTAGATGAAATACTATTTACTTTAAGCCAAAACTATAGTTTAAATTTAAGTAAAAGCTCTGTTTAACCGGTAAAAAAAAACCTAACACTGCATGAGCCACGAAAAATTCCGTATTACCGGTAATCCGAGAAGTCGTAGAGAATGTTCTGTTTCTAGCGTTTTTTTGTCTTTTGGTAAAAAGGGAATAGAAAAAAATGTTGAAAGAAAGCGCAATATGTGGTCCCTGCTGCTTCAGGATCAATCTCACGAGGGGGAGATTTCGTTCGTTGGTCTCTTTCGAAGCTCGGATGTCGATAATAAAAGATGATCCAAGCTCGTTGAGGAGCATCTTTATCCATCCATAATCTTCTGTATACTCTTAGTACGGATGATCATATTTCACGCGTGACATAAGATCGCTTCCTAGTTGGCGATAGCTACCTACAGAGCTATCGAGGCTGTACAATGATTTATTCCTATATGTGATTTATATTCCTAGGTTGCCTGGCCTAGATCGTTGCCTCTTCGATACATGTAAATATACATATCGAAGATAATAACATAATACCTCCTTGAGTTGTGTTGCGGATGTTGGTTAACGTCGCGCTTGAATATCCGTATCTGACGAATTCCAGCTTTCAGGAAAGATATCTCGTCATTATGTCGTGTATTACGTTGTCAATCTTAAAGAAGAGGGATGAGTTATTTTTCTCGTCTAGGTCTCCTTCTATAATAGCTTTTTTTCTGCTCTTGCTTCCTGTTTGCTATATCGAAGACCCAATCGGACTGCGTCCTCGACGTCGACAAAAACATGGTGCACGGTAAAAAAAAAAGATGAACGAAAGGGGTGTCACGCTGAACTTGGCAGCTGCGTCATGGATCAACGATGCCTCGAGGGCTGTGCGAGTATATATTGTACATTATGTTACACTTCGAAATACAGAAACACGTATACATGACACGAAATACACATAATATTATTTTTAGTGTGGACAAACGTGCATTTTAAATACATTTTATACGTAGATACATTTGATGGAAAGCAGCTTTTGCATCGTGTCTTCTTTCACCGCTGTTTCGTCAACACGTTAAAAATATTCTTTACAATGACGTGTTATTTTTTTCTAAAATTGTATATTTGTGAAAGTTTTTTTTATCAAACTTGTCCATGCGCTACCAACTTTTTGGATTATCATTAGCATAGCCACAAAAGTTTTTAGAATCGAATGAGATGTCCTATTTACGGTATCACCGCATTTTGATTCGCTGAAAATACCGGATTGAAAAAACTAAAAAGATACTCGATGGTTAATCGACGAGGGTTGTAGTTGTTTCGACGTTGGTAGTACTCGCCGTATAGTACTAAACTGTCCTGTACTGCTCCTGGGGCGGTAATAAGCATCCGCATCGCGAGCTTGCAACTTTACCCGATCATAAATAGTAACCGCGTTAGCTGGTTTTCCGTCGGGAAAAAACCATAAATATCCACGTAGAGCAAGGGCGTCATGGCAACCCCTTTCCGACCCCTTTGGAAAACCCACTTTTGCGCGAGCTCTCTTTCGCCTATGACCTTAAAAGTTAAAAGTGGGAGTTTATGGACTATATCCATTGGGTCTTGATGTCGTGTGCGCCACCCTTGTACCCCGTGGATCGTCGAGGACGGGGCTTGTGCGCGCAACCCGAATTGGAACAAGCTTATAGCCGCTGCTACCGCTGGTGCTACCGCTGGTGCTACCGCTGGTGCTGCAACGCGAATCCGCCTCCCTCTATCCACTTTTCGGTACCAGTCTCTTATTCGCTTGCTCCTTTTCCTGGATTCAGCACGAGCTTATAACTAATGGCTGGCGAATTCGCCCCAGTGTGCAGTTACGTACTGGTTTGCGAGTATCTGGACATTCAGAGTATCGTAGTATACCTTGTATAGTAGAGGGACGTGCGGGTGAAACGAAACGTGTGGACTCGAAATTGTGTCATTGTACACGGCTATTTTAGGGCGAATTATTTTTATTTTATATTTTTTTATGACGTATATACGAGCTTGCGTAATAATTTGTATTTGACAATGAAAATATCAAATGTACTGTGTGGACCTTGGAGGGTGAAAGCCGAACCTGGTGTACACATGACTCGGTGCATGGGCAATTATTTAAATACATATTATAATATCCCACAGTTTCGAAGATTTTGTAATGAATTAGGACGAGAGGAAAAGAAGAATTCCAGTAGCAAATTACATTGCAAAGAACGTATGAACACACGGGATTGATACAAAGCTGAAATATTTATATATTATGGTTACAAAGCTTTTAAAGTGATAGAAAATAACATGCGAGGAATTAAACTCTGCGATACATGATTAAATAGAAAATGCTTGTTGCGTATATCGTCGAAAAAGTACTTTACCGATCAAATATGGAGAAAAAGTCTGAAAATATTGCACCCGGTGTTCTCGTAGTTTGGTATGAGAAAGAAGAGGGTCGACTGCGTCATGGGTTTGAGGGGTACGAACAAGAGATGGAAAGGGAGGTAAAATCGTGCCAAGGCGATAAATGCGAAATGGTCAGACGAACAGGGTGGGCCAAGAGTTAACCCAAGTACGAGGCTGACCGCGCCAACACACTCGTTCTCGGTGTAGGGTAGGAGAAGATATTGCAACCTTGATCTCAATAATTATTGTACTCAGTGTCAATCCTGTAGTTGACTCTATTTTCCTATGTTTTTGGCGTGTCACGACAAATGATGTACTTCGCTACTGTATCTTCTTCCTCCGACAGATTCATTAACAGATCTTTAGCAGGAACACTCAATGATTCTAATAAGAAATTTTATTTGTTTGATTTAAAATTATGATTTCGCGCAAGACAGCGATCTAACCACTGATTAAAATAAATAATTTTACTCGGTCGATAATAAAAACTGTAATCCGAATTTCTCTGGCACGTATGATCCGGCTGATAAAAAACGAAAACAGTAACCTCCGTTCAACGATTCTGCGGAATACCGTTCTCGTTTTTTATCCAGCGGATAATCCTTCGTGGAGAAATTTATAATGTGAACATTAGCTCTATCTCTCTCGCACTTGTACTCAAAAATAATAAATCAAGAATATATAAATGTTATTCTTCAAAAGTCATTATAAAAGTAACTGAATACCAACAAACGATAATTAAACTCCATTAATTGATAAGTATTTTTAATACTCGTTTTTACCGGCGGAGCATGGTAATTCACTTTTAATACGTTTCGTAGTGCTATATCGACGACGCGTTAAAGCTTTATTTGCGTGTGTTCCGAACATAACACGATTGTTTGGCCTGACATAACGTTTTTTACGTGTCGTAAATCTTCATTTATCAAAGTTTTGATTGTTTCTGCTATTCACTGCTGCACGTGAATTACTCTTTTAGACATTGCTATAACTGTAACGATCTAATTTAACTCGCTGTTATTTATATTATTATATGTTTACATTCAGTTATCGGTAAAAATAAAGTGCTGACAATTTTAATTCATAATAAAATGAGTTGTCTTATCAATCGTACAAACACGTTTCTTATAACCATTCGCCGTGTTATATTTCTTCCATTTCCATCATTTGTTTATAAATATGTGTTTACGAATAAACTCATACTATATATCTAATCTAATACTAAGATGATTAATATAAAAATTAAATAATCGTATGACTATTCTGTCATCGATTCTTGTAGAAAAAACTTGTAGAAAAAATTAACACCAGTTCGTATCATTTAATTATTCAAAATATAATGGAATTTGTTATCTTGCGGTGGTCTTTCTATGAATAACCGCGCGCCCACGAGTACATATTTCAAATACATTCTTTCTTCGGTATAGAGTACAAAACCAGCAATGTAATTGAAATGTGCCTGTACACTGTTAATCGAGGGAGAGGAAGGTCTACACATCGATACGAGATTCTATAGCGTGAGCTATTGATAGAGAGCATCTCGTATCCTACGGTCGACTGAATGCAACAGGTGAGAGAGGGAGTACCGTATTTTCCGCAGCGAGTGCCGTTAATGTGGATATCGTATCCCGATGTTACGTCGAAAGGAAATTGAGAGAAATTGTAAAAAGAATTAAACATTCAAGAGATCTGACTATAGAAGTAGCAAGAGAGCGAGAGAGTGAATGTAAACAACATTACGAATTAAATACATAGAAACACCATTTCGATGGTGTTTCATCTATCTTCTCAGATCCAAGATAATTTAACGTTATTTTTTGTAAATTAAAAGAAAATGTAAACGCAAGGTGGATAGAGAAAATGAAGGCAAATTTCTTGCAGCTTTGCACACTTCGCACAAGTCCTTTTTACATCATCTTGTTGAATACGGTTGGAATATTCATTCAGAATCAGCTTTAAGCTCAGAGTCTGTACACCACCAGCAATATAGCAACAGATTCCTCGTTATCATCGTATAATGATAATGTTGGCTGGGGAAGGTGGGGGGAATACGAAAGGATCAACTTGTAAAATCCCTGGTGCACCACCGTACCGCACGTACCTTTCGACTACTGTGTTCTTAATATATGAAACTCGAGGTGCGCACGACGTGCCGCCTCCGGCGCCGCACAAATTAGTTCCTTCTCCTTCCACCATGTTTTATATTATAACTGTAGTATCGTTTGCATACGGATATATAAGTTGGTTCACTCTGCTATATCTGGTGCACATATATGTATTGTATATGACGTATGCGTAGTACAGAATGATTGTAAATTTCATTCTGTATTCATTCTGTATTCATTCAGTTTTAATAAAGCAGCGTGGGTACTGACTCGATTGAATAAGCACTGATAAAATTCTCTTAGATAAGGAGAAATACGTTAAAGACACAGAAAAATTCTTATCAAGTGAGTTAAATAACCGGGAAGCAGTTAAAAAAGATTTACGTTTATTTTTCTAGCTCTTTTTTTCAACAATTGTCATTTTGTAAGCTTCATTTTTTTTTTTTACGATAGTTCAAAATTGCATCTTCGTTGTTTCTTCATTGTTCGCGAGCCTAGTGAGCAAGATCATAAAAAATGGCGAATGTATCGCGAGATGTTTTTGGATAATAATCACAAACGTCCACAAACAACGGATCTACGGGAGACTCGTCGTTGATGGTAAAAAGTTTTACTTTGTTACAGCAAAGAGATAAATAAGAGTGGAGGGCTGCGTTGGATCGAAAGTCGAGCTTTGCTAACGCGTGTGGTATTACACAAAGCTCTATTGAAGTGAGAGTTAAAGCCAGGAATAATACCACGTACATAGAAGCCAAAGTACCCTGAGCTTTCGTCCGCATATTCATCGTTCCTGCGATAATTGTTACAAATAACCTGGTTACAATTGGTGTGGTCTCGGTGCGGTCACTGGGCGACCTTAATCGCAACAGTATAATCGTCGGTAACTTAACGGACAATTGAGGAAGAAATATATCCTCGAAGTGAATGCAAGAGAGAGTTAAACAAAAAGGGAAATAAAAAAATGATAAGAGTCGCGAACGAGTATACCGGATCGTCGGTAACGAACGAAAATAATAAATCAATGAAAATTGTTAATCGTTTGAATAACGAATTATTTGTCTTTTTCACATTCTCCAAAAGATATTGGCACAGTGCAGTGCCGGACAAGAAACAGTCGGTCGTTGAGGGAGACAAATGTTCTTTTTCCAAAGCTCCGTCGAGGCTTTCGATCATCGCGTTGCTGTTGAACAAGCTCAAGAGGTGACAAGCAAACGATAGGTTAGCCTATAGGTGTGTCGAGGTGAAAGAAGGTGGAGGACACGGCTCGGACGTCGAGGCAGCACCAAGCAATGGCCATCGGCCATCGAAGCTAGACGCGTTCGACCGTTAAACGCGATCAAATAATAACCTTACAGAGTCCCTAGTCGGGCGTGCGACCGTTCGATAGACAGATGGCCAGAGTGGAAGAGAGGATGAGAATATGATTGAGTGTGTAGAGGCCACATTCAGCCACGAACGTGCACGTATGAGGCTACTTCGCGCATCAACGATAGTCGACGCGTCGGAGAAGCTTTCGCATCACTCCTCTATTTGCTGACGTCCACGAAATGAAAAGGAAAAAAAAAGCACCTATCCTATGTGTATTTATATAAATCTGTATAACGTAGGTCACTCGTAGTCGCTTAAAATAAAGTGGTAACTTTGACATTGCGTACTAATGATGACGTTAATGATATTTTACCGGGATCGACAATGTTACCGTGTTTCCGTTAAAACGAACAAACCTATCTGCGCTATGGTTTGTATTTGTGCCATCGATGAAAGTACACTTTGAGAATTGACGACTACTTTATATTGTGCGAGTGTTAATCTCGGTTACGCGCAATTTTTCCGCCAGGCAGCGCCACTGGAGTTAAGCTTGTAGAATTTAATAATCCTCAACGTCACAGCTACGTTATTATTATACGAGCGGAATAATCTTTACTTTGGTTGGTTTTCAGTTGGATCTCCGTTGTATTTAGGTAGGATCGGATAAAAGGTTGATTTGTGAAAAAAAATCAAACTCAAATAAACCGAGTTTCAACCGTCATGCAGCAGAGGTAAGATTTCGATTAACGGTTGGTTTTACTACATCTAACAGAGTTCCAACCATAATATAGCAAAGCCCATAGTTGGATTTACTATGGCCAATGCATTTAATAATAATCATAATACAAACACGTGGATACTGTGAACGATGGAATAATCCTAGTTGCGAGATATTCGGAGAATATTACGATGGAAATCGACATATTGCGTGCACGAGGTGCGTAGGCTCAAAGAGGTATCACCTAATCACAGATGTAGCTATAGTAGAAAAGCCGATTTACGTGGAAATGGTGTTGTAACTCAACGCCAATCAAGGGTCGTTCCGTAAGGTTCCGTGTCACGTGTATCGGTAGAGGTGTAGGTTAGATTCGGTATCGGAGTGGTACGTGACAATGACAAGGGGTCGACTCACGCTCTGTATTTGCACATGACAACGTCAAGTGTAGTTCTGCGAATATGCAGAAACCTCTGAGCACACAAAGGCCAAAGCAGTTAGTAAACTTACTCCAGGTCCGAATTTAGAGGCTAAGCAGATCGCTGGTACAAACAATCAAAGACATAGTAATATTTTTATAATCAAGAACAAACTTTTCAATGGAATTTTGCTGAAGATAATTAATAACCTCGTCATTCGTCTTTTTATTCGTTTTAATAATAATAAATAATAATAATAATAATAAATTATTCATTATATTTGACAACGTAGAACCGATCATTTGTACTAAGAAATAAGATGAACTGCCTATTATTTTACTAATTGCAACTACTTCATTAGAAACTTACGCATTCCAGTAATTCTGGCAAATACGATCGATGACTTTGTGTTATGTATGTACATCTGACACAAAATGAGGTCAAGGTTGTACAGCTCGGAGCGAAAGCTGATAGAAAACCCAAATAAATAAATTCCATGTAAAAGAGAGAAAAACTAATAGGCATGGTGGTAGAACAAAAATAGCTGAGCAAGGAACAGGGTGTCATTCATCGCCTCTTGGGCGTTTTTTCCTACGCATGCCGCTATCCCTATTTGTCTTCTTTGCTTACGACTTTGCTACCGATTACTCGAGGTCAAGATTCCTTTACGATACTAGTACCGAGATTCCTATACTAGGAACACCCGAAAATCCGATATACCCCGTGGAAATTTGCTGAAACTTGTATAGAAGATCAATACAATTTATGCATTATTGCAGTTATAGGTGCGATCGAGCATCCCGTTTGAACTTAAGTCGACTGTACCCTCATATCTATGGATATTTTTATTATTTTTTTATAAGCCTGCTCTTCTTAATGAGTAAACGCTTCCAGTATTACAAATTATTTATATTGATTTATTTAACTTATAACTTTTCATAAAATATCTGTAAAATTGTTGAATAACATTTTTTAGTGCATCCAAAAAATGTACAAATTTAATTTAATTTGTAATAAGTATGAATCTGCTACGCGTAAACTTTGCCTCTTTTTTACATATATATTTACTTTTATTTAAATATTCAGATTCTCAATAAGACCGTCTACGTTGAAAGCTGGAAGGGAAGCGATGAAAACGAAGAATAATTGATAGGTCATGATAGGGGGATAAAAGTAAGTTTAAAGAACGATTGCTTGACACAGGGAGCTATAGAATGACGAGGGTATTACGAGGCTCTGCGGTGCGCTATGTTCCGGGTTTCGTACGAGAACGAGGATGTTGCCGACGACTCGGGATCGAATCTGCTTTGATCAAGCAACGGTAAACAATCACCCGGATCACGGATGAAAGCTTGACCCTGTCGAAACCCGTAGGCGTTTCACGAGTGTCACCTTTCTCCTCTTCCCCTTCGCCCAGTCGTCATCGACACCATAGTAAAGCGTTGGGTTTCATCATCCGTTCGTACCATCGTCACAGTTTGTTGTTACTTCTATGCTACCATTTCCTCTCAATACAGCGATCGGAATTCTCGCCAACACTGGCGCCAGAGCTTAACGTTCTGCTGCTGCATAGTCGAATTGTCTGTTCTCTACATTCTATTCCAGCTCTCAAACGGCATCGATACCGGGCACGGATACGAATAAATTAAAATTTTTTTGCTGATGTCAAACCTATGTGTGCTCGCTCGTACAGAGACATATGTAGGTACAACTACATTCAACGATGTACGAATGGATGGTACACGTATGACTGATTCCTGTCTATAGTGGTCCGAGATTTGTGCGCTTAAATTCAGCAAGAGATGAATTTGCCATGATTCTTTTTCTGTTGAGAATAAATAAATAATTTGGATCATTGTGGAAGAAGACTTTAACACTGTTGGACTTTAAATTAATTAAATAAATTAAATAAATTGTACTGTCAAAGTATTTCCAGATATAAATTCTTTCAGGCTGACCAGATTATATATCAGAGTAGTCTGGCAAGACATTATTATTAGGACTATACTTGATCCCCGATCAAACAAACTTAATTTGCTTCTTTAACTGTGTGATCCCATCGTCGATAGGTATCAGTATTGAAAACTGAGAAGAAGAAAAACTGCGTTTGATATCCACGTTGTCCATAGCTTTACAATTTTACCCGAAATATCAATCGTTTCGAAGAAATTAATAATCGCAAAATACCTCCCACGCATTCATAACTATTCGCTCAATACATGATATCAGTTTAAGTGATACAATCGCAAGTACTCTGCTAGTGTCCAAGAAACTGCAGACCAAAGGCGCGCGCAGTTAGCCATACCAACAATTCAATTTCACGCTCCGATTACGTAGCTTTTGGAATTGGTATTGGCTGACCTGCCGACTTGATTTATTCGGACATTAGTTTGATAGTGCTGCTGCTGCTGCTGCTGCTGCTACTGAAGCTGGTGTAATTCTTCTACTACACGCTAATTATGCACTAAATTGCTACGTCAAACGTTCTGGAATTATAAATTAACTGCACCTAGTCTACCTTATTCTTATCTCTATTGTTTCTCTTGGATAACATATGTATCTTGAACTCACCCCTCGGGCTGCGACGCTCACTTTTATTGATTGACGACACAAACTGTCAGCAAAATTAAGCTGTTTACGAAGGATATATTATCGAGTTGTCATTATCATAATTTTTGTCTTTGTTACAGATGGACGTCAACTCGTTCACTGGCTTCAGGATAACGATAAATTCGGTCATAATCGACGTTTAAAGAGGGAAATAAAAATATACAAATGCTAAATCAAAACCCAATCATCATAAAAAATTACCTGTAAAACCACCGATACAATTAGTTATAGTAAAAAATTCGTATATAATTTATTTTAAAAAACAAAGTGCTCTTACGGAGTGTAAATTACGTCAACGTATTTTAACAGAATAATTATCGGGAGTGTCAATAATATACTACCGTGTGAAATAAATTGCATTTAATACTTATTGTAATCAGTAGATGGTATTATTACGACTAATCGACATCCAAATCTGCTGATATCACTTTTCCTTCTGTTTATTTGGTAAATTATAATCCGCAACGGAAGGACCGATGTTCCAGAGACGCGAAGAAGAGGTCAAGCAGAGAAACTGGTGAACAGAGGGCTTTATGTATATTCACCAGATGTCCTCGGTCACCTCGAATGCAATCTCCCTGGCTAATTAACGCTGTGCTCGACAAGGGTGCTCAGGTTCGACTAAAATAATGGAGAACGCTGCATAAGGACGAGGAACCGCGTAATCGTCGAATCCCCTTGCGTTAGAATCGTGTTATCAGCTTACTTCGATATACGCTCTTTCGCTCAAAAAATCTACATTCATAAAAAAAAAAAGCACAATAGAAAAAAGAGTCTATAATATATACATTAACAACAATTATAAGAACTGTACGAAAATCGGATGACAGCAAGATCAGGCTCTTGTTGTTACATGTGAATTTTTCTGTTAAAAAAGAAAAGAGAATTGAGAGGTGGGGAAGAAAAATGCGTCGACAGGGCAGAAGGATGAAGAGCCGAGAAAGCGCCGGTCCGACAACCTGATGAGCGATTCTTCATTTGGTAAGCGACGAGGAAGCGATAAAAGTGGCCGTGGATGGTGTGGAGGAGGTCGAAGACGAAGAAGACGAAGAAGAAGACGAAAAGAAAGATTGGAAATCGCTGGATGCCAAATTGGCGAAGTGGCAGAAAGGGTCCGAGTATCGATGGTGACTGGTGCTACGGAGGAACAAGTCGAGGGTTCACCAAAAAAACATGTCCATCAACGAGAGCGACATTTACCTCTTAAACTGGGACGAGTCGTCGTTGCTCGCGCGTGATTTAAACAAAACTTACTACAACTCGAGTTATCCCGGTACAAATGGCACGGTTGACAATCTCTGGGACTTGGCGGGCGACCGGGCCTGTTTGGCTGTAGTGCTTTTTCTATTTTCAATCGCCACTGTATTTGGCAACATGCTAGTTATTCTGGCAGTGATCAGAGAGCGTTATTTGCACACGGCGACTAATTACTTCGTGACATCGCTCGCATTTGCCGACTGCTTGGTAGGTTTGGTAGTGATGCCCTTCAGCGCCATCTACGAGGTTCTGGAAAATCGTTGGCTCTTTACGACCGACTGGTGCGATGTCTGGCGGTCCCTCGACGTACTATTCTCGACGGCATCGATTCTCAATCTTTGCGTAATAAGTCTGGATCGGTATTGGGCGATAACGGATCCTTTCACTTATCCGACGAGAATGAGCAGAAGAAGAGCGGCTGTTCTGATAGCCATAGTTTGGATATGCTCCAGCGCAATATCGTTTCCAGCGATAGCGTGGTGGCGCGCCGTACGCACCGAAGAAGTGCCCAAGGACAAGTGTCCGTTCACCGAACATCTTGGTTATCTAATATTCTCGTCAACGATAAGTTTTTATCTACCATTGTTCGTAATGGTGTTCACTTACTACAGAATCTATCGTGCCGCTGTTATACAAACGAGAAGTTTGAAACTCGGTACGAAACAGGTTATGATGGCTTCGGGTGAACTCGAATTAACGCTGAGGATACATCGAGGTGGCGCTACGAACACGGACGCGAGACATCTGTTTCGTACGGCTTCGAGCACGCCGGAGGATCTTCAGGATCTCGAGGAGCCTCTAACCGCGCTACACAACAACGGGCTCACGAGAATGCCATCGACGAGAATAAACAACAAACAGCATCTCGGCAAAAATTTTTCACTGTCGAGAAAACTAGCGAAATTCGCGAAAGAAAAAAAAGCTGCCAAGACATTAGGCATTGTTATGGGTGTTTTTATCGTTTGCTGGTTACCATTTTTCGTCGTGAATCTGTTGTCGGGATTCTGTAGCAGATGCATATGGCACGAGGAAATCGTCTCCGCTGCTGTCACGTGGCTCGGATGGATCAACAGTGGGATGAATCCCGTAATTTACGCATGTTGGAGTCGAGACTTCAGACGGTGAGTCTTCTTTTGTTATTGCATCTTATAGCGCAACCATGAACCATTCGACCTCCCGATACTATGTTTCTATGTGACCTTTTCGTAAGGAAATTTGCGTAACAAACGTATCTGAAATGCTTAAATTTTTAGCGTTGCGAAATCTTTTCAATAAAATGTTTCCCAGATATCCAAATGTTCTAACGCCCAGGTATCGTTCGTGTCCACTGAAATATCTATGCAAACACACCTTGGTGTTTTGACAACCTAAATACGAAAATTTTGATTAATTAAAGTTGCCATAACATCATTTGTCGTATTTACATAATTTCGCGAGGTACTATATATCAGTTGCAGTCTTTCATAAACGGCTGACGCAGTTTTCTAGCCTCATTTGTCATAACACCGTTCCTATTTGACGTAGAACCATTCCTATCTTACGATAGTCAAAAAAATTAATTGAAATTGTCTAATGTGTAAAAAAAATGATGGGACATTTTTAAAGATCTCTCCGAGCCTAGTGATTGGATCGATGTCTAATAAAACGCGATGCAAAGAGTTTATTTCCCAGTATCGTAGTCATTTGAATTAACGGAATAATAAGTGAGGGTGCGTGCTATACGCACGACATCCGTAAAATGCACATCATACACGTGTATTATAAACAAATAAACATATAGATTGCAGAGCACAAATATCGATCCGTGTAAATTAAGGCATGTCAACGGATAATCTGCAGTACTACGTTATACCGCTCAGTTTTACCAGTTAATCCTGAACAAATAAAGCTCATCTCCCCTGACATGCACACTCGAAACCTTGAACGTAATTTGTTTGGATATGTCACTGACGATGACACACTCGTTTATGCTGCCAAATTGCCATTCACTGTGTGTACACATCCAGCACAACTATTTAAACTCCTAGCGCAGTTGAGTCGCGTATCTTAAACGTGGTGATCTCGTATCGTCTACGTATTCGATTTATCATATACACTTGCATTATACTTCAGAATCCAGTGTTTACTTGGTACTCGTAGGTGTTGCACGACTCGTTGAACCCTTCAAATTCTATATTTAACTGTTTACGTATCATCACAGACAGGTTATGCAAATCCGAAGTTATACAAATGAATCTGATCACCCGGAGTGCTACAGGTTACATAAATGAGGTAAACAAGAACTACAAAGTGTGGTCGAGAGAAACTTGTGGTTGGGTTGCAGCTGAAATGAATGCTGCTCATATTGTTGATACTGAAAAGAAGTTAATGACGTATTGTGTTAACCAAGTAATAAATAAGTTATTGACTTGTTTATCTATTCATTTATCTACTTATTCATTTACGAAGATTACACACGGAGACCGTGCTTAACACAACTATTACGCGCTCTCTCGCTCCTAATTCCACTACTTAAAAGTCACGTTTATTGGATCTCAATCCGATAACTAGACTCAGACATATCTACTCTGTGATCGAAAAGTACCCGGAATTTCTCATTTAAACGAGCCACCCTTGAGATATTGTCAAAATCATTGTTTTTCTAGGTTGGTACATCTATCAGTTGTTTACATGTTACTTTTAAGCGCACTGGGTCAGATAGTTTGTGCCTGATAGCTTTGTAAATAAGTCATTGTTTGGTGTACTCTGCGAATTTCGCTATGTCGAATTTAGTTGAGCAAAGAGTGTGCCTGAAATTTTGTGTTTCTGACAAAATATCATGTGCGGAAGCGTTGTTAATGTTAACGGTAGCCTACGGGGACGCGACAATGTCAAAAACACAAATATACGAGTGGTACAAAGAGTTTAAAGCGGGCCGTACCGTGGTTGATGATTTGTCTCGTTCCGGTCGTCCATCCACCTCTGTGACTGACGAAAATATCGAAAAAGTTAAGAAAATTTTACTCGAAGATCGTCGTGTGAGCATCAGGGGCCTAACATTAAAAAAGGAGTATTACGTGAGCGTACTGAAGCGTTTGAGGAAGAATGTTCATCGCAAGAGGCCGAAATTGTGGAGAAACAACTCGTGGTTTCTTCACCACGACAATGCACCGGCTCACACATCTCTTCTTGTACGCGACTATTTGACCAAAAACAACCGTTGATACCGTTCCGCAAGCTCCGTATTCACCTGACGTAGCCCCGTCTGACTTTTTTCTGTTCTCACGACTCAAATTACCACTTCGCGGAAAGCGTTTTGAGACGACTGACGCGATAAAGGAGAATTCGTAGAAGGAGATAAAGGCGATTCCAAAATCGACCTATGAAAAGTGTTTCAAAGATTGGAAGAAGCGTTGAAATATGTGTGTTGCTTACGATGGAGATTACTTTGAAGGGAATAAAATAAATATCGATGAATAATTGAATCGTTTTCGTTTTATTGACAAATTCTGGGTACTTCTCATCATAATAATTAAACTGAGAGATTTGAAAAGTTTTACAATCTTGTTTACATAACTTTTGTTTTTCGGTCAATCGCGATTTTGTAATTTTTCGACATTTCGATTGATTTATTTCATCATCACAGAGCTTGAATATTCTATTTATCTATAATATTACCGATAAATGGTTCTGCGCCAAATGGTTAAGTTGTTGTGGTAAATGACGACCAATCGCGGGTGATTAACGGAGCGAACAACGCATCGATCGCTAACCGAATAGCATTGCTGTCAGTATTTTGAAAAATTATGCAGATGCGACAAAATATGTAATAAAAAACTTTCTTCATTTTGAATAAAGAATCATTTTGACGTTTGGAATTTATTCGATAACTCTAACCGTTTCCGAGATATATCGATTAATTTAATTTAAATATTCATAACAATTGAACTATAATTGTATTTTTTTTTAAATAACCAACATTTTCGTATTCCGAAGGTCTTATATCTAAACGATATAACCAGATTATATCGTATATTGCGTAGGCCTGTCAGTGCAAACTGACGGTGCCTGTGCGTCAGGACTACGATATGACAACATACGGTGCAAGCACGTCCTAGTGTCCTGAGATAGATCATAGCGTGCTTCATCCATGGTGATATCGTACTGACATCGTGTTGTCTGATTGTAGCATCCCATCGTGGGGGTAAAGTAATTTGTCTATCTGGGTTCTACTAGAAGAAGAAAATGAATAAATCTGAAAATTCCACGACTATTCAATACAGCGACGAACGTAAAGAGATAAATTTTTTGACGATGTAACATCCACAATACTGGAAGCATCGTGCCATGATATTGCTAGTCTTCGAAATTCGGAATCCTTCGAGATCTTCGGATCTCGAGTTCTCTCACCCTCGTCTTAATTTCACTCTAACGTAACGACCGAGAAAATGTGTCCCAATCAGAGAAATGGAGTGATCCAACGAGTGAACCGATGGTGTATATATCCCTTGATATATTTCCCTATGTGCACGTGTAGCTGCGGGAGTGGAACTCATGGGTCTCTTTCGACTCCTACTGCGACCAATGGAGAGGAAAAACGGTTTACTCCCAGCGCGTAGCAAATATCGGGGATGAATGTGGCTCTCTCTATCCCTCTATCTCTCTCTTGTTAGTAGATTCGCAGAGAATGAGAGTAACGTAGACAGAATTATTATTGGAGCATATATCTCTATAGATCGGAAGATCACACAAGGGCGAAAGTAAAATCTTAATCCAAATTCTGAAATTTCAACTAATCTATGTTCTTATCTTTCTACCTTTCTCTCTTACCTCTTCCCATTAGTTTACCTCGGTAATTTAATATTCGGGATCTTATTTTCTGGCTTCAGTTTTCATATTTGCAACATCATGTTCATTTACAAATATCAGCACGTAATTTTAAATGTTACATTCCGTTTTGTTTTCTTTTTGAATGTAAGGGTTTTGACCCATGGCGTATAACGATAAGTTGTTAGAATTTATAGACGTTGAGATAACGAAGGCTCTAGTGTATAGTAATCTTAATTACCTCTTTCTCGCCTTCCTCATCCTTTTCTCCACCAAAGTCCTTCCTTGACGTTTTAATTTGTACCCTATGTTTTCTGTCCAGACCCTCCTATTGTGCAGACACACTTTTGTTTGGGAAACTGACTGATAATTGCCTTGTTAACGGTTTATCCCTGTTGATGACCAGAGTGCTGTAGGATTGACCCTATGGATGTTGACGTTGGTAAAATGCTATGCGACTGGCTGTCCATATTTTCTGAGAGTATACGTAGCATTTTGGTTATCGGTTCGAATCTTTTAACTAATGCTCAATCCGATTGCCTTATCTACGTCGAATATAATTCCTTCTCATCGTAAAGCGTAGGAAGAAATCTGCTTCGTTTGCTCCTCTTTTCATAACTCTACCAGTCAAGGACCACATGTATATAATTTCATTAAGGCTGGAGTTGAATAACTCTCAATACGTATAAGAGGCGAAGTCAGTTCCACTGAGAGAAGAGAGAGGTCAACTGCAAGGAAAATACAGAAAGCGAATGAATGGAGAGAAGGGTTTCATGATATTTGCAATAACAATATTTTTTGCCCCGACGGGTCAAATGAGAACGGAGGGTTATGGGAGAGCACGAGGTTTGGGGTTGATTTTGTCGGTAAAACGATAGAAGGCTGGATAGCGAGATGGAAAAAAAACTGAGATAATATGACAGAAACGGAGGTACGAGAATGAGAGAAGGAAAGGAAGGGTGGCGCATGGCGTGAGCTTGGTTTCCGCCAAGAATGCTGTAGATCGACGGAGTGCTTAAACAGGGTGATTCGTATGCTGGTTGGATCTATCACCTTCATCCTTACCCACCCTTTCTTTCCTGTTCGCTTAATCCTCGTCCTCTTCCGTGGCCCTCGCACCATCGTGTTCCGTGCTTCTTAGGGAGAGTCGGAAAGAGCGTCCAGCTCGGAAATTCTGGAGCAAACTTTCATAATTGTTGCCTCCGAATGCTGTCTGGGAAGAACCAGCGGCGACAACGACGATGACAGCAACGACGACGACGACAACGACAACGACGACTGACGAGGGAAACGCCTAAGCGTCTAAACTTACCATGACTTACTCAACTACGATTTTACATAGCGCATGAAATCGTGGTACATTAAATATATGCAGATAAACCGGAGAAAATGAGGACAAAGATGTCAATAGAAGTAAAAGGTACGTACGATTGCAGAATAAAACTTGACAGTGCTCGATAATCCCTTAATCATTTTGTATTGAAGAAGATCGCATAATTCACTGATTGTTTTTATTTTTCAGCTTTAATCGATTTATAATCACGTCCATGGAATAATATAAAACGATTGAATAGAGACAAGCCCAATGTGAATAAACACACATAAATTGTTGAATTTGCACTTGTGACGCGATGCGTGTGAATGGACAAGCGCTTGAAGCTCTGAATGCTCTGAATGACAACGTCATTACCCCCTTCCTCTGGGGCTCGTTCCAACCAGACATCCAGGATATGTTGAACTTTGGTATACACAGAGAGATAGAAACGTGAAAATACATAGTCACAAAAAACTTCGACGAAGGTTTGCGATCGTAAAAGTACATTGGCGACATTAATGGAATTACGATGAGAACGCTATAGATCTATCTCATTCGGTTCTGTAGAACTTTCGTCATCCGCTGTTTAACAATGACGATTGGAATGAGAAGTTGACCAGAAACGTATGATACAACAATGCCAAGAATGGTCTGATCGTTATACGATTTTCAAATATCCTCTGCGTCAGAAAATCTCAAGATAAATAGAAAATAACCTTCCAACTCTTTAAAACACTCCGCCTCGTACCAAAACTTTTACTCGTTTCAGAGACCTCTGTTGACGCAGCAGTTGCTATTGATGTAATTGTAAAATTAATTTCATTTGAGTGCATAAAGTAACGAAGGCGTCGCTCTACTGAATCACTCAATTACTACTGAGTATAAAGTGGATGTCTGTACATTGTATATCAAAACTTAATAATTTTTTTTTATTTTTCACGTATACGATAGAATATCAATATACCATAAGTGGTAACTATATGGAGCTTCAACTACGACGCTGTGTGTATATATTTTAAGATAAACAAGTTACACGCTACAGATACACATTCAAGATACGTAAGTTCAACGATGAAATACTAGTGCATTGGCAATGCGTATCCTCAAAGGGTCTCTTTGGATTTTAAGTCACTTATTCGCTTGGAAATTAAGTCCGCGAGCCAACTTTTGGCAACCAAATGTTTTATTACGGGAAAGTCCACGAGTCAGTCTCTGGCGACCAAATGTTTTTTATGACAGGTTGACCATTAGGATTTTTCCCGCGAGTCTATGCATCTGCCAACCCTTGAACCAATCATGTTTTTCAGTTTTCTTATTTTTATATTTAACCAATGAGGATTCGCGGTGAAAACGTTTAAAGGCTTTCCTTATACTTAAAAAAGCGAGAGTAACGCATCGAGAGTACTCTGAAGTTAAAATCTCGAGAACATTCTTTTTCACGAAAGCAGCTTCCTCCACGAGGAAGCATAATGGAACTTGAAATAAAACGGTCGCTAGTCAATACGAACAATGTAATAACTAACTTCAGCTTGAATAATCATTACCCGCACAATGGATTTCCCTGTATCGCAATATTACTGTATTTCCTGTGTGTTGAACCACCCTCGGGTAAACCTATGTTACCACGGGCTATGTTTCTATAGGAGAAACTACGGTTCTCGAGTCAGGCCGTTGATACTGAAGACCCTCCGTTGTCTCCGTAGCACAGACTCCTGCTATTGTAACTAAAATTGATTAACATTGCATGTATCAATCAATCAGTAGCCTGCAAAGTAGAACATAGCAAATTGTTTCCTCATTTCTTTGCACCTTTCACATAATGTCTTTCATAGAGGAAGCTTAGTGAAAAAGGTAAAAAAAATCAGGAAACAATTTGCAAGCTTCTACTTTGTAAGTTCGTTAGTACGCTACACACTTTGCTAAATCATTCCAAATTTGCGATAGTAACAACAATCAGGCATTAAAAATAACTCAAAACTTGAAAATAAATCAAATGTTTGTTGATCCATTAATTTAGAAAACAACGTTGCACTATAGCGCATTTTATGAATAAATGCTTTACTCGTGTTCAACATTTCAGTTTGTTATTAGATAAATAATTTCACATTTGTTTCGTACATCAATTTTACAATAGTAAAAGTACATAACTTGTACAATAAATTTTTTTTAAATACGTAACCCTATAAAATTCGTATCCTTTTATCAATTGCTGATAAATTAAATATGGAACATTTTAGGCACCTTATTTATTTTTATACAACTTATTAGCTACGATAGCTTAAAATATACAAAAGTTAAAGAAATTACACCTTTCTTAAATAAAAAACCCTGTAATTCCTATTATCACACAATTTTTAAATCAATTTGTATTGAACATAGGAGAGTAGCAACTTTAAATTTATGCAAACTTTTAGTTTGATCGATCCATTGTCAGAGGAAGTCAATCAAGTTTTAGTATTTGATCGAATGTCAATCAAAAGTATAAAAAAAATTAGCAAGTATTGTGACATTAAGGTGAGGCGAAACCTCCATACTTACACAGATATGCTCCTTCTCTTTCGCTCAGTTATGAGCGCCATACTAGCCTATCTTTTTCGCACTCACAGGTGAAGTATAGAGATTTCGCCTCACCTTAAGGGTTTTTACGTATTATAACTTATCCCGAATGAAACTCCCTCCTAGCACTCTCTACCCGCACTTCGCTAAGCTGAGCTAACTTCCGATGCATCCGCAGCCGACTTAACTACACTGTACCGCATTGGCCATGGGCACAGGGAAACAGCGAAAAACCCATGATGGTACAGACAGCCCTTTAGGTTCTTCCGAATATCCGGTGTATACACGAAAGTAACGTACTTAGGTGCAGATACCAAGGCTGCGGAAGAATTGACCTCCCGCTCACTGATCGATGCGCCAGACACCCCATGGCTGAGCGGTCACCCATCCGAGTAAGTGCAGCACAAAGTGTTGCTTGACTCGTGGAACTGTCAGAGCTGCACATCGACTGCTCAATCGCAATAATCGGTTTTCAACTTGATATTACGTTTCATTAAAATTAAAAAAATCAAAATTCTCATAAAATTTTAATCACTCGATCGATTCTCGTCAAATTCTTTAGCAATCCTTGTCCAATGTGAGTTTAACCGTGAAAAAGAATTCAACTCGATATCTTAGAATTTGCATGAAGAACCTCAAGAATCTCGCGACTTAATTAGTCCAGCAACCACCTGACCTAGCTATGTCATAGCTCAACCGAATTTTTTGTTATTTTTCTTGAATTTCGCTGAGATTCTCGTCTGAGCGTAACGTCTTTAGTGTTTTTAATTACTACGTGAATCTAAAGCGGATTTGTGATGATGGATCATCATTTTGTGACTTTTGGGGATTCGTCACGATATATTGAGCCATCCGAAAGGAACGAAAATCTCTCACTCGCCATTTTTCAATTAACCAATCCTTGTTTTGCATTGTTGCAAAATAACTGACAATGAAAATAGAGATAGAAAATAAATAAAATTGAATAAAATAGAATTCTAAGGGTTCGATGCATATTCCACAGCGAAAGAGAAATATTTTGGACCTTTCAAGTTTACCGATAATTGAATAACAATACGAATAACTTTATAGTCCAGAGAGCTTCTCGAGAGCTGTATTTCCTTTCACCGCTTGCAGTCTTGTCACCTTGGCTGCTAATTTATACAACGATTAATTAGTCTAATGTCACTTGTATATGCTTTTTTGTGACACGATTTCTTTTCTAGAATTTTCCGTCAAACCTATAGTGACGTTACGTTGATCAATTAACTTTTTTTCGAAGCATTCCTTACCTATTTATTCAGTATCCGTTAAACCTATCCATATTTAATTCAATTTTTCAAGGTAAAAGTCAGCTTTATCGAGTACGCTGTACAGATAAAACTATCGCAAGAGGAGCGATAATAAATCACTCGGCAAAATATAAGCTGCACCTTTAATTGTAATAATATTATATAATTGAATCGAATTCATAACACACATTTTGACGTTAACAAAAAAAAATAATATTTTAATCGCAATCAACGGAAATTTTAATTATTTATTGTACAAAAAATCTGTGATTCATGAATAAAATAAAATATATATTTATATATCCGTGTCTCGTTCTTAAGGGGTTTTTGTATGATATTTATGAATCTTTGAAGGAATTTCCGTTCCGCACCATCACTGACCGCACGATGTATGAGCAGAGTAGAACCTCATAGACAAACTAGCTCGTTTGCGCGCACCAACGAACCGGCCGTTAATTATTTTGTCGCACAGCCGCAAAGCACGAAAACAAGGAACGTGAGTGACAACATTCGCGCGTCCGCGTGTTGCCGTGGCCAGGCGTACATCGTTGAAAATTCAAAGCAATTTCATTGAGGCTGCAGAAGGCGTCTCTCGTACCCCATGACGTGAAACTACGCAAACACATTGACCCACGTTGAGCGGTCATTTCTCCGCTTCGTTCAGGTCAATGTACAACGGTTCCGTCGTGGGCATAAAAGAACGAAGAGTTAAAAAAAAAATAATAATCGTGAGCTCTTGGTAAGCTCTTTTCAGAATTGTGAAAAAAAAAACGAGGGAAGGAGAACATTTTTCCCTTCCACGTTCCACGAACCGAGCAAACATAATGGAAACGCCTGAATTCCTCGTGAAGTCAGACTTAAGAAAATACACACTGAATCCTATCACCGTTATGTCTCATCCGATAAAGTTTGAATAATGTTCGGCGCATGCTGTAGTTCGGCCTGTTTGGCTTAGATTTCATTCTTATCGATATCCTCCTTATTGCATCTTTCGTCTTCTCCGTGGGTGAAGCAATAGCCTTTATCGTCGGTAGTACGTTATATCGTGGTATCTTAAGGATTGAAGAACGAACGGAAGAGCGTAAGCAATTTTTTGTGTTCGCTGTAAGTCGTTGTGGAGTGAGAAAGAGGAATTTTTTTTTGCAACAATATATATCGTGGACATCTAAATTCGAAGATCTGATAAGAGATTTCTATCGTTAATGGGTTTAACGCAAGGAAGATGGAATTAAATACTGTCACTGTTACGCTGGGCGTTGGGCATAAGTACGATAGAGTCGACGAATAAATGTAGGAAGGTGACTTGATTCGTTTGAAAAAGAACGATGGAAGGAGACAGCGATGCTGTAGAGTAGAGAGAGCAGAAGGATATTCGTGCTCAACCGACTGCACCGGAGTCTCATGTATTTATCTCAATCTTCTTCAGCTTCCATATATATTAACTCCGGGAGGGCCTGGAGCGCGACAATTTTCTTCTTCGTCTCGTCTTTACTTCCACATACTTCTTATTCTTCGCTCTTTTCTTTCTATCTTTTCTTCACCATTTCTCGCTTCGACTTTCTTATTCTCCTCCTACCTTCATCCTACCTCTTTGAATCTCCCCTAAAAACGTCTCGGTGAATCCTTTTTCCAACTTGCAACACGGTTTCCCTCTCAACAGACCGGGAACAGACCCGAGTGAAGATCTTCGAGTGTACAGCGCAAGTGGGCTCACGCGAAAATCCGAGAGGGGAGCGCCTCTCGTCGTTGCACTTTTCTCGGGGTTGGTCCTTCCACTTTTCCACGTATCCTGCCGCAAGAGCCAAAATGGCAAACGAGCTCCCAGGTGCAGCGTCGAGCTCTCGAGATCTCTTCCGAAGGAGAAACGACCCAGGAGTTTATAGAGCTTCTTTATCTACATTTTCGCTTCGCGGACTTCTCGATGGCTATAATGTACGAAGAAAAAGCTCCATAATCCTATAAGTCTCTTCTGTAATGCGTAGTTCCTATCTGATTACACATTGAATCTCAAATTAATGCGGAGTGACTTTTATAAAGATAGGATTTCTGCAAAAAAAAGCATCGTGAATCTAGTAAATTGAATTATACGCAATTTCGTTGAGGAATAATTCTCGATGAAAAAAAAATAAAATACACGCGTCTTAAGATTACTCGGAAGTAAAACAAGTTTTCAGCTTATTTTTCTCATTGGAAAACGTACAAAGGTCCTTAGGTATTGGCCTCCTTTCGGGGCAAGACAGCCACGCAGTATATTCTCACCGCTTTTTGTTTAATGCGCTTTACCGCGGTGTATAATATCAGAGAAGATGAGAGAAACGAGATAGAATAAAAGGAAGAAAAAGCATGAAACAAATAATAATAATAATAATAATAATAATAGAATGGGCGATCGAGAAGAAGACCGGTTTTTGATAAGCCTCTGGCAAACTTTGTATCGGATCTGTCGCGAAGGTACAAGCGACAAAATCGGTTTATAGATTGAAAATTTACGGAGCTTCGAGAAATTCCCTTCGAGGGTGCTTTTCTACGCGTGTAGATATACTTGTGGTGGTGCGGTATGCGAACAAGCTTAAGAAATGCGGAGTAAGCCTTGCCGATATAGTTTTTACCGAGTGTTTTACATTTTATAGTATACCTTGATAGTTGACGCAAAACGATGCCGTTACTGTTACGTTACACCGAGATCTTCGAGAATTTTCATTGCCAAAGATGTAAATTGTTATTTCTAGACTCTTGACGAAACGCGTTTTAGAATTTATTTTAATATTACCGGCGAAACGTCTACTCGAGTTATAAAGTAAAAGGAAAGATGATTGTGATAAACTTAACGGGAAGTATTACAAAGCAAAATGGGTGCTTTGTCGACCTTAACGATGTACTTTCTTGTAGCCAATATCTCAGGCCAAGTATATAGGAAGATATCATATTGTATTATATCGTACATTCTTGTCTCAGGGTCCAAGCGTACTTGAAATCTCTCTTTTTAATTTTTATTCACTCAGGTTATCTCTCTTTCGCGCGTACTCTGATTTTTATTCATATCAGCAATTAAATTCAAATATTAATAAATTTTAGCCAGAATTAGTAAACGTCTCATATTCCCGCTAGGACCTCTCTGTACCAAGCTTGTTATATTGTTATTACAAGTTTCCAGAATCGGATTCTCGAAATTAGCTAATGCGTAAGGTTCCACTGTACTCTGATTTCTATTTGTATCAGCAATCAATGTCAAATATAAATAAACTTTAGCCAGAATTATTAAACGTCTCATATTCCCGGTAAGACCTCTCTGTACCAAGCTTGTTATATACTTATTACAAGTTTACAGAATCACGTTCTCGAAATTAGCGAATGGAAGAACAAAGAACCGTTTTAGGTATCAGGAGTGATCTGTCGTTTCGTGTATTCCTCGAAATACATAAGGTTTCACGGTACCGTGCAATAGAAATGTAAATTTCAAAGTATCCGCAATGTACAGTGTACACATTTATATACCGTGTCCATTGTAGCGGAATGAATTTCACGTCGATTTAACAGTTTCCACAGTAGACGAGAGAAATGAGGAGTATCTATGTACATATCTCATGAGATGGTATGGTATTACACCGATATCGGTACACTTGAAAGTGTTCCTGCTCCAACGAGTTGTTCCAACGAAGCCGATGTTAACGTGCAACCGTACATCTACGACAGCCGGTGGAGTACTTGCAACAGGCTTGCAAAGACGATCTCCGGAACATGCTAGTAACGAGTGGACAGCTCCGTGTTATACGTACAATGTAACAATATATATATATAACAACTAGTACGAAGTGTGTTGTCATATACTTGCATAGAATACAGAACATACAATACCACACGTTACCTTCGGAGAATGTTCTCCGACGTTACTTCATTGCTGGTATAAACTCTCAAGTCGAAGGTTGTTGCTTGTGCAGATATAAAATCGGAAGAAAAATCGGCACTTGGTCTATCCTATACGAAAAGAAATATATCTAAAGATATATAGGAGATATAGAACGTTTTACCGCAAAGTACATTAGATACATCTGAGATATATCTTAAGATATATCCTTTAGGATATATCCGGCAAATATATAAAAAAAACAGAGAGGAAAGAGAACTTTTTACCATTATATATAATAGAATGATAGAATTTAATAATCTTTTCTTCTTTCGTGAATATCTTATCGTGATATATCTCGAGTACACTTAATTTCCATAGGGGATATCCAACTAAATAAGAAATATGAGAAAAGTGAGTAAACTAAAATTTTCCATTGCAGGATGTAAGTTAAAAAAATTCGTTATTAATGACCCGCGGAATGACATTTTTTAAACTGAGTAAAATTTAATAATCTTGCATACATTTCGTATATATCTTAAAATATATCCGAGATTTCTTTGTCAAGACATACCTTGCGTATACTTTATTTTCATGGAGGACTATTGACAATCTCATATCAATGGCTGCAATAGCTTGGTACTATTCTTGATAGTAATTCGTAAATAATACAAAAGCTATAGATATAGCAGCACGACGAAGCTGCAACGTTTAGTATCGTCGACAAGCAACCCTCGTAAATTCACTTTCTCTATCTCTCCTTTGCAACAGCCCTAATATCCGTTCTTTGATACTATCGTATTCTTTGCTCTCACGGACAATCGTTACCTCGGCTGATTTACGTTCGGTTGCATGGTGCATTGATAAGCGTTTGAAGGTGGAAGAAATTACGAAAGGGGGTCAGCAAGGAGGAGTACAATGCAGCAAGAGAGCGCTGAATGTAACTTTTACTAGAAGCAGGCTATTGTCGAACGTACAACGCTTGTACGTAGTTTTAGAATCACGCGGTACAGTAAGTACAGCACTCCTAGCTTATCGGTACAGTATGCAATAGGTATGAGTACCGTAGCCTGGCGTTTTGCACCATAAACAATATAAATATTCTATGGACTTTGATGTCAATTAAGTGCTCTCATAATGATTACAAACACAACTCCTTATGCATTAACCTGACTATAACGATTTACTCTACGTTGATTTTATGGTAACGTTGAATACCGGTATTGAAATATATACAGAAGAAATATGCGGCACTGAAAACTTTAATTGAAAATTATTTAGAATTTTAAGAAACGATCTGGAGGGGTACATCCATTTTGCAAAGACGCACAGCATCTGACGAAATTTCGAATTTAAAATCATTTCTCAAAGAGAAAAGTGGACAAGTTTAAGATAATTTTCCAAAAGTTTCTCATTCAAGTTCCCAGAAGTTCTCCTATGACAGTAACAGTAGTCTACAGGGAAACATTGTCCCTGTTCAAGTTCTTCCTGTTCAATGAAAAAGTTGATTCTACATTTATTTCCACGATTGAATTCGTAACTAGTATTTTCTCAATTATTCTTTCACGTCTGGTGCTTGACTGCTCACCTATATACAAAATCCCTATAACCTTTTGACAAGAATCCTGACCACAGGTTTGAACACTTTGTAGAATTTTCCATACGTTTTTTTCTCTCGCTACATTGTCGTGGAAACGAGAAATATGAGCAAACGATAAGTAACAACCAAAGTTGATGACAAAGACGAAGAAAAAAATATAGCTGGGCGGGGACGAATGAAGTATAAAAGAAATATAACGATACTCGTTGGCTTTTACAAGTTACAAGACTTTGCACGCAATAAGGAACAAACACATATCTACAGTGAGGCACCACGTGGGCTCGAAACGAAGCTTCCGCTCTCGTTTGAGTAATAGCGCGTGAGATAATCTCGGGAATGGTCCCATTGTCAACAGTCTTCAAAAGCTTTTTCCCTTTGACGCTCGGAGAGGCAGGGACGGAAGTGTACAAATGGGACAGAAGCGGAAGGAGTGAAAGGCGAGAGGAAAAAAAACATCCTTTCCTGTCCAGAAACTGTATGTGAAATATATATATATATATATACATTCGCCGTACTTTCGGTAACTTTTTCATTAATTACAGAAATCTGAACGGATTCAACGATGTTCTGGTATTAAAAAAGTTTCATTGGCTCATAATCAAATATTAATTAGTCCTTCCGAGTATTCCTCGTCTTTGACATGACGTCCTAAACTGGATTATTTGAACTGCGATGCATGAGTAATTGAGGGGAATCAATTACGAGCGTCCAACGAGAATTCGAGGATAAGGAATAGCAAAGTGAAGAACCCTGTTCTCGGTGATATCCTACATCGGTATAGATAGATATGGAGTACGAATGTTCGAATGGGGTAAATTCGCGATTGAATTGAGGGATCAGTAGCACTTTCAGAAGGACCAGGGTAAGTTTAGCGAACGGAGAAATGCAATGGATTGCGACGAATTCTCACGTACATTCGTTTCCTCCTCCTCTTCCTTAAACAACCCAGTAAACCCTTCTTCTTCTTCTTCGTTCCGCGCCCATATTCCACATTCCCGCAAATTGAATTGAGAATAGTTTTCAACTAATTTGGTATAGTTAGTTGCACGTATGCAATCCTCAACCCTCAACATTGCCATACTCGAAGCATGAAACTTCCATATCACATTCGTGATCGTCGTATCTCCTGCACATTTAACGTATCCTTACTTTCTCTCATTTATTTATCGTCGGGATATCAAAAAATATGTTTTCATTGTATTTTGATCGATTATAGTGGTTTGTTGAATTAATCATTCAAGTAACTGTGCGGATGACGGTTGACACTATTTTTCATCGCACAACTAACCTTTAACAAATTCATTATTCCGGCGCTGCATATTTCCTTGAGTTATGTAGTTCGTGAATTTAATGGGTTGAAGTATAGCGAAGGAAGGATTCTTGGTTCGTACCATGAAAACTATACTTTTTCTTATTACTTAAATACTATAGCGTTTGACGTGGAGTTACAAAACTTGGTATTTGCTAAGCAACAAACTTACATAAAATAAAGAGCAAGCACGTGAGGTATGTACTCTCGCTTGCTCACTCTTAGCAATTCCATGTGACGCAAATCCCTCGGCAACCAGACTTTTCCTTTTAGCTCTCAAGAGCTATTGCACCTGTGCTGTGCGAAAAGGGCTCTTAAACATGTAACCAATACCTTTGGCAGAGCACTCCTCGCTTACGTACACTGTTTCACCGTAGTTTTTAGGGCAAGCTGCTGACGAGTATTTAATTTTTATTCAAATATGAGCTGTGAAAATTCATTCGTTTCACGATTGTAACGAGAGAAGTTACAGGCGTCGCGGAATTTTCATAACAAAAACGCGCCAGGCACGTTGGAAGATTCAGCCTGCGGCGAAATAAAAGATCCTGGCGAGAGGAAAATCCTTCTCCCGCAGTTCCGCTATTATTCGAGAGCTTTTTCAAGTAAATCGCATCATCGTGTATAATGTAAATTAAGTTGAATTCGAATTTGTTTGATCACGAGGTGAGACTCGGAAATATAATTGTTGAGAATGATCCATATACAACTCTCTTTGATTCCTATTCAGGCAGCCATATTGCTAAGTGCTTGACAATTTGAACTTACGTACAAATGTCGTGTAGAATATAAAGTTATAAAATATTTCAGTATTCCATTAATCAATTTACCAACAAACTTGGATGTATCAACCGAATTGAGTGTTCAGATTAATTTATTTATAGAAATTAAATAAGTTTTGTTGGTGATTCGAGTCACGTTAATTCAAATTATGGAATCCTTATAATCTTATCTGCAAGTAGAATCTTTATTTCAAACGTTATCCAGTCCAAATATGTATGAAATTCCGTAATACACTGTTAATTCAGTGATTGTTCTCGTATGACACAGTGTTCGTTTAACCATTTTTAGTCGTAATTTCTTGCTGAAATTATCGATAAACCAACGTAGAATTTCGTCAGATATCCCAATGCGGATATTTAAAAAATTAATTGCTTTCGTCACATCAAACGTTTCGATTGCCCCGTCATTTTTCATATTTTCAAAGCTGAGTGGCGGACCACGCGCTGTTGCTCAATTATCCGCGCGAATTACGCGGCTCGGCTTTTTCTGCATATTCGGAAATTTTACGAGGTCACTAAATTTACGATTGTCACTAAAATTAAGTGCAATGAATTTCAAGCTCTTCTTACAGTCTAATAAATATCCGTTGGTTCTTCGCGAACTTCAACACCGGACGAAACTCACCGAAGAGCTCCTGTCAAATGAATAGAGCCTTGCCTCGTTCCTCCGCGAAACGTACTTTACAGCGTGTCTTGGGTTTTTCGCGACCGAGTCTTTCTACCCGAAGAAACGGCAAGTTACTGTAGTGTGCGTGATTGTAATTCTATCAAGAATAAGTGAGAAAAAACACGAATGTAACGCGGGAGAACCTAGATACGAGCACCGTATCTTAATATTATCGGCGCCGAACAACGTGTACAAGTTCGATCATTACCCGTCAATCCCGAGGAAGTCACACACGCCGTTCCAGACGTTTTTCATTACCAACTTCAAATTCAACGAAACTACTGCAACAGAGTACGATAAGTTGACAAGTACAACAATTTATATTCAGGCCAAGACAGGCGTTTACTATGCGTTTATTTTTATATATTTCATATGGCTCGAATTAATAAACCGTTTACGTGGGCCGCTCCCCTTTCGTTCCGTGTCGCGAGTTATTTCTATATTGACAAATGTAGCAAACAATTCTATCGTCTTTCTCTAATTGATAAAAGTTTCTATTCTATAAAATCAATATCTTCCTTGTTGTTACTTTATGTCTAACCCCGAATATACGCAAATAACGGATGCGCCTAGAGCTTTAGTGGTTTTCCAAATTAAAAAAAATATATACTTTGCCCTCACAGCTTCATTCTCGGGACTTATACCTGGTGAAACAAGATAGCCGCCTTGGACATTGAACAAATAGCTAGTTTGTCAGTGCACTAAGATATCGATAGGGAAAAATAACAAATTTTTAATGCAAGAACCAAAAGTAAACGAGTAGTGACGACAGAAATATTGATCAATCATCAGAAAGAATATATGGATTCAACGTGAAAGTCTACGTACGATCGCATGGAATTCTATTCCAAATTCTTGTAACATGCTGCCGATATTTAATGTTGAGGTACAGACAGTAATAAATAATAGAAACGGTGTAATAAAAATAAATATATCAACTGATAATGACGTAAAGAAGTTTAGAAAATACAGATGCTACGACCAACAGCGGTGCATTAATCTCAGTATGGTGCACTGATTGTGACAGGTATACTTTCCAGAAGCTCTAATGCGGTCAATCACGACCGGCTTTGCTATCGCCCTTTCCGGCCTCATCTCCAGTTTCTCCCCCTCGTTACGTATCCATGAGGCTGGTGAGATTCCCCTAATGACGTAATAATCACCAGACACCGGGTCTGGTAATAGGATCGATTATTCAATTAGGCTAATACAGCTGTAATACGCGCGGATTAAATAGAAAGGACCGGAGATTCAATGTGCGGAAAAATGTTAACGCGCACGCCCATTATTTTTATTCTCTATTAAAACCAACAGGAATATTTCCAGTGAGTGATCAGAATCTATTGATACTATTAATCAAATTACGTTACGCCAGGGTGCAAACGTTAGTAATCGGAACACGGGCATTCGCACAGTAGCCGACTTTTGCAGGAGTTGCATTATAAAATCGAATTCATGTTACATTGTACTTGTTCAACGAGGTACATAAAACCGATGCTTTATTGCTGCACGAAAGAGTTTTCCACGTAAACGACCCAAATTAACGTAATCGATAAATTTAATAAATCAAATGTCTGGTTAAATCTTACTCTTTGAGAATTACGTAAAACTATGTTGCACTTTTACCGCAACAGTGAAAATATACAAATTGTTTAAATAATTGAGGGTATCGTGTGCTTTTTCTCTTCGGTATGCCATTAAACGAATCTATATACATTAACCCCACCCTTCGGAAATTGCTGACGGTGCGAAAGGTTGTGTTTGATTCGGTCAAAGGGTTAACTCGTTAGCGGGTAAAGTCACCCTTGGACGAAATTCAAGGAAAACAATACGTTTAAGCTCGGTAAAGGATCACGGGGTGGGTATAGTTGGATCATGGGAGAATTGAGGCTGAAATAAACTGGATTTTATGGAGTATTTTATGGTGGTGCCGTAGCCGGCCGAAGAGGCGAGTGAAGGGATCACGGATTTGCGCGAGTTCAAATTCAGAAGTGAGTTACCCTTATCTCACACTTGTTTTATTTCTCGGCTCACTTCATGATCCAGCGATAGACAGGCAATTAGTGTACGTATGAAAGTCTGCTACACAAATGTGTTACATAAATCAGCGTTTCAAAAGGGCACGAAAGCTTGCGACACGAATATCATATTCGTATTTCGTAGAGTGACTGAAAAAATCTTGTTATTTTCACACAGCATTTTATTTACTTTAAAACCTATCTTCGCAATGTTGTTAATATAACAAAAAATATATTCAGAGATCGCGCAACTAACTTTTACGTCGAAAATTATGGTTTTATTACATTTTTTTACCATCATCGCGATAAATTTCTGTCAATTTATTTTCAGAAAATCATTTGTGGCTACGAAGCACGGTATTGTAATTGTTTTCAGCTGCAAGAAATTGAAGTTGCACACACACACGCACACACACACAAGCACTTTTTTGTAAGATCTTATCTTTTTAAATTTAGTTTTATATTGTTTTTATAATTATATAGGCGCGCAGGAAAAAAAAGATATTGAAAAACACGAGACACATTGCGAAAATGTGCTCTTGTTCACTCTCTTATCTTTACTTTAACACTCTCTAATTTTTAGATGACAGTGTAACTGGCATATATTAAGCACACCGGTTTACATGTCAACCGGTAAGTTCCAGAAGCATATAATGTCGTTTGAGATAGTACGTTCCTCTTATAAGCTGTACGATACGCCACGTATTACTGCACAAATCCTGGACAATTTAAACAGCTTTGAATTCATACAAAACAATTGTGCAAACTTTAACTATCGATGTAGTATATGTGCTTGTTGACATGCATCGATGTAGAATAAGACATTGGTTGCGCATAGATTATAACCGATTATTAATGCCCGTACTTGTTGGCTTATTAACTCGGAAGAGCCGGTAATTTGGTGTATCATGCAGGTACTAAATTTAGTAGATGTGTATATACCATAGTGCATGTGACGAATCTAATTAACCCCATAGATATCGGATCGCTTGGTTGGGCGTGTTTACCATTTACCCTGTTTGCTATTTCCAATATCAACGTTGTCTCAGCCAAGAGGCTGAAGTTTGTTCGGTGTAAACTTTGAAGAGGCCTTCTCAATGTCCAGAAGATGCATTTGAATGATCGACTGGCTTTTCTATCTCGAGTTATCAATCAAAGCAAATAGCAGCAATAAACTTTTGGTATCCTTACTATTATAAGAAAAACAACTTTTGTATCTCAAGAACGATGAAGTAAAACCTTTCTCTCTCTCTCTCTCTCTCTCTCTCTCTCTCTCTCTCTCTCTCTCTCTCTCTCTCTCTCTCTCTCTCTCTCTCTCTCTGTCCCTCGTGCGAGTTCCTTCTTGATCCCGTAAGAGCCAACTCGGTAAAAGAACCTTTCCTTACAAATTTTGTCTAAGATGTCGCTCCATGGATAAGAGGAAAAATTTATCTGATGCAAAGTAGATCAGGCTATCAGCTAAAGATATTTTTTTCAGAAAATTCGATGCACCCTACAAAAAAAGTTTGTAAAGAAAGATATTTTATACCGATTGAGTAGATTAGGCTTTTCCTTAAGAGGGGACATATGTATCGAAGCTGTTATAAGTATACGGATCAAGTTTATAGAGCAGATCTAACCATATTTAAAATATAGTCCAAAGATATATCTAAATAAAGGGTCTGTTATGTGAATTTCCAAGGATTTATAGGGATTTATATATTATAAATACGCGTTGATATATTATATACTTTGTATATATCAAACATCATAATTTCACCACCCAGTTTTCATAAATTCACATCACATGGCATTGAATGCAGTGATTATAATGTATAATGACACGATACTATGCGATACTTGGCTGAAGAACCACACCAGAAACTCTTGTTACGAGACGGGTGTGCGGACGACGAGGTGTGGCACATAAATGCTCGGTAGTTCTCGCTCATAAATAATGCATAAAGTGCATACACAACGGTAGAGAGTGTCGTGACTAATGCGCGGATTTCAATGCGCTTTCGGCAAGCTGCGCCAGCCTCCTGATGCTCGTTTTCCTCGAGATCTTTGCTATACCGGGTACTTCATCCTCGTATACAAAGTATAAAGTACATATGAACATTGCTACCAGCAGTCGATCGAAACGTACGGGAAATTAAACTGGTTTGTATCGTCGTGTATAAATTTCTCTCGGTATGTTTGGCTCCTTCTCTTTTTCGCACTCGCATTCTCCAAGAGATTCTATATTCCGCAGTTTCGTCGAGAATTTCGCGAGCTGCATCCTCGTTTCGTTCGATTCTCGCACGTTTTCCGGATTTCCTTAATGGTACAAGCTCTACACAAGTATTCGATACGATGGAACGCTAAACTACCTGTAGATCTATCGATCCGTTAACCGGAAGAAGGTTAATGGTATGTAAAAGCAATTTTAAAGAAGGAATATAACCGTTCGACGGTTCGTAAAATTGGATACACGAAGAAGAGCATTTTTTTTTTAATTCATTCTTCGTGTTATCAACGAACTGTCGAGTTTATTATTCGTTGGAATGAATTTTTCATTAGTTACTTCTCGAAAATTATAGGCAGAACTTTTTTTTACGGTTTATTTTAATATAAATGGTTTCTGTGGTAATCTCAATCTAAACTTTGGCTCAAAACGTATAGGCAGACGTAACAAAAGTGCAAACTATCAAAATAGAAAGTGTCAATGAGCCGTGGAAAAGAATTCATTACTTTATTAGATTCTGCTGAATTATTCGTTTCGTTTTTTTCATGGGCTAATAAAACTCCAATTTTGTTTGTTATAACGAGAGGTTCCTATTGAGTAAACAAAATTTCAGGATTCAAAATTTATTCGTACATCGACCGGTGAGGACATCGTCGATTTATACCGTTCGTTGGTGTAGCTATTTTTGTTATCTCTCGCGGGAAACAGCCTGTTTCTCTAGTGCAAATTTTCCTCGGGTGTCTGGATGAAGACGTCGTACGTAACGCGTTATGGTAACAAGACGATGCAAAGCGACCATCCTTTGCAAAGAAGGAACAGGAAAAAGAGACGCTCCCGTCAATTTAGAATTCCAAATGTCGGGTTTATCCAGGAGTTCTCTGTCAATTGCAGCGTGCGCGACTGTCTTGGCTTTTCAGTCCTTGCAATTCGATAGATTGTCGATATTTCCATGTCACTTTCCGTCTTCTTGCCCGTGCGTCTTCTTGGCCCGAGTCCTTCACTTTCTTTGCATGTGCACACAATCTCAGTCTGTCTAGGATACATGTGAGTATATATTTCTTACAGTATACATATGCGATGTGTTTACTTCATAGTGAAAAGTTCTATTTACGGATAACAGTCAAAAAGACGCGCACGACTGTATTCTTTCGAACAAAAGTTGCTGTACGAAGGATCGAAAAAGAGAGGAAAATGATTTGAGATATTCGAAAAGGTAGGAAAACTCATCGAGGTTGCATATAGGGATTCCACGCACATGTGAGATTATTGATAGGATTTGAAGAAATGTAACTTTGTTAACCCTCCGACGCGTTTTAAAAATTCGATATTTGTGAGTGGAGACTGCTCAAATGATTTATTTATTGATGAAAAATTCCCAAACGTACAATTGATAAAATGTATTTATTTAGTAACAAATAAATAATTTGTAATTGGCGTGAGACTTGTTCCGACCAGGCCGCTAAATTACTTTAGCTGTAACTGTCACCGAAGCGCATGAGCAACGAACGATTGACCTCTTCATGTCGACACTCGACAATGAAATTGTCTAGATGTTCTGACTGGCAAATGCTCCGAAAGTTCAAACAGGCATTTTAACGAGATCATCTCCGGTTCATCGAGTTGCTAAATTGACCTGAATTTAATCCAATTTGAGTAAGCATTGTGTTATTATCGCCGTTATTCCTTCATATTTTAGTTACGCGTGTGTATTAACGAATATCGTTGACATAGGAAGACGCGTGGTACCAGTGTGTACGAAACACAAATTAATCCACTTAGCTACAAGTTTCGCCTATAAAATATACCGAATGACATTCGTAAATGTAACGGGTGACGCAAAGGAAGTTGTACTGAAACTTGTAGTTGGAGAGGGTTGTAAGCATGAAGCAGTAAGAGCCGGAGTTATAGTCGGACGTCCGATAGCGAAAGAGCAGAAAGACAAAGAGACATACGGTATTACTGTCCGCGCTAAGGATACGTAAAATATATATCACTCACATACACGCACACCCACACGCGCGCACGCACGCACACGCACACGCACGCACACGCGCACACACACACACACACACACACACACACACACACACACACAGACAGACAGACACACACACACACACCAACTGACTGTAAAATTCGTTATCAACCTTAAGAAATTTACTACAAATTCCTTAACGTACTTTACTGATGTGCTTAATTTATTTTGCAAATGTGGAATCGTAAACCACCTTATCATTCCATACCTACGATACTGACAATCGTGAACTAAAATTTATGAGCCCGGAGTAAGTAGACCTCGTGATACGAGCCTAGCGTTAAACATACTTGAAGAAAAAAAAATTAATAAAAACCGATGGTAGGTATTACAACTGGTTTAAAATAAAGAAAATGTTTAACCATTGATTACACATTTGTCCCGCTTTCTATGGAATTCTGTATAATAGAAACCAAACATTAAATTAAATTTTATTTAAGCAAAATCTATACTTTCTTTTCAAATCATTAACAAAACTGTTCGAAGAGATTGATGATTAATTATTTACAGTTGACGTAACGAATCTCATAACATCAATTTGAATAATGGATACTTGTGTAATGAGACCATCAGGGACATTCGATGAACCTAGCCGTCGATGATGCATGCGGATTAGTCACCGGTGGTTGCTCGTCGCGTTTGCCGATCTCGAATCTCTTTCCCTCTGCCTCTGGGCCCCCGGATGATGCAAACCCGGCTCACCCTATTATTTATATTCGAACCGAGACCGATGGACCGCTGGGATTAATTCGTTGGAATTAATTAGCCCTGTGGCCTTTCCTTTACACCACTCTCTCGCCCTGTGTCTCTCCGCTCTCACCGCTCACGTAAGAGGTATCATTAATTACGTTAGAAAAGCCTGCGAGGCAGCACCGTCGCAGCACTTTCTCCCATCGCCGTTTCCCGACTTGTCTCGTGCAATTTACCGTATTTCCAGAGTAACAATTTTCTCACTGTCCGTCGAACGAACGAAACACCGGCCAAACAATAGCGGTATACAATTATCGTTTGCCGTATGTGGAAGCCACGTGTACAATTAACGATGAAATATTGGTTTCAATTAGGAGAAACAATAGCGGTGTCGAGAAATTGGAAACCGAAGATTAAGGACGCATAGCAGAATTAAAATAAAAAATATGTTATTCATGAAAAACGAAAAGTGTCACACATAGTGTCAGGATTCTACGTCGAGAATTATTCTCATCCTAAATTCAGGTTAAATTAACCCCTAGGGTAATCGTTCCGATATCCAATCAAGAACCAGGAGCCGGTTACCCTATGTCTTGACATAGACGGAATATATATATAAATAAATAAATATAGCCTAACATAGTCTATTCGGCTGGTGATATCTTGTTTGTTACGTTTATCTTGTACGAAGTGTATAAATTTATTTTAGAAATTCAAATTGTTCAATTAAAAATGACACTTCGGTTACCGAATCTACACCAACCTTAGAAATTCTTGGGTACATCTGGCATTTATTTATAGTCTAACGACACCATTGAATATTCTGTAAATTTTTTTGCAAGTATGACCATACGTTGATCGTGTATTTACGTATCTGTAGATAAAATTATTTCATAAGACGTCTATATCTATTCGTGTGCGTCTTTAAAGGTTCTCATAGGAGTGTACGTGTGTTATAAGAATGCAGAACACATATAAATTCCATAGGAACGTCGAGCCATTCGTTTATAAATCTAATCGAGACTCTTGTCGGGTTAAGTTAAACGAGGAATCGCGTGCTGGTAAAAGCGGGCATGCAAGATCCGAAGCAAAGCGTCAGTGGTGGTTGCATATGACGTATACTTGCAATAGTAGCGCAGCAATAGCAATAGCAACAATAGTAGCAGCAGCAGCAGCAGCAGAAGCAGAAGCAGTAGCGCACCGGTGGCGGCAGCAGCAGCAACAACCTACGTGCAATCCCACGTGTAACTATCACGCTTCACGGATATTTACCCGGGTAAATGTAAAATCGATAGCCCCTTCCATCGCGCTCACTCGTTAACTCGCTTGGTCCGCAAGCTCCTAGCTCGGTCTGTGTGTCCGGCGGCATAGCTACCTCAAGGGTTGCAAGCTCGCGGACCGTACGGATCTTCGAGGGCGGGTTACCGCTGCTATATCAGTATCAGTTTATAGTGATGGTTAAGCTATATGGACGAGAGCGAACGAGCTCGTTTATTAATAACAGGGATTGATCGAGGTCGAAAGTAATGTACACGAGATTCAAGCTGAGGCCTCCACGCTTACCGATCCTGGCCTTTGGCGATCAACGTAGCATGGAAAAATAGAATAGTGCAATTGTCAAGGATAAAGGTCCGAAGAGTTGACGTAAAGTAAGAGAGTGGAGGGAGGTATCGAATCAAAATACTTCGAATGGATGCCAACAGCATGACAATTGTTTCACGCGCAAAAGCTCAAATACAAAATAAAAAATCTAAAACATACCCACCCTAAAAAAACATGTAAAAAACGGAGCGCTTTAGATATTCATCGCAATTAAAAGGAAGAAGATCGGTTTGATCTGTTTATCATAGCCCAATGTACCGTTAGTCGATGTCGTAGCTACGACCGTAGCAATAAATATTTGTAGCAACAAATATGCTTTTAATGAAGTTAAAAAAACCTTCCCTGAGATATTGAGACATCGTCGTCGTTTATTGCGCTGTTCGAAGATAATATTCGTGGTCTAGACTCGCCGAAGATGTTTTCACATAAAAAAGATTAAGCCTGGTTCGGTAGATGAACCTCGCTTCTGGACATCACGGGGGCTTTAACCCCTGACCCCACCGGAACTTTGCTCTCGGACCCCATAGGAGCTTCGGCCCTGGATCCTGTCATAGAGGAAAATTTGTCAAAGGTGGGAAATAATAAGGACGCAACGTGCGAGGTTCTACTTTGCGTTATTGTTTTAGAATAATGGCTGAAACTGAAGCTTAACAAAAGTTTCACGAAGTCTAGTCGTAAAAAAATTAACAATTGGCCTCTTAATTCATATTACAATCGATCTTATCTGCTAGATTGAAGCTGGAAACAACTGTAATGCTCCTGAACCTTTCTTAAACGTTGATAATATTGAGATAATAATACTTTATGCCTTGAACGTCTAACAATGTCTGGAAGGAGACAGTATTAAATCTCTTTATAGCTTTTTTTTCACGTGTAAATAATACGGTACGTACTAATAACAGTAATATGTTTTTTTTCTTCCTGGCTTATTGACGCCAGTAATTTTCTGGAATGAAAAAACTTGCCCCATCCTTCATTAAAAACTCGAAGCAATGGTCGAAGAATAACGCGGCATTTTTATGGCACGTAATCCACGCAGTTTTTAAACGTTTGATAACGTCGCAAAACTTTGCTCGATGAGAACCAACGTTAAGCGGTAACTGCAGACATTGTACTCCAACTGTTGTATTCACAGTCGGAGGCAAAACATTCCGAGAATTATTCATGGTTGGCGATAAAACAATAATAAAAAGAAGTCGGAGAAGAAATTGCGAATATTCCCTGAGATTGAGAAAGAACGAGTTCAGCCTTCGTACTTTCATTAAACTGAATTTTAAAGAGGAAATCTTAAATTTTATTAAAAATGTACGTTTCACGTGTGTTGTAAAATTTCAAAAAATTATTCGGACGTTTGCAACTTGGATGAATCGTCAAGTGGAATTCCTTCGATGTTGATACATCGGCAAAGATTGGCGCGACGCTGAATGCCGATTCTCGAAATGTGACAATGGTCCGAATCTGATCGACAAATATTTCTAAATGCTGAGCGAAATCCTTCATACGACATTGACACGAAAGTGGCGCCAAGACTGGTCCGGAGAAGCCTGCGAACAAGTTTTGTTAGTCAATAGCATGTTAGTGACGATTGCATTGACCGTTACAGAACTTATGTTCAAAATTAATTATTTCGAACTCATCAGCACGAATTAAAAAAAAACGTTGCATGGTAGAACCATGCGCACTGAGAAAGTAACGTGCGAAGTTACAGTTTGCTTCTTATCTTCAATTTCCTCAAGAGTAATTTGTGTCGTTACACAGTAATTGTTATTAAAATTCTCATAAAGTGTTATCCGCTTGATCGATTCTCGCCAAATTGATATCAAACATTGCTCCATTTTAGACCATTTGCGTAAGTTTGAGACTGATGATTATAAATTTGACCTAGCTCCAGCGGAAAGAGTCATTTTTTAAATAATTCAAATTGCGGGACAATCGTGTGCAATCAATAAAGCCACAGCGTTGACATACAGCGGTGTCAACATAACGTCACAGTACCAACGTTGTACCAATATTAGCCATGAGTCCTGGTACAAGGCAAGTCTTGGTAGCCAAGCTTCTGGTCCAGTATCGCGCTATTTACAAAACCTCATCTGGGTTCAATTATAACCTGGTTTACTAGTAAAACACAGCTAATTATTTTTTCGTCTAATCACGACAGATCCCCGGAAAAGGTACTTTAGCTTCTTTCATCCTTGTTCAAGTGAGTCGAAGAGAAAATTAGAAACCGTCGATTCGCGTGTAGGTGTGATCCAATTAAAAGTTTTTTCAAGTAAACGTGTTCTTCTTCGTCGAGAAGTGCATCGCCCGTATCGACCAGAAGATCCGATTAGTAACGAGCGTTCGTCTTCAACCCCCATTTGAGTCAACTCCGGCACGACTATAGGTACCGTGCTCCTAAACTGTTCTACGCGGAGTTTCCACTTTTAATCGTGCTGTGTCTCATCCAGCTTAGACGTCTCGTCTCCCGACACCTTACAAATTCGCGTATCGTTGCTCCAAGCGTATCTACTGCCATACAAACAGCAGTTTTAACTTTCCGGGTCCTGAATCGGAATTAAAAAAGCGCAAGGTACGTACAATTCGGTAAACATCAGTTTCCTGTCGCGAATAGTGATAACGTCACTTATCAGCAGAGTTCGGATCTTTTCTCGCTCTAATTTCTTGAAATGTTGAAAAACAACAGCTACAAAGTAGAACCTTGCAAATTGCTTTTTAAGAATGTTTGATTCGCCAATATTTACAAATTTTAAACAGATAGGCAAGCGTATGCAGTATCTAAACAATATCCTGCACAAAGTAGAACGTTGCGCATTGCTTTCTTATTATTTTTCACCTTTCGCAAAGCTTCCTCTCACGAAAATCCAGAATCACGCGGCATACTTTCTTGTCTAGAGGCGGTTTTCTGAAAAATGAAAAATAATAAGAAAGCAATGTTCAAAGTTCTACCTTTCAACCTTTTTAAAATAATAATACGAATTTTTCACGTAATTAGGCAAATTTTTTACTAGTTTCAACCGTTTTCTTGTGCACTTGCAAGCGTATATGTACATGACTAAAAAAAAAAGCAACCGTGAATTGAATCTTCTTTTACGGTGAGAGTGGAGATGAGAGAAAATAACATTTTGTCGAGCTACTCTATATATCTCCTGGGATAAATATACTAACGTACGTTGTAGCTAGTTATCCATCTCTATCTTACTTTCTTTCTTTCTCTCTCATCCCAGTCTCGTTTCGGCTTTGGCGGTCTCGAGGATCGGTAAAAGTGGCGACTAGTAGCTTAGCAAAAATCCATGTCTTTTCGTGGATCAGACTCAGGCTTCAATCCCCCTAATTCTGTCTCATTCTTTTCCTAAGTCTGTGTTGCGAGCTAGCTGGCTCGTTGCCTGGACTGAACGGAAGGACGGTAAAAAGTACATTTCAATGTGGCCTGGTCTCGGGAATAAGGATCTTCCAGTGGTTTATCCGGCTGTGCTAATACTGGTTTCACGGTGGGAGTACCAGCAGCTTTTCGCTCGACCAGTCCAGAGCTCGTTCTACCCCTAGAATAAACGGTGCACTCTTTGACCTTTGAAAGTACGACCAGTAGCTAGTTACGGGCATGTTTCTATCTCCTTCCAACTGACATTCTTGACAGAAAACTCACTATAGGACGATCATTTACCGCAATCACCCATCTCCCACGGAGAAAAAAAGATTAGTTGGAATTACTAACTATCGGCTGTGCCAACCAATAAATTAGTTGGATTTACCAAAATTTCGGTAGCTCTGATCGATGGTCGGTAATCGCCAATAATCTTTTTTTTTCCGTGCGTCTCGCAAGCGAGATGAAACGCGAGACACGATGAGATCATGTAATTTTCCGGATAACCAGCTTTATTTGACGTCTGTACCAACCTCGCTGGTAGAGCTTCGCCAAAACTAATACGAGAAAGCGAATGAGTTCAGGTCTCTCCAACTGGATTAGGAGAATGAGGACTCGTTTCATCTTTGTCACTCTTTTGCCCTGACACTGTACGGATACCGGACCATGAAGTAGGGTTTCCAACTCTGACCGATGGTCTGGCTGGTCGGTTCGCGGATAACGTATTTTTCAGACGGTGTAATTGGACTTGAAATATTTCTGTGCTTATTGTTAAAGAATTAAGTAAAATGCTTACTCACCATCAGCCAAATAAATTGCTGTAATTTTTAAGCTGTAATATCGAATTCTTAGACGAATAATCGATCAAGTGTTTCACAATAAGTAAAATGAGCTACTACTCGCCATAATATTTCATCTCGTCGAAACTCGGGCCGATTCTTGTCAAATTTATCGCTACGTTAGTTTATTATCGTCAATTAATCAATAAAAGATGGTACAAAGTATTATAAATAATTATCACCAACGCGCAAGGAAAGCGAAGTTAACTTCATCGAAGAGTCGCTCTTCCTCGAATTCGATAGGTAACCGCATTTACATGAGTCTGTCGATGTAACGAGAGAAGTACAATTGAAACAATATTAATTCATAGGATACCCAATCGGAAACACAAACATTAATATTACGATGTTTGAACTGGATATGTTTAACTAACAAATGTTGTGTGTACATTCGTTCTGCATTATTGACGATTACTCGACAACTACGCGAGTAGTATTTGATAGTTGATCTACTGATAATTATTATTTTCAATCTCGAATTAATCACAAATTTGAAACCGCATCGTTATTTATTTCGTTGCAATTATCTTTTTGACAAAGATTCGCTTACGTTCGCTTTTTTTGTTATCCTGTCGAACCAAATTAGAGGAAACAATTTTAGAGTGTACATGCAGTTCTTTGATCAAACAGAAGCTTTTGCGATTAGACTCGCTACAGCCGATTTCAAATCACTTTACTCAGAAGTAGAGTCGAGGTTGTGGAACGCCACACTGACCACTCCCTCGCTAAACTTCATATGGGTGCGGTATTCCGAATGCACTGCGCACGATTTCAAACTGTTTGGTTGGCGAAACGAGAAAGAGGAAGAGAGATTATCAAAGTGAAATGGCTACTACTGCCTGTGAAGGTATCATCCAACCGAGTACACCAGTCGCACGGAATTCCATGTGCTAAAATAATAAATTAACCTGATAAATGGAGTAACATGCTTTAAAACGATTTCAACATTGATAGATGAATTAGAAAGTTTAACAAATTACGTCGAAACGAGTGACGAACCTGTGACAATTTTTTTTACATTTTTTCAAGACACTTTCGTGTAATTACTTTTAAGTAATCGCGTGTTTTATACATATTGTCAGAATTCGATATGAATTACGTAAATAATGCGGGGACACAATGTTTTTAAAATAAATATCCAGAAATTCAATATAGAAAAATGGAGAAAAATTCGACAATTTTAGTGCTTCGTTAGTGGTAACTTCATTAGTGCCATTCTTATCAATATTTTCCAAGGTTATTTTTGCGGTAGGTCAGGGAAGAGTTGAAAGACGCGAATAGGTAAAATATATGTTACAGTAGTGGGTGAGATTTTGATAATACGCGATAGGAAGCAAAATAGAGTTGAATTCTAAGGAAAACTTTTACGCGCAGTTTGATGAGGAATAAGATGCCACGATGTGGTGATAAATCGTAAGTAAAGGGGGATGTGACCGACAAAACTTCTCATTGAAGTAAATTACTTCTCGGCGTTCGAGAGAGAAGGAAGAAGAGAAAGATCGCACGATCGCGAGTGCAGATACTTCTCTTGAACTTTCCTGTGTGTCCTTTGGAGTAGTTAGCGAAGACGACGTCATGTACGAATAGAATACGGGAGGGTTGTGAGATAGTGATATACAATGGTGATAGTTGCGACTGAAACTACGGCAAAGTGCGAAGAATATTGACAGATTCCGTTGATCAAATAAGAATAAATGATTAAGTATACTAAAGGAAGACGAAAGGTTAAACGAGATAAAAATAAGAGTCTTAATAATAATAATATTTCCTTTATATATGTACTTCGAAGTTTATCAGGAGTCGCGTTCTTGTAGCGCTAGTTTGATAAAACACAAAAACTTGAGTTTGCATTCAATTTCATTCCATTTTCTCTATTTCATGAACAAGAGAGAGCGCCCCGACGCTATCCACCGTAATCGTTGGAGATTTAACATGGAAATTCCTCGTACGAGCTGTGCAGAGAATTTTCCACATAAGAATCTGTCTCTGGTATTATCACCGCGCTTCGCGTGTCGCTGTGTACGAGAAAAAGCGTAATTTGATGAGACGCGACTGAACATAAGGTTGAGCCAACCGAAATTTAGTACCTCAACCTCACCGTAGTTGATTCAACTACTACTACTATTACATGGCACGATTGGCCCAAGTTTACCGTTTCTTTCGCCGCATCCAATCCGACGCGTGGTTTAACCAACCGAAGGAAAGTTGAGACAACTGAATTTCGTTTGAGCCAAACGAAATTAGTTGCCTTAACCTCACTCATTTTTTTTCAGTGTCTACAATGTTGGAATCGTCTCAAGAGACGTATAACGTGCTACACCATGACATTTCAATCTCCGCGAGAATCCAAGATTCATGGTTAGGCTTTGCAACTCGCAAGGGACGGATATCCTAGCGCTTTAGATTTTTTTTTGCATATGTTTTTATTTGGTAGTGAAAGAGAATTTTTGGACACGCTCTAGACGTTCTTCGACGGCACTAGAGGCCATCGAACGATAAAGCATTTTTCATCATTAATTACGTATGCATTCGATCATAACTCCACTTCCTGTTTGAAATGATTTGAAAACCGTCAAAGACGATCTTTTATTTTCCAAGATAAAAGTCACAATCGTACAGGGGATGACAGAGTCCAAGCCAAATACCGTGATATCGAATTTTCGACTTTTCGATGACGAAGTTCGAGGCCACGAGACTCTTCCCACCCAAACAACTTTCTCGTTGCTCTTCCAAGACGAATGTGACCCAGTATCGTCAATGTCGCATGCAGATATTATACAAAATAAAAGAAAAATAAATAAATGCAATCGAGTACATTGATAAGGATGGGTACGCGCTTCCGTTAGTGGTAGGATATAACGGAGAAACTGCGACATGGCCCAACGAAACCAGCAGTCGCCGAAAACCGAAAAGCCAAAACGGTAGAAGAGTAGTCGATAGTCGCCAAGGTCTCGATTTAGCGACGTCGGAACGCCGGGCGCCGCGACGTCTGCGGATCTACGCGGCTCAAAGTAGTGCAGCACTCCCGAATACCCGATCCCTCTGCTTCTCCCCTCCCTGTCATGCTCCCTGTAAACCCGCATATATCTCCCCTTTGCTCTGTTCCACTCATTCCACTTTTCCTTTTCCTCTCTCTCACTATCTTTTTCTCTCTTCAGCTTTCTATTCACTTCCACCATCCTTCGTTCTCCATCTCACCCGCTGTGCCATTCTGCCACCATTCCCACATAGGCTGAGCTATAAATTCAACGACCCACACTTTCCACCCGCCTGCTTTCACTACTATTTCTCTCGAGATTTTTCTTTCTCTGCCTCTCTCTTCTTTTCCACCAATCTATCTGCAAACTCATCCACTGTATGCGGGATCTCCGAGCGAGAATTAAAGAAAGAGAGAGAGAGAGAGAGAGAAAGAGTGTGCGTGTAACTTGGTTTCATGTACTGTACACCTTTACAAATCCAAAGATGTTTTTGTATTCGATAGACAGCTTAGTTCAACATTGTAGAGACTAAGTCACCTTGTTTGAGTCGTCCTAAAAATCGCATATCCAGACGCTCAAAGAAATTCGTTCACTTTTATAGACTCCGTTCGGTTCGAGCTAAAAAAAATGTCGTAAATAGTTCTTTCTCAAAACTTAGTCGGTAGATTTGACTAGACTTTTGAAACTTTGACTGTCGAAGTTTTGTCTCAACGGTCAGCAAATTTAAAGTTCAACTTTTAAAAAGTAATCCAATAAAATGTACGAATTCCACTCCTATTATTTTTTTCTCGTGAACGTTGACAAAATTACCTCTTGAGTTTCTTTTTGAAACGACAAATATTTTTCGTCAAAAATATCAGAATAACGTGTTCTGACGTATTTTCACCGAAATCTCATGACAGTCTTTGACCAATTGACGAGACTTATATGTTTCCATATGAGCAAAGTAATCAAATCTATACTTATTATTCAGAATCCACTTTACAATTTGATTTAACGTATACACATAAAATGCTAATTATTATTTTCTTAACTAATACGAGGTCGCATTACCTGTAACAAACGAAACAAAGTTCAACGCAGTAGACGATTGATCTGTAAACGATCTCCCAAGTGTAATTCGGCCTTGCTGCGGAATGCTGCATCGTCTAATTTCTGGTATGCAATGCGTTAACTATTCACCAGTACTGCATGAAAGCCGCGTTATGAGAAAATTCAATCGAAGTCGTTATGACGAGATGACCGGCATGCCGGGGTCATATATCGATTTCCGGACCTTCACCCATTCACAACAGACTGCACGGCATATCTCTCGATATATATTCCCTCCATACGTTTATCTTCGTTCAACGCAAAGCCAAGCACGAGTACACGTATAGTACATCGTCCTGAAAAGGAGAGAAGCTCCGATGGTATACGCATTCCATTCACGTTTTGGTGTCATTAGGACCTGCAAATTCGCCGGCGTTTGGTAAGCCCCATTGGCCCATTCGTACTGCTCAGGAAGGCAACCCTAACTGCCATGGTTCAGTCAGCGTGTTTCTCCCATCGGCCAATCAGCCATGGAATCTCTCTCCACACTTCTCGCTCCATCATGACCCACCGGAAATCACGTTCTATCGAATGGGCATAGTAGGGAATGAGCTATCGAGTTTATACAGTTCTCCGTAAGCTGACAAAAATAGGAATTCACGTATTTCCCTATTTTCCGATATTCGCGTCATTGTTTTTAATTTTCCCATTAACACCTATTTCCATTGTAACTAACATGCTCATTTCTCCATACGATAAAATGATTCACGTTGGGATATTAATGTTTGGCACTTATTCGTGACATCACGAAAATCATAAATAATTGCTATTCTCGTTGAGTCACCCGATTATTCCTCGTCCTATGATTCCAATTCGTCAACTAAAAGTCCCGTAGCTGGTTATCTTCAATTTTACAACCACAGCTTCAGTCCATTAAACATTGTTCGGGTATCTTGCAAATCTGACATAAATCATGCGCACATGTGCAATATTTATGTGCACGGTACAAACAAAGAGGCGTTGCAATATTCATTTTTAATTCTAGAGTCTACACCCATATCCAATGTTATGCTAAGGTTATGCTCCGTTATACGAGTTCGGGATTGTTGCAACGATGAACAATAATTATTCAACCAACATAGGATATCGAAGAGTTAAGCTCAGGACTTCACACTGTATTAATAGATCCAGTTGTCCTGTTATCCCGTTATCCTATGTATTATCCTAACGACTGAACGCACCTTCGATACTTCACTCGAAGCATTTTAATTCGTATACAGAGTTTCTCTAGTTGTTTCTTCATCTGCACAAACCGACAGCAACTCTTCGGACTGTCAAACGCATTAGCCATAAAATATTACACAAGTAGCTATAATTACTGACTCTATGTTCTTCCTAATCACCCTTAAAGCCACTACTCACATAAATAAAACAATCCAATATACATTCAATAAAAAATCTCTTTGTTACCTTCCAAAGAAATAAATATTTGAAAGTAACGAACAAGCGGATCTAGAGGGAAAAGCAGCAATTATTTATAGAAATAAGTCCTTCGATAAGATCCCGACAACGAAGGAAAAGCTTAAAGCAACAGCAGTCAAAGCAATCGAGACTAAACAGAATATTGGATCAATATTGTATCAACAGTCAGCGCACTAACAATAAGTTGCATAGCGTCTGGGACAACATTTGGTAAAAAACTTGCGATTAAAAAAATAGAAAATGCCAGTACACTGTAACGCAACTGAGGACTCAAACATAACTCATCGTTGTCTCTTCAACCATTTACCAGTGAAAAAAATGGAGGCCACGCGACGATGACTCCATAACAACTGGAGCACCTCTTCATTGGATGCCATCTTCGCTCACGGAAAGTTTAAATGATTCTAAAATTCTTATTCCCAAAGTGGTAGCAGCTGTGCAAAACCATCCATATGTATGATAAACTGTAGTTTGATATGACACCGCGCGCAAACTTTTCCCGTTTTGGTAATACGTTACATAAAATGTTCACTACCCAAACAACGGTAGAACTAAAATGTAAAAATAATAATAATAAACACTCGAATCACGTATTAAAACTTGTTTGCGGTCCATCATAATCTTACCAGTGGATGTGACGTTTTTGTATATTACAAAATAAAAATAAAAAATGGACGAATAAACAGCTTTAAAAAACCTGATATCCTTCTCGAGTAGGGAAAGAATTAATGCGAGGATAGAGGAGAGTACTTTTCACCCTCTGACCAAGATGTCGATCGTTAACTCACCCGCCCCTTATTTTTTTCCGACGCTTCCATCGTTTTTCCTATTCCGCTGCCGTTATTTCTAAGCCGGAAGGAATATGGAACCCCTCTGATACAGCCCAAATCATCCCTCCCAACTAAGGCATCGTTGGCCTCCAGCAAGTACGTTCACCCTCATCCCCCTAACGATGTTCCTCGGCTTTGGCTCCTCACCGATATTCCGCTTCCAATTTTCCATCGTATCTCTGTACCAAAATTCGTCCTAAACTCCCAAATGACTTTCTGAATATACGGGAATCTTCCCTCAAGCGAGAATTCGTTAGTCCGATGATCACCCTTACCCGAGGCCGCTTATCACTCATCGCTGGTTGATCTATATAGATTCTTGAGAAAACATAAATCGTCTAACGTTGCAACACGAATTTAATCTCGTGAAATACCTCGTATGCCGTGTTGGATATGTATTAGGCGTGTTTTCATATCTTTTTCAGATTCGTTATTTATTCGTGCTTATCCTTTTCTCTCTTAAGGTGTTTCTACTCAAATTCTCTGCACTCTCGTACTCCCACCGTCCGTCAGTTGGATACCGAGTCAGCGTTGAATGTTGGTGCGCTTGGTGGATGACTGTACGTGGGTAGATCAGTGTTTAATGTCACACACATGGTACGATAGATTGGATTTCAAGATGTAAGAATGTATAATATAGGCTAAAGGTCTATAAGTGACCGCACCGTTTATTCGAGTATCAAAGGGGTGTTGACGCGAGTGAGGTGCATCCTATGCGCCGGCACGTGTCGGCTGACCATAATCGATTCACACACGCGTATGACGTTATCACTGAGAAAAGGTTATTTAGTCTCTAGTTACACGATAGCTATACAATAATATATACTGGAAAGATGACGCACGTACTTACTCATCGGATAGATTATAAATCGGCAACGTTTTAACGTGTATAACACAATAACAAAATAATTCTCGATAATTTATTTTCATTGATACGTCATTCAGTTGATCGCAAAGAAGAAATTATTCTCTTTTATAAGTCATTCAAAGGGATCCCATGATATCCAGTGAGAACCCTATTTCGTTCCGAGTTTAAAACATTTTCGGGTTCTCTCTACGAAAAAATGTTGAAACTGCTTATAGAAATATGCAAAACATGAATAATCGTAGCGAGCGGGAACATCCTATAACCACGAGGGGCATCCGCCTTATCCTCTTCGTCGTTAATGTTGCACGACGCCTTTGGCAGTCAACTCGCACAGAGGGGTTGAGAAAGTTGAACCATAAACTAACTGGCTACCTAGCTCAACCTTGGACAGATAGCGAGGCAATGATCTGTATGGCCGCTCAGAAATGTCAATAAAGTTTTCTGGGTGGCGTGAAATGACGAGAGAAAAAGAAGTAAAATTGTATCGGCATATTTGAGAAGACAGGAAAATAAAGTAAAATAAAGTGCGAAATGATATTACCTGGCACCAACGATACAGTAAAACTCTAGTGGATAAAAAAGGGAATTTTAACATTGCAAACCAAATTAAAAATCATTTATTTAAAATGGCTGATAATAATTCCTCATGAAAAATACAAAAATTATGTAATACAATACGATCAGTAATGTATTGTGTTCTATTAAAATGCGTAATAATCGTATTGTAGTACCATTATTACCCATATAACTCATTGTATCACCATGTATTACAATGAATAATAATATAATCGGTAATAGCCCTATTGTATTACAAGATATTGTATTACAAGATATTGTAATACAATGCGTAATAAACGTATTGTAATAAATTGTATTACAATGTGATAAATACTTGATACACGGGTAGATAGAAATGAGACAATAGTTTTTTATCAGAAACAAGGACATTCAAAAAATTGTTTTACACGATAATCTGGCATACGATTTTTTGTTGAATTACAACATTGTCTTTTTCACATACTTCGTATGTATGATGAGAAAGTAAAAAGTGAGGTTATTATTTTTTTTTACGCAACGATCAGACTTTGGACCAAGATCGGCCGCAGGACTTTGGCAATTCCTATCTCCGTGCTACAAATCCCGGAAGAAATGAAGAGAAAGTAGAGAAAAAACAGATAGAAAATGGTAGGTGGTGGGTGTTAAGCTTCGTCTATTAAGCCGCAACTTCCCTGCGACTCTGTTTTATTGATTGAAATTGAAATATCCAACACCTCGTTGCCGCGTTACTACTATCTCTTTACCCCTGTTAGTTTCATTTAACCGTTGACCTTTTTTTTTTCTTCTCTTTTAACATTCTACTTCTCTCTCTCTCTCTCTCTCTCTCTTTCTCTCTCTCTACTTTCGTTTCTTTCTCTTTTGTTTCCGTTTCTACTGGAAAACCTCCTACATAATCTACCACATTTTTACGTAACGATTTTTTCAGGAACTTAAATACCCCGCATTTCTGATGTACCTGATCGAATATACAAGTGAATAAAACAAGCAGAGGGTCTAATCTTTTCTTTTAGGAATGACATACGAGAAATTACGAGAAATGTCTTCCTTTTTCCAGATCAAAAATACAAACAAAGGATCTAGTCTTCTCTTTTAAGACAGATATCCTTACGAGAAAGGATATTTCTAAAGACGTCGGATTACATCCAAGGGATTGATTCATTGATCGTGAGATAACATTCAATCGAACCCGTACACACCATTGCGTATACAATATTTATAGAATTACAAATAGTAACTGTAATTATTCTCAACAAGAGAAACTAAACTACACGCGTTATTGAATTATTTTGGCATCGACACGAGTTGATCAATTTCAAATTAATCAGTAAATTCTAATGGACTTATTCTTCAATCATTTTGGAAAAACCTATCATTTTCATTTTTATTTAGTACTCTTTATTATTTTTATGAAATAGAAATATTACGGGTAAATCTGCTGAGTGTATATAATAAATATAAAAATATTTATTTAATTGTAACGAAACCGCAACAATCCAGGAACCGCTTTTTCGTTACATCATTTGTCGTTGACGTAAATCTCTGTCGTGAATTCATACATAGGTCGGACACGTACAGTAAAAAAGTGAATTGATATGACACGTAAATTGGGAAGATTCGGCTGTTGGTATCGTGTATGCGTGACTGTAGCAATAAATGCAGCGATAACCAGGTCCCGATATCCAGACTCACGTGGACAACCGCTTCGGGAATCAATTTTGATATTCCGGAATCAGTAGCGCGCATTCAGTGTATGACACGAGACGATGCTATTGTCCCAACCGTTGATAATAGCACGCTACTGTGTGATAATCTCGTTCAGAGTGGATGTGCCATCATCCGGGTGAATGCCAAGGGATATGGAAAAAACAGAGTTATAGATATGCGTTTTCAAAACTACGGTATACGCACGAGCATGAGCCGTTCGCGCATGACACTTTTCCCGCCAAACCTTGTCAGCATCCGAACGTCCCTTCTTCATTGTTTGTCGAGGTGACACGTAGCTATCCATGTCAAAGAAATGTCATTTATGTCAAGTAGCATAAATTTACGACGGAACGTTTATGAAAAATCCACAAACTGCGACGATTGCAGATTGCAACGTAGACATTGCAATTACGACAATTATGTAAAATCTATGAAAATTTACAAACCTCTATGTTTATTTTTGTTTAAATCGCAAAGTCAGCTTGCAATCGTCACGGTTGTCGGACTTTCCATAAAAGTTCTGTCGTTGATTTACGCAATTTCACATAGATGACATTTTTTTACGTGGACATTTTTTTTACTAGACTCGAACTAGACAGTTGGTGAACGATCCATAGACGTCACTCCGCAGATCTGCGTAGTCTTACATAGACGAATTTTTTTTACGCGGTTAGCTTCTCGCAACGTCATTGGTCGGATTGCCTGCTGTTCAGCGAGAAGCGTCAGGGGCGCTATTGCAGTTCCAAACGCAGGTCATGCTCGGGAGTACACTGTACACATAGATTTGATAGATTTTATATTATGGCGCCTCCCACTTTTAAGAAACCAAATTTGTTATAATTTCAGTTGAATCGTGCGGTTAGCCGTATTTATTAAATGAGCCATAAAAATAAATTGTATTTCTTTAAACAAAACGTTTATCTAACATACGAAAATGATAAAATATCAAATATAAATCCCATATTTTCCTCGTACTTAAATAAATAATTTGATATTCAATTTAAATTGAATAAATTTTTATGTACGTTTGAACAATAATTTTCATGAGCGATACAAAATAAAATATATCCACCCGTCCTATGTGCAGAGCGATATTTCTTCTACCGCTGAACGTCCAACGCCGTTTTACCGCATATATCGCGAGCTGTGAATTTTATGCTTATAGTTTTAAGTTATAGCAGCAAGGCGAATGAAAGCGAAACAGAAAGTTATACATGAGGCGAGGGTGCGAAAAAAAAAAGGAAATAACCGAGTATCTATGAATATGCCGGATAAACTCTCGACCTCTCGACCTTGCTCATGTACGGCAGTCAAGATATATTTTATACCACGAGATTGTTCATCTCCCACGAGAGCCATTGTCTCATTTCTTCATGCAAAGACGAAACCCCTATTAATGGTGGCCATTGAAATCGCCTGAAATTTAAATTCTTCGAGTCCAAGTCTAACCTTCCTTATCAAATTTAGTATGTTCGAGAATACAATGAGAAAATTTATTGTAGTTTCATTTTTGGACATTAATAGCCTCAAGTTTTTATTTCCCATAGTAAAAAATTGTTGGTAACGGTACATGCATCGAATGTGGAATTCAAGTTGACTTGTAGCGGCTTTGGACAATTATTTTGCTTTGACTCTCGCTCCGAATCGAGGACACGTTTCCTCTCCTGATCCCTCATTCCGGATTTGTCCCTCACTCTTCCGAAATCCACTCAGAAGTTTGTTCATATCCGATAAACTTGGTGTTAGATAGAAACAACGCTAATTATCCAAAGCGAGAGATACACGTACCGCAGGAGGAAGGATATAGTGTGAAGATGACAAGACGGTAATCTAACCGGTTATATGTATAAGTTTACCGTAGCCGTTTCACAGCGGCGAAGGCAGTGACCGTGGCGTATAGCTTTCCACGTGGATTCAGAGACACGAATACAATGTTGTATTCACAACGTGTAATCCTCACTCGACATACTCTAATGAATATGAATTGCTTTCAGCATCGTTGTATCTGAATACGAATAATCATAGGAATCTATTGTCAAGTCGCTCAAAGAACCTAGGGACACATCGCACAACATGTTGAACATAATATAATGTCAAGTATAACACTGACGCAACAGTATTGTCTTGTGTCTTTGTCAAACACAGTCCTAATCATGCGACGAATAGAAAAGGCAAATACCGATTAGCCGCTTAATGCCAAACTTGTTTCAATGGGCTCATTCTTACGGACGACTTCAAAAACTCTTGGGTACCGATTTTAATTCAAATTGGACTTTATTTTTCTATTTTTCCTTCATCGTTCGGACCTTCGGGGTTTTCATGTCAAATAGAAAATTAGTAAGCACAAAAGCCCTTCCACCGTTAACTTGTAATTGGAATGTCGATGAGGAACATGTAAATTCTTCATACTAGAGTGATTCCGTCAGTAGATTGCCTGTTACTAAAAAGCACACGAGGATTAGGGATGCAACCGTGACGTGCAAACCGTGACGTCTTTTCTCAAAACCTCGTTCCTCCCTCTGTTCTTCGTCAGGATATCTACATTAGCGTCGCTGCGCTGTCGCTCACCACTTACCAAACGAGAAGTTTCAGTATTTATGGACGCGCTAGGATGCTGATGGTACGTCTATCTAAGCGACGTCTAATTCCTTCTCCTCCTCTATTAATCTTGTTCACTGTAAAGATGATCAACGTTTTCTACAGCACAAACAACCTGTATATAAATAAATATTTATGCAGGAAAGCCAGAAAATGTGCTGTGAATTTGACAGTTGTAAAATTTTTGTGCAAAAATGTGTTATGGACATTTCATGAAATATAAAATACAAGAGTTGAAAACTTTAACCATTGCACACGGGTTTAGGATTTGAATGAACTCTGATATCTCGATGCGTGTCTCTTGATTTTCAATTATAATATTAACTCGAGTATGTAAAATAATTCCTGATTTATGTCCTTTGCTGCTTGCATTATCGGAATTTTAATTGCAATATTTTGTCAATGACTGTACCACTTTAACATTTTCTAAACGTATACCATAGTCGTATTGCGAGGATTTTTTAAGTAGACCAAGGATGAGAAGCGAGAAATTTGATTAAATGCCAGAGCACTCGGGGAACCGACATGATAGAGTGAGGATTCGAATCGTAGGTTTGGTTTCGGGCACACCGATATCCACATCTCTCTTCTTTTTCTTTTTTTTTTCTTTTCCCGACACTATTCTTCCTTAACCTCCCCGTGCTCGTCTACTCGCGCGCGCACCTCGTGTGGTTGAACGTAACCGCGCCCGCGATGCGATATGAAAAGCTACGAAACGGGACGATTATCTGCATCTGAATAGTGTGGGCTCGGTCATATACTATAGATATGCAGCCTTCTATCCTCTTTCCTCTTATCCCTTTTCCACTTTCCATCTTTCCGCTCTCCTTTACCCCAGCAATATCAAGTTAGAATGCATCCAGAACGCCCAACCTCTTTCCTTTCACCAACAGCGATGATCCTGACAAACTGTATTATACGGTGAGGTAAGAATGCTCAAGACTTTGCACTGGAAGTGAAAAAAAATGTCACAAATCATTTAATTGATAGATATGATCATAACTTTTTTTATATAATTCCGAGAAAGCACTGTTCTTTGATGATATAAAAGTAAAATCTCTCTGTATGGTTGTTACTAAAAGCTGACTACGTTGTACTTGATGCTGATCTTAGATTAACCCGTTGATAAACTTAAATCTTAAAAAATCCTATATCTCCATCCGGGTATCATGAGGAACACGCGATCGTCGCTTCGGTTCTAGGCGCTAGATAATTAATAATAGTTTAACGAACCAACAGGATAGTTGAGCCAACGACTACGTTGGTTGGCTTGAAAAATAAGTTTTGATTTACCTAACAATTGTTAGTTTTCTGATGTAAAAGTTGATTCTTCAGACTCATCATTCATCTCCACGTGGGTGGAGCTTTTTTTTTTTCTTTCAAGCTCTTACAAATTTACGCACGCACACGCATCCATCTATCCATCCACATTACGAATTATGGGTGCTCCGAGGCTTTCCTTTTTGCGGAGCAAGCAAAGTGGTAGCCATAACGAGGTAGGAGCAGCGAGGGATCCAGAGAGAATTCATCCAACCGCTTTGTAAGCAGAATTATAAAAGGGAAACTAGAACGAGGTGTCGTTCTCGATAGTTCGTGAAACCCTAAAAATAAGCGTCGAATTGCCCCGACTGCGTATAACAAAAAATCTGTATTCGATGTACGCGATCGATCATAAAATCTTTAATGCAAATTAAACCCACAGTCACATTCTTCATAAAACACCGAGACAATCAAATATTGAAATAGTAAATAAGAATCTTTGACAATTTTAATGATTAAAGAAGTACAAACATCCGATACGGCCATTTTATTTTTGTACTTATAAGACTTGTTGATATCGATGAACGCATACGATATTAAATTTATCGAAAATCTATAAAACTATTAGATTAGGGATGTTTATCAATTTCGATTGGTTAGCTTCTACCTGATTTACTAACTTTTAAACGATAAAAAGTGTGCTTAAAAAAATAATCGCTTTAAGTACTCAGTGGTTACGTGATAGTAACATCTATGTAGCAATCGAATTAAGAAGGCCTGGATTCGTTGAGGTGAGCACGAGCTCTTCGTCCGAAGGAAATTAAAACGGACGAACAAACAGGCACGAATCTACTTTTTCCCTTCGCTGTCTTCACTTTCCATAGTATACGAAAGCCGTTGAATCTTTTGGCTATCTCACGAGAATCCGTATATGAGACCGGGGAATACCCATGGGAACGGAACGGATCTTTTTCCCTCCGATCTATTTTCACGTCGAGTAGGTATCCTATAAAAAAAACCCCCGAAGCACCCTCTGACGCTCGCAGTTATACAAACGACCTTAAACATATAGCGGTGAATGGAAAAACGAGATCCTCCGATATCCCTACCGCACTGATAGAATCTGAGAAAACGATCAATAATAATGCAGTACATTATACTATGCTCGTTAAAATCGATAAAGTGCTTCATATTTTATAATATTCGATTTCACAGCCTTAAATCACGTGACTGGCGTGTTGTTTCAGAAAACAATAAATTAAGAAGTACATGTTACAAAAAAGTATACGATCGAGAGATCGACAATCATTATTTCTAGAACTCGTACATATTTTTATTTATTTCAGAAAATTTCATGGTTTTCTTTCCTCATAAAGATAGCTTTGTTCTCGTTAAAAAAAATGTTCTCGAAATTCTCGAAACGTTGAGAAATCATATTTAGAAAAAATGTCCTTTCGTATGTCGTGTGTGCGCGCGCGTTTGTATCTCTCTCTCTCTCTCTCTCTCTCTCTCTCTCTCTCTCTCTCTCTCTCTCTCTCTCTCTCTCTCTCTCTCTCTCTCTCTCTCTCTCTCTCTCTCTCTCTCTCTCTCTCTCTCTCTCTCTCTCTCTCTCTCTCTCTCTCTCTCTCTCTCTCTCTCTCTCTCTCTCTCTCTCTCTCTCTGTGTGTGTGTGTGTGTGTGTGTGTGTGTGTGTGTGTGTGTGTGTGTGTGTGTGTGTGTGTGTGTGTGTGTGTGTGTGTGTGTGTGTGTGTGTGTGTGTGTGTGTGTGTGTGTGTGTGTGTTTAGGATGTGTGTGTGTTTTAGGATGTGTGTGTGTTAGGATGTGTGCGTGATGAGCTTGCAAAATTGAAATAACTATTTCTCAAGAACGGATTACTGGTTCATTCTGAAACTTTGCGTACGAGTCAGGTTTCAACGCCCTCGATTTCCTGCAACTTTCGCTCAATTTCCTACAGAGTATCTCATTTTATGATTGTTTGAATTTTTGAAACAAAGGGTCCGGACAAAGGATCTTTCTAACTTTCGTGAGCTATCGAGTTCAAACTTTCTACAAGAATAGGCCAGGGAACAAGATTGTTCGGTAATGAGTTTAGCAAGAATCGATAATGGCGATTTTATAGACTTATAAGTTTTCATAATTATCCGACAAAAAATCTATTTTTACTCCAACTTTTGTAAATTTTCATCGTTAAAACTGAAACTTGGCATAAAAATTGGCTATGGTACAAGGATACTTAACCTTGAATTTGATAAGAATCGATGAAGGGGCTTAAGTTGTTTGAAATTTGCAATTTTACTAGATTTTTTATTCTATTGATTATTTTAATACCACTTCGTCTATGCGTAAACCAGAAATTATATAACCATTACTCGTATGAAGCAATGTGCTAATTAAAAATATTCACCATACTTCCTCGCGACCTTTTTCCTATGAAACAATTTTTTTCACAAGTTAAATTCACATAGGGTAACCGTGACACGATTTACACAGAAAAACTTGGGAAACAATGTGAAAATAAAATGGTCGTACCTCTTTTAATGAAAATAACTCAATTAATGTATCCAACCAGATTAAATAATATTAATACAGTAGATCGTAAAGTAAATGAGAGAAATTTATAAGGTTAGAAGTGTTCGTTCCGAAGTGTGCACTTCGCTGATAACTTGTAAGGGCGAAAAGTGAGATTGCGAGAAAGGCTGAGGACCGTTACTAATGGCCGGACTATTCTTGAGCACGCGGGCCAGCACCTTTAGGGGTAGCACTTGGTCTTACTCTTAAGACTGTAGAGCTATAGCCCATTTTGTAAACTGTAACGACTGACGGCATTTCAGCTAGTTCCGAAACGATCGATCTTACAAGGCGCTAATGAGGTTTGTTAAGATTAACGAAGTCAATGAAAACGTCGCTAAAAGCGAGAGGAAATAAAATGTAAAAAAAAAGAGAGAGAAAAAAACGTAAGGTAATGAGTTAAAGTAAGTTTAAGCTCATAGAAAAATTATTGAAACACTTTACCGGTGTCAACGGTATACCGATTACTGAATTCAGAGCTCGTTATATCTGCAAAAAAAATATATTAATTTCAAACCAAAATGCATTTGAAATATATAAGAACTTTTCGTATTAAAATGACTTGTTTTGCAATGAATATTGATTAATTCGTGAGATAAATGAACTAGGAAACGAAAAAAAAAAAAACTGTAGATTAATATTTTAACTGAAAATGATATTTACATATTTTTCAACGTTATCGTTTGTATATCTAAATAATATGATTAACCATTTGTTTTATACTAGCAATGGTGGGTATGTAGATTAACAAATACATGTGCATGTACATACGTACCCACGTTAAAAACGCTCGCATACATACAACCATGGAAACATACGCATACGAATGATATGATTTATACAGAACGCAGGGGCAATGTCGCATTGAGGAAATGTCAACATGACAATCCGAGACTGCCTAGCCGAATAATAATTGATTAATGAATCGTCGTAAACCGAATTAGTACCGATTTCGCTATAATAATTTTCACTACTGATTTCTTAATGAATTCTCCATACAGGCTTCTAAAAAATCTCCTTTGCATTCAGAAGAATGTAACCGCATTCTGGAATTCTTCGTTGATCATGAAGCAACAGCAACATATTTTCATTGAAAATAATTTCATGTTTACATTGATATTCACGATAAGTTAATATTGACTATTTGTTCGAACGTTAATTATAATTATTATTTATTGATATTCTTTAATTTATTTTATTGAGGGCTGTATAACTTGGGCGAGCAAATCATTTATTTTTGGCTGTCATTTAGCAACGGTTGTGCTAAAATAAGCACGAAAAACAACAATATTCAATGTAAACCGTACACGATATGACGAAAACGTAAATTGACCGCATATGATTATTTTACTCTGTATTATTTATTTATTTATTTATTTATTTATTTATATTTTTAACCATTTCTTAATATTTAACAATTTTCTTTGTATACAATAAAATAATTGTAGTTATGACATATATAATTGAAGGCGCACAGTTACAAATGTGATTTCTTGGTTACGTTATTCCCTTCTTTTGCATTTTATCGTCTGCTTCTCTCTCCTCCTTTTATAGTTTTTCTCTTATGGCATGCAGTGCTCGAAATAATAAATTTAAACGGGCGGTTGCAATTTTTATTCGCATATTCCATACACTCTAGAGTCAGCCGGATGTGTAGCTCGTCGGCACGTTGTAATTTAGAATGAACTGACTGCAATGAAAAGCGATGCTATAGGTGAACACAGTGAGGATGGGCGCACAGACTCCGATTTTAAATGCTCCCCATCCCCTTTTCTGCTGTGGCATGCATGCGTTGGGAATTTAACTGAGTAATTTATTACTCATCCGAGCCAACCAGAACGACTGCGGGGCCAGAGGAAGTATAAACGCGAGCACGGGGAAAAAAATAATCGGTGAAAATGAGGCTGGTTCCACATTACACCAATGAAGATTTTCTCTCTCTCTCTCTCTCTCTCTCTCTCTCTCTCTCTCTCTTTTTTACTTCTGCTATTTCTATTCCTTCCAGGAACGTTGTATAATTCGTTTATCATTTTTTACCGTTACAGTTGTATGTACGAAATGCGATGGACAATCCTATATTTTATTTTGGTACTAAGTTTGCGTGCCCACATTCGCCGTCCTATTAGTCATTTAAAGACCCAACGTCTGGGACCTTTTTTTACAGAAAACTGATAAGAGATAGTCACAATTTTATTTTCTCGTGTTATTTAACCTCTATGGTAGTCTGAAAAATATATTATTATTATCATTGTTGTTGTTGTTGTTATGGGAAAGATAGCTTTGAAAGAACTTAATTTTTTTTCCAAACTAGCGCAGGTAAAAAAAGTTTATGATCCCTTAAGCTCCGTCATCTTGCATTATTTCGAAGAACAATGTGAAACGTGGTAAATTCAATGGGCGCTCTGCGTTGGTAACGATAATGAGAAAATAAGAATACACAAGATGAAAGGTATGAGAAAGTAGAAGTAAGGGAAGGAAAGAAAGGAATCTTTTTTAGTGGTACACTCGAAGGGTCACCTGTCCCGCCCTTACCAGTTATATGCTGAAATACCGTCAAGCACTTTTTCGTTTCTCCTGGAACATCCACAAAAACCCTCTTTGCCATAAGGATTCGCTTCACATCTCGTAACCTACAAAATTGAATGTTTTTATGGTCTCGACAACAGCGAGAGGAAGGTTGTCCCGCCTCTGGGCTACACGGTAATGTAAGCAGATCCTAAATTTTACAGATTCCAACTGAACACAGATCCGACTCTGCATACTCGTACGTTGCTCTACACAAAAAATATCTACACATGACTGCCTCGATACAGAAGAATTCGCCAACTGGACACAAAAAAACTTTCCCGTGGTGCAACTTGACACAAAAATACTTTCCCAATGCACAACTAGGACCAAAAAGATTCTCCCGTTGCGCGATTTTATACAGAACAACACTCTCATAGTGAAATTCCATGTATAAAAACTCAACGATACAAGAGATTGTGCGTCCTGTATACACAATTAAAACGTGTGGATTGCAAGCGGCTACAAATTGGCCATTTCCAGGAAATGAGAGAGTCGCTGGTGAAGGAATATATGAGAGATATATCGAAAATGTATATAATTTACAATTACTTTGAATATAAATCCAACAAATAATTACTTGTCGTGGCAAAGAACTTAACTTTTTACTTTATTTTATAATATAAAAGTGATAGCTATAGAAGAATTCATTTTTATCTGAACGAAATAAATTTCACATTGAAACCGGTAACAAAAGCGAGTGTACACTTGTGGTCACAGTGGGTCGAGTGAACAAAGGAGATTTTCTGTGGTCAGAGGCCAAAGAAAGTAGAGTAAAGTCCAGCTACTTATTAGTACATAAGTCGGCAATGTTGCCAGACAGTTATTACGTGAGAGGAGAGATCAAAAGAGTCGACAAATTCTCTTCCGAAAGGAAAAGCGAGTATAATGGTAAAAACTCTTGTTCCCATTTTGATGGAAAAATAATAAAGGAAAGTGAAAAGGGTGAAACGAGACAATGCTTTTTTCGTCATAACACTACCGAATTGCATCGAAAACTTGGAAGAATCGGATCATGAGAGCTCGACGATCGTGTGATGTGTGATATAATTCGCAGTTATACACGAAGAGTGTCTTTTCGAAGTTACGTAAGTGAATCGATGATCTGCTCAGCCATTTTGAGATTAAACGATTGGCTGAAACACGATTTATTTCAAACGAATAATCATTCTGGCCTAACACGAAGAGACACTTTCTCTCGTTGCCTCTATTTTCCATCTAAATTATTTCGGCAGTCGTACCAATTCTCACGTTAACCGTTATACAATATTTTCCTTTGTCTCTTCTCTAATTCATACTTTGCCTTTTGTATTGAGCACCGTATTATAGTGATAATGTAATATTTATACATTTGATTGTGGAGAAAGGGCCACGACAAGTGCATGCTTCACTATTCTTTCTTGTTAATTTATTTTTCGATTATTCACCAACATTATTTTATTTATGTAAAAATAAATGGTATTTTTTAAATCGTCATTTTTCATTTATTTGAATCAATTGATATTGATAGGAATAATAATGAATAAGCGATTAATAACTCTGAAAAAAATGATTGGATGCAGGGAGAACAAATAATTAAATGCTTGAGGGTACGTTAGTTGCGGTACACGTCAAATTTATCATTGGAACTACCTCCATTTACTTCTCTCAATAATTTTTAGTTAATTAAGACCGATAGTGGATTTCGAATCGACTGCGAACACCGTCCACTGCAAATTGTATGTTTTAAAGAGTGTATTCTGTATGAAGAGCTTCTCCAAAGGTATTCATCGTTTTTTTCATCTATGCATCGTCAATGAATAAATTCCCTGATGATCGTTTTTATTGTCATAAAAAAAAGCAAATAACAATTAACATCTACCAACAAGTTTTGGAGTTGTCATAACGTTATTTCACGGAAATGAATTGTTAAAAGTTGCCAAATTCGATTGCTTGTACTAATAAAAAATCGGAGTGACCCCTAAGTTTCATAATTACGATTGGTTGACAAGAAATAACTTCGACTAACAAACGAAAACACATAATTATGTCGATCGATTAGCGGATTCTATTTATAACATTCCAAACGCAACAACTGGAATTATCAGAATTTTTACTTTTGTTTTTGTATCAATGCAAAAGATTACTCACGTGGAATGTCAAAAATATGTTTTAACCGGTTCGGAAAAATTCTTATACAAAGGATAAATAAATCTAACACAGATTCGTGGTTCGGAGCAACGATATTGCTACACTGTTAAAAAATCCAGGTTGTTAGGGGCGATTTGTGTGAACTTTTGACCAGTGTTGTCTCATTGAGTGTTAATTTTAACAATTTTCACAGTGTTTAATTCACACAAGCGATTCTGTTATAATCATCACCTCAAACTTTACAACATATTGTATGTTCGGAATAAGTAGATGAAAATGAATAAATTATTAACAATCATTACAAAATGCCACGAATATAATCCTAAAATGTAATTCGATTTGAATCACCTATTTTCAAGTAAAACACGTTGAAAGTTTTTAGGTTATGATGGAAATCGATACCAGCTATCGAACACCGGCCGTTGACATCAGTCGTCAGTGTGAAATCGTATGAAACACCGTGCGAGGATTAATTTTAACACCGTATTTTTAATAACAGTATAACAAAATATTGAAAATATCTTTGCTCCTGGTTATCCCAATTTCATTTTCAAAAGCTAGCTTCATTCTGCTTTTACATATATTTCTATACATTTATACTGCTTCGACAACATTATAGGAGCACAATAACTATAAATAGCATTTAGGTCAGTCGTCGTACGGGCCAAAGAACATGAACGATCTATGGGTTTCGCATACATACAGCGTGTACTTCCGGATCACACCTTGTTTGTGTCAATAAAATACAAATCTAAGAAACCCCTTGTCGCCAGTTCTTTGTATTCACTTCCTTCTATCCTCTGATCCTGTTATTTCAATGCGAGTGGATGCCATCATGTTATTTACAATTGTGTAGAAAAAAAAATCGGTTATGAAATAAAATGAGATAAAAATGCCCGCGACCTTTGTTTATTTTTTCACTTTTTCTGCTTCTTCTATTTTATTGACATCTCGTACTCAGCCTGTGTTCCTTGTCTCCTGTTCAATCTTCCCTTTTTGCACTTTACCTAAACGCATATATCGATATACACCGGGCAACTATGATACCAGAGATAACTGAAGAGCACTCGGTATTGTTACTTTGAAATTCTAGACTCCACCCTCTCTCCGCTCTTGTTCGGACGACATACTCCTTGCTCTACCTCGTATGTGGTATGTAAAACACGTATGTAACGTACATTTAAATTTTATCGACCGGTGGAATGCTGAAAGTTTGGAGAGCACAAGTTCTTGGTTTACATACTCTATGCACCGATAAAAGAATACGAGATGGTGAGTGGAGGTGATGTCGCATGGTTTGAGGTTACGAACGACAGATGGACTCTATAATGAGGTCTATAAAAAAAAATAAAGAAAGTGACTAATTGAGCACCAAATATGAACGACAGAATTTTAGATTTTCCACCTAAAATATGATTACTCGACAAACGCACGTACACGCGTCTGTATATAATAATTTTTTCTGCTTCCGCATTGATCAAATTTCAATATTATCAATCAAGATTGACAAAGAAAAAGGGAACTTTACGTTTCTTATGTTCTTTTATTTGATAAGCAGAACTTATGATGGGGATAGACGCGCTTTCGTTAGTTCAGGATGAATCGATGGTGTTATTACTTCTGGTCACACATAACGATTATAGCTGGTACACGATGGACCGAGACGTAAAAGGTTCGGCTGCTTCTGTATTGCTCGCAAACCCGATGCGGAAATAATCTCGTATAGCCGGAAGTAATCTGAAATCTCTCTCTCGTGTCACCATTCCGCATGCTTCTTCCTTTCTATCTCGTATCGAGTGTACTTGATAATCACACGATCGAGAGTTATAATGAAATTATTAATCAATTAACGGTAAGCTTAAATTCAATCGATTGACTAATTTAAAATCACTTTTACACTGATCACGCTTGTCTGATAAATGTTCGATATTTAAAATAAGTAAAGAAATTTGTAATTAAACTGATAGATTGTTGTCGCTCGAGTGCTCCGCAAATCCTCGCTTTTTTGTACGCATATAAACAATCGGTATAATGTTTCTTCCATTAAAAAACTTAAATAATATTTTTTTAATGAAATTCTTACCTGTTTCCCTATTTTTTTAGGGGTCCAATACGGTGGCATTGCGTTAATCTCGATGAGTCTTTTAAAAAGAGATATCGCTCATGCACAAGTTATATTTTGTTAGACTAATTTTGGCTTTTAAACTTTCAAAAAACGTTATTCTCAATGTATAACATCTTAGCAAAGTGATTGATCACTTTAAGTTGTATAATTGCGTTAGGCGAAAAGACTCTTAACAGAATTGTCGTTTCTATCTGTTTTTCCGATGGCACTGGGGAGATTCATTCTTTATTGTTCGATGAAATGTTTATTACGTCAAATCGTTTATAAGCAAATTATTTTAATGAAAAAACAATGACATACGATATAATATACATTCGGTTGTATATAAAATTAACTTTCCTTAAAATACAGAGAACATTTTTTTTGTTTATTACATTAGAGGATCTTGCGTTATGAAATAAAAAAGGTAAGATCGTTCGTCCGTTTGGTTCGATTTTGGTGAATGCGTAGGTCAGTTCACTTTTATCTTCAGACTCCAATCCGATATCACCTTCAAGGCTGTTAAATAATCCGTGGGTTTTGATCCTACACGGTTACCGGTGGTTGAAGCCTGTGGTTTAGCCGCAACCGGTTCGCTGATATCACCCAATATCACGTTAAGTCAACGAGGCTAATCCTTGTCTCTCGCTCGTACGGTTACCTCCTTTTTGTACCAACGATAGCGTTATAGTAGACAGTGCCGAACGCAATTCTCTTTTACGATGTAGGGAAAAGGTTGATGTTCCCCGCTGCTACTTGCTGTTTCGACTTACTTCTTGCGGTACCAAAGCCCACACCGAAGCTTCGTTTTCGCCTTTTTTTCCTATGACTGTATGTCTGACTATTGGAAAAACTCGTTTGCCCTGGTATCGCGCAGGCGCAATACCTTTTTTCCTTTTAATACACCACAGAGCAGTAGAAACGGAGAGTTATGCTGCTCGAAATCGAATAAAGGTGTAAAGGTGTTGCGAGAAACAACAAAGAACGCTACAGAAATGTTCCATCCTTAAATGTAGACTTGATAGTTACGTACAGGGAAAAACGTATCGCATTTTATTAATCAGTCATGTACGACGCTGCATAAATACGTAAAAATATTACAGGCGTTCACGATTCCTTAACTACAAAGGCCTTAAAGCGTACGAAAAAACAAAGAGTAACGAGGTTTCTACCGAGAAAATAACAGAATTAAAATATTAGATTTAAAGTAATGGGAGACATTTTTTTATAATGTGTCCCCCTAATTGTTCTCATTAATGAGAAGAGTAATTACTGGTAAGAATAGTGAGATAATTATATTTAAGATTGTAGCATTGTAATACGCGAATCCACTCGCTAACCGAATGTTTGATATTATTAGTGAACAAATTCAAACGGGTAATTAGTTCGTCGTAGAGGCTTACGGTCGTCTCTTTTTACGTCTTGATGCCAATCATTAAATCCTATGATCCATGCTCTCGTATCCAAAGTCTCAGGTAATTTTTTTTCTTTGTTTCTAACAATTTTAATAGGTATTGGTCGGGGCTTAGATTTTTCCTGGCTGATTTTATTCTGCTTCCTGCGTCTCTTCGTAGTCCTGCTTCGATTTAGCCAGCTAAAAATGGCAATCTCAAAAATCAATGATAACACAGCAATTCCATATCCCATGGTGAGTAACAAAAATCCAGGAACGAGAGCTGAAAGTCTCAAATTGGCCTCATCGTTGTGCAAGTCCGTGTAGTGTCCGTACTGCTGAGATATCCTTTTGGCCCAATATCCAATGATCCCACCTTCGATGAGAATAGAAATTTTCTTATCCAACGCCCTGAGATAAGGCATTCCTCTCCAGACGGCAAAGCTCAATGGAAAACTGGCAAGGGCTTCTCTCATTCTGTGAACATTTTTACCCACGAAACTTGGTTTCACCGAGGATACATTCATGGTGACAGCCAACGCGAGACTCTGATTTCTCTCATTGATCAAGTCATTGAAATTCTTCGCGTATTTATCGTGGTCGAATACATTAAATTTTTCCATCATGATCCGATTGATCTCATCATCGTCATCGTCATCGTCATCCTGTACATCGCTTTCGGCCTCATTGAGATCATGCTGGTCCGGGTACTCGAAGAGATCCTTGGTACTCTGGCTACCACCGATCGTCAACGAGGAGCTTGTCAGTTCTTTCAAAGTTTCAATCTGCAAGCTAGAACTTGCCATTAATTGTCCAGACAACGATGCCAAATAACACTGCGTCAAGACATAGCCAAAGATGACCCAAGATATGAATCGAATTCTACCAGACAGAATTGAGGGCTGTCGTGGCCAGGCGATTCCTATCACGAGCGAAAAAATCTCTAGGAAGGATATATTTCTCGTAAAAATCATTTCGATGCAACCAGCGAAAACAAGGAGACCGATAACCGCGAACCAAACATTGTTCTGGAGAGGTCCCACCAGACCATGGAGCGAGACATGGGAATGTATAGGTATCACCCAGACAATCTGAATGATTTCGTAAGGCAACGTGTAATCCGTTTCATTCTTCGGAGCCCAAAGGAGACCGCCTAGCACCATATCGACCTCTTCCATCCCTTGGCCCCAGAGGGCTTCGTTAACTTCCTCGCCGATACTTATATTCTTCCACGGAATTTCCTTTACAGCGATTGCAAAATCAAGAGAGGCTGCCAAAGCTTTAACTACTTCAGCCTCTATTCCAATTAGTTCTGTAGGAGTAACCTCGATGGTTGTTGTAGTCGTCGTGTTGCCGTTGTCGGTATCAAAACTGTCATCGACTACTCCAACACTGGTAACATTGTCAGTTGATATCACTGTCAACAATGAGGACACGGTAGATTCCAGATGTTTATCCTTTCTCTTTACACTCACATAGGGTTCATAATCAAAAAAGGCCACATGAACTATGCATTTGTTCATTTTTAATAGAGAATACATGTTGACATCAGTACCACCTTTGACATCAGTCCAATTTGAGTGTTCACCGCACTCTGCCATTAAATCTGGATCCGATGGGGTGGATGTTATATTGTGTCGGAAGGATAAGCTTCGCGAAGCGAAAACTGTTTGTCCAATTGTTCCGAGAAAAACTACGTTTGCGATACGACCTATCCACAACGTCTGTACCATTTTGCTAGACTCCTCCAGAAAGCTTTCTTTGTCCGGAAAAGCGGTTGTCAAAACTACAAGGTACTGACAATCTCGGCCGCATAGATCGATCAATTGAGAAGTCGTGTTTGACAGCTGCGCCGAATCTTCGACGATTATCAATGCGGTCAAGCTAGCGATGTGCTCAGAAGACGGGTCCAAATAGCCACTTAGAACGTACGTCGACTTAATGTCGTGTAAAGCAGACAGATAGAGTCGTGTAGCAGCTCGTAACGAGTTCGTCATGTTTTCGGGCAATAGTACTGGGATTTGAGATGGCTGAACATTCAAGTATATCTTCACAAATGATTCGACGCAACGTATCGTTCTCGAAAGCTCTCGCGTACTCTCGTAACTTTTCCGGGCTTGAAGATTAATCAATTCTCTGTCACCGTAATCCTCTTCAATAATTTCCCATAATTCAGGCACCATTATTGACCCCACAAAATGAATTCTCGTGACAATAAGTAATAAGGTTACAGATATAAATGATACAGCACAAGGGGTTAAGGTTTTCCTATTAGCGACACCACCGATACCGTTAAATCGTACAAATTTCATTGTTTTACAATTTTTCTCTTACGGCGGATCCTTCCACTAGCTCGATTGTGCTTCGACTGCGACAAATGAGCATTGGAAAGTATCGTAAAGGTACTCGCATGGTTTTTTTTCATGTTCATCTTTCGTGACATACACGATAGTCACGTTTTTGTCATTGGACGATGATACTTTTCGCAACGTGATATCGTAGTTGTCGGAACGATTCTAGACACGATTCGCGTTAACTCACGAATGTACTTGAGTCAAATAAATATTATAGGACACCGTCCTATATATTTATAAATGAAATATTTTATGTCAGTCTCCTAAAATTTAATTATTTTCTCATCCAATCTAGCGCCCAGTGGATTAGTTTACATTGAAATACAGTAAATTATAAATTTTCTCACCTTCATAGATTTTCAAACGTACGTTTACTTTTAAACAAAATATTTGGACGACAACAAGAGATCAAATGGTCGACCGTCGGAAAGTGAAATATCCTGTAAACATATTTTTTTATTTTAAACGACAAATCGCTTTATATTCCGCTTTGAGCTCATTAAGCGTTAAAAAACGTTACAAGGTCTCCTTTTTAAACTCACCCGACATTAATATTTTCATTTTTATTCAAGGCAACTAGCTCGACATTCGTGTAACTATAAATTTATGGGATCTCACTGCTAACACCAGCTATTCTGAGAATCGTTATTATGCGCCTCGAAATGCGACGAATGTCGTCGTCTATACGTTCTAGTGGGCGTAGTAGCGGTCGACGTCGTCGCGTGCGACGTGTATTAATTTTATCGTAATGCACATATGCAAATAAGATCGCAGATTTGTACTGTACCTACTGCGGTTGCTACATGGAAATACACATTGACATGCAACATATACAGAATACGTATGGCACGAACAACGTAGTTTATTGCTAAAGTAGTCATGTGTGAAGCAAGTATCAGCAAACTGTTTAAGATTATGAAAAGAACTTCATTTTTATGGAAATTCATGTTAACGCATAAAGTAATTTTTGCAATAATACGTTAGAACGCCTTACTGGAATTTTTTTTTCTTTTGGATAGTTCTTCTCTGATTTTATTGAATTACATTCTCCGTTTAACGCTAAACAAATAGTTTCTTCTTCTGTAATATCTTTTAACAGAAATTATATACGATTTAAAGATTATTGAGTCAAATTTTCGCGAAGAAAATTCTTTTCGATCGTAGACTTAAATAGTTGAATTGTTGACGAGATTTTTTGCATCCTTGCAAAAAGTTCTTGCAATGACATTCTCGAATTGACCATAATAATAACATCATTGAATTGACTATAATAATAACATCCTTGAATTGACCATAATAATAACATCCTTGAATAGACCATAATAACAACATCGTTGAATTGATCATAATAACAACATCCTTGAATTGACCATAATAATAACATCCTTGAATTGACCATAATAACAACATCCTTGAATTGATCATAATAATAACATCCTTGAATTGACCATAATAACAACATCCTTGAATTGACCATAATAATAACATCCTTGAATTGACCACAATAATAACATCCTTGAATTGACCATAATAACAACATCCTTGAATTGATCATAATAACAACATCCTTGAATTGACCATAATAATAACATCCTTGAATTGACCATAATAACAACATCCTTGAATTGATCATAATAACAACATCCTTGAATTGACCATAATAATAACATCCTTGAATTGACCACAATAATAACATCCTTGAATTGACCATAATAATAACATTCTTGAATTGACCATAATAATAACATCCTTGAATTTACCATAATAATAACATCCTTGAATTGATAGTTATTTTTTAGGCAGCGACCGAGTAATTTTCAACATTTATGTAGATATAGCGTTTATGTTCGGTCACTAGGATGTACATTTTGTGAATTATTATTATTAATAATAATGTAATTGGTTCAAGCAATTGGAATCCATATTTATAATGATTCGCTAATACGGAATTTGAATTAGACTTTTGATTCCCGCACTTAGAATCGTAGTCACGTGTCTTGCGTTCCGAGTTGTGTTTCACAAAATGTCCATCGTACTGAACAAAAGTAAACGCTGTATCTATACAAATCCTTCAATTGAGATAAAAATTTGTCCCCAATCACTGCCTTGGACTAACCGCAATATACTAACAATATGAATCGTTCGAAAAAATATATTTAAAATAAAATTATTGATACGGAGTAAAAGATAATTTTACAATATTTTCATAGATCTGTTCCATTCCACAAATATATTTCATAACGAACATACGCGATGCAAAGATTTGAAAAATTATTGATACAAAATTGTGAAAAGGGTCGAGAGATGACAAATGTACGGAATAAGGTCGTAAGCTCGGTGTTGTTTGCGGAGAACATCCGGAATTGCCGTACTGCCAGGTCAAGACATGGCCTTTCCTGAACGTGGTAGCACGCCGAGGTGAATCCCACTCTTCTTGCATTAGTCTGCCAGGAAAGTCGTTAAAGGTAAACATTAACGAGCGCAGGATGTCGATATAGTCAACGACTTCGTGTTGAATACCTGTAGAGAGAATGACCCGCCATGATTGTCATTCCCACGGTATGTCGAACGCCCACGTCGTCGTGTCGTTAAATACTGCGAAATCTTCTAATGTAGCTATTTGCAACTCTTCCTTGGTTAATAATGTGAAAGTAATCTTTGAAACTGCTTCAACTGCTTTCTTGTCGTCCGCACAAAGTAAAATAGTTCCTTGGTTCATTCATTTGTAAGATTAAGAAGGTTGGAACGATCCAGTCGAGTCAATTGACAATTTAGAATTTTTTTTGTTTTAACCTTTTAAACAACATGTATTTGACAGCATTTTCTTTCCAAAGCGCTTCTGATTCATAAAATATATGCTAAAAATCCAAAATGATGCATTTTTTAATTGTAATTAGCTAAAAACAAAACGCCTTTATCGTAACTTTTATCGTAAGCTTTTTATATTTCTGATAATTTCAGTAGAAAATCTGCATCGATACGTGCTTTAAAGATCACAGGATAAAACCATTAATACTTCTCGTAGTTTAAAAAAACATTGAAATGTGGCAACGCTACAATATTGTGAGATTCGCAGTCATGCGCGTAACCAAGCTCAAGCTCGTAACTATCACTTATTATCTGCAATCATTTTCCCTCTCTTCATTTAAATATTATAGAAATGTATTGCAAGTAACTTCGATAAGTCGAACAAAAACCTCAAGTGCATTGTCCTGCGAACCAAGTGATAAAATTTTTTTAAAATACTAAATGCTAACTACTAATCCGAAAATAACGTAATGTTAGGATTAGCTTGAACCTCGTTAATCGACCGACGTTTACCCGATTTATGAGGTTATGGTTATACGACAGAAGCGGCGTTGCCAAACCTCCTGACTCGCGAGTCACTATTCACGGTTTTCGTAGGATTTTTCATCGCTTTAATATGTAATATCTCTGTTATTTGATGGTCAAATGGGATTTTTTTTCTCTTAATACTCCCAAACTTTTATTTTACGTAAATACGCTGTTTGCAAACGTCTAACTTGGTAAAATAATATTGAAAAGTGGGATTGATCATCCTCGTCAACGACTTGCCCATATAATTACAAGTTAAAAGTTCACAACATCAAAACTGTATATTTTCGCTTCTAGACGGTCAATCTGAGGGAAATTTATCCCTAATATACAGTGGAATCTGTACTTCAACATATATTTACCCCAAGTAAAACACTTGAATATCATCTAATGCTCCAACCTCCTTAATGATGAAACAATAGCTTTACTCGATTGGCATTTTACTTTTACATGTTTTCTTGACAGAATTTTAAAAGTGTTAGATGTAAGAATTAACATTTATCCGATCTTATGAAAGATTATGGTCAGAATGACTAAAAATATATAATTGGAATGTGGTTTTCTTGTTGTTGCAGAGCGTTCGTAAGAATTCTTTGTGTTTGCTGTCCACGAAGGATGAGAAGAAGGTATCAACCAGCATTCCGATGCAAACCCAGTCAGGTAAGCGATAAATCAGTTTCCAATCAAAGAAATACACACTTTCGACGATGCTTGAGCAGTTTACAGCTAAATCTTTCTCAAAATTGAGTGACAAATATCGATTTATTGTGCATTGCTAGTTTTAATATAAAAAAGAAAAATTAATTAAAGTGGACACTTTTTAATGGTTATTCAGATAGAGACAATTGTTATGTATTTGAGTCGATTACAGTAAATCAAGTAATAAGTAACAGGAAAGGTAACTCAGAGGAACCGGGGAGAAAGAAATAATGTGAAGAAATAAATAAATAAAATTAAAGGGCTTCTCCTTTCATTCCTTTTTCCTTCCGCATAGAGAAAACTTTTTTTTATCGTGAAAATTTGTTTTATTTTTTGAGATTGTAATGTCAGGATACTTAAGATCGTCTGAAACATTCAGAAAAGTTGTCTAGATAAATCGGCAAGGTTTTCACCTCTTAAATCTCTTTTAACTTGAGAACTTCTTCAACTATTCGAACTGTAATTTAACATGCTAGCAGATATTTTCTTTTATTCGTGATTATTTCCATTAAAATGAATGAAGAAATTAAATTGTTGAGATTTTTCAAAAACGCTACACTACTTCAACAAGCTAGATCGTTCAAATTTCAAGTTTCCACACTGTAATTTTTCTCGTAAGTTTCATTATGAACAAGGATTTTTAATAATAAGATTTACCCGGATTGACAATGGAATTCAAAAGTTATGAAACTTATTATTTGAAAAATCGCTCCCTCATAATTGTCCATCTTTCACAAAGCTTTCACTATGAGGAAGTCACGATTGACCAGCATAGTTCCCTCGTTAAGGTAGCTTTATAAAAAATGACAAATAACAAGGGAGCAATGTCCCAAGTTTGACATTGCTCCCTTTCTTCTTCTATTTCGCGAGGGATGTGTCGTGGACCGGAACGGGATAAGGTTTGAGATTAGGTCGCAAAAGAGCAAGCAAGAGAGTGTAGATTGAGTCGAGGAGATTGGAGGATGTGGAGTAAAGCGAGAGCCGAAGCAACGTTAACGGTAAGAGAAGCGAAAAAGGGTGAAGGAAGAGGACACCACCAGGAGAAATGGGTATGTCGGACGGTAGGGTGAAGGGAAGCAAACACGATAATGTTATCACGGACCAACGCGTTCCGACGGCGTACCGACCAAATTGGTTGGTTTGGAAGACGCAATTTTGGACGATGGAACTAGCCTTGGCCAGTCTCTCCTGCTTTCTCTCTCTCTCTCTCTCTCTCTCTGCCCCCCGCCCCCACACACACACACACACACACCCATACACACACGCGCCCGCGCAAATAGAGAGCAAGAGAGAGAGAGAGAGAGTCCTTGTTTTCCAAAGTACCAACGGTGATGATTCGATATGAGTATCAGCAGTCAAGTATAGCATGCTGTAAGAAGTGAGCAGGGCGTATACAGAGCGTTGAAGGAAAGAGTGTTGCTTATACGAGAGGAGAAATTTGTTCCACAGTGATATTTACGATGCCATGAATTCCTTGTCTCCTGGGACAGTCTTGCATCGATCTTATACTCTATCTCTTTTCCCATTTTCTTAACATCTTTCGCTTTCACCATTATATCCATCTATGTACTGCTCACTTCTAAAAACGAACAGACTAATTCTCATGTCAATTATTCTTTTTCGTTTTTTTCTTCTCCTTTTAACCTCTGCTGTCCGACGATGGGTAACTTGAGGTGAATATCCGCTAGATGTCGTTGGTGAAATCGAAAATGGCGACGTTAAATCAAGTCCAACGACAGTTTGAGAAAAATCATTGTTATAATAATGTTGTTACTTCAGCCCTACTCGACAACTGAATCTGCGTTTTTTCCTAATATTATTAAAACGTCTAAATCCATTGAACCATACAATTTTTATATTAAAAATAATAGAATCTCTGTTGACGCCCCATAGATCCTTAATATAATCTTTATGTTACCAAAGTAAATGAAATAAAGTTGAGTGAAGTAATACATTGTGAAGCATATAATGAATTGAGAACGTTAAAAAATCTTGAGCATAATTCATCTTGGAAGTATTTCCAAAAAATCAGTTTTTATCTTGTAGGGATCTATCGGCGAAACCGTTAAACTGAAATTTATATGATTATCGTCGCGTCAAACAAAGTATAGTGAGAAACGTATAGCCTCAAGTGAATTTTGAAAGGCTTGATTGTCGTAGACATTTTCATCCCACCACGTCGCAGTAACGATTTAATCTTCTTCTTCTTCTTCTTCTTCTTCTTCGTTATCTTCTTCGGAAAAGTCGAAGGTTCTGTGGTCCAAAGGTCATCGTAAATTGCAGAAAAAAAGGTCACGTCGGTCACGTTCTTGGTTCTTATCTGAGGAGAGATATATCTCTGGCACGTTGACCAATTACTCCTTGTGTTCATGTTCGCTTACTTCCCGTTGTATTCATATATTGATTCTTATCTACTAAAATAAGTGTGAAATAATAATATATTCTTGAGTTACACTGCTATTGAATCGTCCAATATTAATTACTTATAACATTATATCAGATATATTATTTTTTTTATTCTTTTCATTTTCCTTTAACATCGTAATAAATGTAACAAGTAATTATTTATTATTTTTATTCCGACGTACTTATTTTGATATGTAATATTAAAAATGATAACAGAGATTTGTCTCAAAAATTCTGACGTGTACCATTTAAAACGATATATGCCGCAGTAATTTATTCTAGCGTTGCCTGTCCTCGTGCTCTCAGATATAAAACCCAACTAAATTTCTTCTTGTTCCGTCTAGTGTCTGTGTTATCCGCCGATGGGCATGGTACCCCTGCATTCGCGTACGAATAAAGAGGGTGAAGGTAAAAAATAATTACTGCATATTACGTTGCTCCGGGCGGACACCCCGAACTTGGGAATAATTCTCTCGGATGTGAACTCGTCTTGGGAAATTCTGAAAAGAAATTTAACGCAAGAACTTTTACTTGCGGGAATAAAAAATTTTCTTTGAGTAATCTTATCGCGTAAAATTCATTATTGTCATCAATATCGGAAAATAAAATCTTTAATTTCAAGAATTTAATGAAATTAAAAACATAATTATGTATATTTCATCTACATAATTCGAAATTTATTACGTAAGTAGTTGACGTGACTAGGAACACCGATAGCGTCTGTTCGCCGACTTTGTTTAGTCAGTAATAAGACAAGCGAACTTGCTCGCAACTAATCAATCGAATCATTGGCAAACGGGATCATCGAGTGTCTGTCTGACCACTATGCGCTTGTACTACTTTGATAATCCCGTGCGAAATAGACGTTGTACCGTTGTTCCGGAACGCGAATTTTCTATAAAGCGCACAGCTCCACCGTACACACAACTACATTGCGATAGATTGATTATACATTTTAAATGGGAGCAAGTAATACCGGCGAATATAGAAACTACCGTGGTACCGGTCAGTCTGCTGTTATACGTGCTCTTACACCCAATACACTTTGTTCAATTACCCAAGAAATTACAACTGTAAGGTGGAAGACGACAAAGTTAGAAGTATCGTATTCTGTCATAACAACCAACGGTCAAGTCGATGATGAAGCGAGCTGAAGATACTTAACTGGAGTTACGTGGTTTTCGCGTCTAGGGACTCGTAATTCTTAAAAAATTACGTATTTTCGGAACAGTAATATCCTTCTACGACAATAACGTCATATGACGAACATGAGGATCGAACTATATCTTGACACATCTCGATTAGGCTTAATAATTCCTACGTACGGAAGAGGAACCAAATAAATTACACTCGAGTCTAATAAATTCGAAATTTCGAGTAGCGCATTTTAAATATAAACAACATTATTATAGAGATGAGAAAAAAAATTTAAGAAAAGCGTTTGATATAAAAGAAAGAATATTATTCAAGTGTATGTGCGGTCGTGAGAGTGTCCACGTGCATTTGTATGTATAGAAAGTACGTTTGTATTTTCTAGTTTCGTAGATTGAACGAATAAATTGAATCCGATGTGACTCACAATCAAAATCACTTATAAAATTAATTTTAGTGAAATATTTGTTGATGGGGTCTTCGTAATTTTGATTAAACGACACAAAAGCTCTTTATTCTACACTTGAAATGAAAAGAATTAAGAATAAATCGACGGAGATATACTATTTGGCACTTTATGAAGATAATATGCGGTGCACGACGTAACAACGTTGAACTTTTTTTGTTTTTTTTTCTTTATGTTTAAATAGATAAATTAATTATTCCGCGTTGCAGTGTTCGATCGCCTCTGCTATTTTTTTCCAGAGATTCTCCTCGGGGAAGTACTACTCGACGTACTCGCTTCATCAGCACGTGCGCAGGAGCCGCGAAAACTCTTGCGAACAAACCTACATTTAACGCATCATCTTTGGGAAATACGTCACCTGCGCGTCGTACGAGTTTGTCCTGCTGAAAACATTTTCTTCGTGTCGTCCTCGTCGTAGAGGCCCGGAAGTCAAACGGAACGATATCGAGTTGGTTTCCGTTCGTCGAACTGGCAGGATGCTTCCCTGGTTCCCGTTTTTTCGTTTATTTTCCCTTCCATACATTTTCCTTTTAGCACAAACACTCCGAACCATCATAGTCCGATTTTTTTTCTCGAACAAATTGAATATTGTTCCTGGTGTCCCTGTAGAAAAAAAAAATCTCTGTGTCGATATTTTGTTCATTGTCAGCACGATAGATCAAATTATTCAGACCATTATTCAGATCAAATTATTCAGACCATTATTCAGATCAAATTATTCAGACCATATTCAAAAATTTTGCACGCACACTGATGTAAAAATTGAGAAAAATGATTCTAAAAATTGTTCTGATTCCATGTGGCTCGTGGATAACAAAGTTTGTTTCAATCGATTCTCTATATGGCAACAAGTGGTAAATTCATTTTTCTTCGTCGAATCACCCTCGCGCGTGGCGGCTGTAGCAACCGAAATGATAAATTAGGGGAAATGTCCTCGAAATTGAAAAAAAGATTTTTTTTTTATTCATGATAATTATTTTCACATTGAAATTTTTATGATACATTCGTTCGTTTCGTTGAAATATATTTTCTCAATAAAGAAAAACGTGCACTCACCATCCTTTTGACATCCTTCCACCTCGTATATTCGCCTTTTGCTCGTCCAGACGAAAACCTGCTTGCTTCAAAACACGACAACTCCAGCAAAATCAATGTCCCGACTCGTAACTTGTCCTGCAACAGTATTGCCCGGCGAATATGAAGGAAGAGATGTCGTACTTCACCGTCAAACGAAAATAGACTATATATAGCCTATACCTCCGGTATGTTTAGTTTCAATTTCCAATCACCTTCTACGCACGTATTGTACCAACACCTGTACAGACCAAAAAAAAATATGTTCACGAGGATGCACTGCAAACTACACACGCACCACAAGCACGTTACAATAGATCCGAAACACCAGGGGTGAGAGGGTGCTCGACGAGTCAAATTTTCCTAACGGAGAAGAGATAATTTGCTCATAAAAAATAGTTGAAATTTGCGAAACACGTTGCACGCATTAGCAATAGTGAAATGTGACGACTCGAAAGGAAAATTGAAATTCCTATCGTTCCGTTGATCAGGGGATCAAAGTACAATGTAATCTTTATATATCGGAATTCGCTAATCGTGAAATGGATATAATGCGTGGTGCGAATGGATATGAGAAAATAGAAAAACCCGGCAAATTGACAACACGTTTTATTTGCCTCCAATGAAATAAATTAATGCGTAGCGCGAAAAAAAAAATGACGAGCTATGCGTGCACGAGAGAATGACAAAAGGATGAGCGGAATATTTTATTTGGTGTGTATTTTATGGTCGAACGTATCGTTGGTGCCATCGATCATGCCAATGATAAGCTGACTACGCGCGTATTTATACACGAGCTTGGCTTCTTCCATGCTCGTTGAAAATAAAAATACACGAACTATATTTTCCAATACAAGGATAAATTAATTGCAAAAAAGTACTTTTTACTTCCAAGTTCGATAGCCGTACGTAAATCTGTAATACGACAAGTATCCTCATAATAATAACGGAGTTTCTTCTTACAAACTTCTAACGAATGAGACGTTTAGCAGTTGAATTTAATCATTTTTATTACTTGATTCTTAAAAGAATAATGTAAAATCCTGTTTGCAGTAAGCTGTTGATATTTTGCGAAAGAATTTTTTTTCAAATAGTCCGCAACGCAGATAAATCAATATATCATATTGCTGAATTGATGGACGAAGTCTCTCTGGAGTCATAAACTGTAAATATGACCGTGGAAACGACACAGATTCAGCTGAAACGTTGAACGACATTCTTTGCAGACATTTTTGGTAGCTGTGTCATAACCCTCGCGGACTTGCCCAATTTTTTACCAACTCAATTCCAACTGGTTGATTTGTGCAAAAAACTAACCTCAAATCAACGTTTTATCGAACTATTCTGCTATGTAACGGTGGGAACTCGGTTGATTTCAGTAAAACCAAACGTCCATCCAACTCCGGGCTTTGCTGCATGATGGTTGAAACTTGGTTGGTTCTATTAAAACCAACCGCTAATCGAAATCGTGTTACGAAACGAGTTGGAACTCGGTTCGTTTGAGGTTGATTGTTTGTACAAATCAACGTTTTGTCCGATTTTACCCAAATCCAACGAAGATCCAGCTGAAAACTAACCGAATCAAAGGTTGGAGTCCGTGCGTGAAAGCTAACCTTTGAAAGTAATTGTCATTCCTTTTCTTTCTAACCTCTTTCTGTTTTACCATGGCGTCGTTTTAATTGTGCGAGGCGGTAATAGTGAGCAAGTAATGGAAGAAAATTGGACGAGCACGGTCAAATTTCATTTGGCTCTAATCGTGGACCGATTACGTACAACGGGGTTTATGTTTTCTTCTCTCCATGTGTCTTCTTTTATTCGCCACTGCTACCAACATACCGTTCATTAGAAAAAATTTCTAGGCTTACCGGACAACGAAAAAAGATCTGCCATTCACGCGTATTGCCAACTCGTAACTACTAACCGCATTTGTCTCTCTTCACTACTGCAAACAACGTTTCAATTATTATCTCTATCTTTGCTAAATAATTTCTTGTCATTATTAATATCGTATACAAGTGGATTCATAATTAAATCAATACATCGCTTATGAATTGCTCAGTTTTAATTGTCAGTGAAAAGTAAAAGTTCTGCGGTGCAAAATATTTTTTTTTTAACTAATTTTAATTGCATTTTTGCTTCTTCTTCACGCGATTTTAATGTCAGACACTTAAAAAGTACGTGCGTGCGTGCGTGCGCGTGCGTGTGCGTGACGAGCTTGCAGAATTGTAATGGATATATCTCGCGAACGGGTTACTCGATAATCCCGAAACGTTGCACACAGATCGGAGCGCAAATTGTATCAGTTAGCTGTAAATTTTAGCCAAATCGTTAACGAGTGGCTCGTTTTAAGCTTGTTTGAATTTTTCGAAAAAAGGAGGTCCGTTCTCCAGCTTTAGACAATTTTAAGCTATCGAGTGAAAGCCTTCTACAAGATTAAGCTAGGAGACAAGATTGTTCGGTATTGAGTTGGGCATGGATCGATCGAGGCGTTCAGGTTTTATTGAACCAGGCATTTTTGTAATTTTTCGAAAAAATCTATTTTTGCTCTAATTATTGTAAATTTTCATCTATCAAACTGAAACTTGGCATACGAATTGGCTAGAGGACAAGGATACTTGATTTTGAATTTGGTAAGAATCGATTAAGTGGTTTAAATTTTACGAAATTTGCAGTTTTACTAAATTTTCTATTATATTGAAAATATTAATACCGCTTCCTCTATGAGGAAGCCAGAATTTAAATAACTATTAGCCATAGAGAAGAATCTGGGGGTGGCCTTATTAGGGGTTAAAACTACTCGTATTTCAGGTAAAATATCAGAAGGAATTGCGCCATTATGCTGCAATGCAATACCAAAACTAGGCTTTGTTCCTAGAGTGTTCATTTCAAATTTGGTCACGATCCGCAATCTCTTTAAGAATTTATTGTGTACTTGGACGGTACAGACGGGCGAACAAAAAGAAATTTATGAATAAATTTTTCGTACTTTAGATACTAATTATTGTTTTAATGAAGAAATAAAATCGAAGTTTTTATTCAAGCTATTCAAAATAGTCAAAGACGGCGATAAAATGGCTTAGAAAAAATGTCTGGTCGTGTGTGCGTGTGTGTCTGAAGAGAAATGAGAGCTTGATACAATAATAAACTGATTTTATAAAATATTTAAAACAATGAGCTAACGAACAACAGTCTATTCTATCTCATTCTCACCAATTGTCTGTCTAGTACAAAAACTCGCCACCGTGATCGCTGGCTGTCGATCTCAGCTCGTGACTAAGGTTATGCACGTAGCAAATACAGTATTCAATTAGTATTTATCCGGAAAGTTCATACGAACCTGCAATTGTGAGATTGGAGTAAAAAGGGTTGGGAGGATTGGTGGAAGTAACCGGCGAGAGGATAACCCGTGGGCCGACCACGCTCTCGCAAAATCCAAGATACAGAGGAAAAAAGTCAAAACGTTCGATCTCGCTAAGGATACAGTGAGAAGGTAAAAGGGTAAAAAGAGTCTCCATCTCACAAACCGGAATAACCCGACCGTCAAGAGGCGTTTGAAGATATGTTTGATTGAAAAACGGTTGATGCCTAACCGACGGCGACACTCGTACTTGGGAGCTTACGCACCGATCGTGTAGTTCGTATCAGCTCGCTCTGTGAATATCAGCTGATCCCATGGATGCCGCCATGACGGTGCCGACGCATTCCGTTGAAAATGGAGTCATCTCGATAACGGAAATCGTTGTATCTTCTCTTACGGATGACCGATTCAACTGATTTTACGTTCCATTGAAGGCTCACCTGTGAACATTTTATCGGAAGCTAGCTGTTGTTCGGAAAATGGCAACATTGGGATGGCCCGCCCATTGAGATATCTGTGAATATGTATCCATGATAAGAAAACAAATAAGTCCTGAAGAGAACGACGAAAGGGCGTGAGAGAAATATCCGACTATCCGGTGTCTCCTTGGTGCTCTCGTATACTCCGAGGGTTGCCTCTGGTTATCCGTCGGAAAGTTTGGGAAGAACCCGATGGAAGAGGTTACATACAGATGGGTGGGCCGCCTCGCTTCAACTCGATTCGACCATCGTTCCAAACGACGTGCCAACCTCGATACGAGCGCGCGAAGAATAACAAAAAGAGCAATATATCAAATTATATATTATACAATAAAATAGTAAACTGAGAAGCGGAGGGTACGGACATAATAAAATGGGAAAGAGTGTTAGGACCTCGTGAATCACGATTGTGCCCCGTGCGACGAAGATCTAAATATTGAAAACGTAAATCTTAAGAGAACTGAAACATGAAATAAGAGTCAAGTGGAAACATAAAAAAAGAAAGTGACAAAAACAACCCCGACAGCATTAAGAAAGCATGAGATCAAAGAATCGAACACTAATGCAGTTCTTGACTCGAACCAGTTTACAGAATTCTTTCCTGCGCCTTTTAAAATTCAAAAGACAAAGCTTCCTGTACGAAGAAAATGGATCACGAATAATATCTATGAGAGTCTAAAAGAAAATTAATATTAGACCGTTAACCCCACCGAGAGATCGTTGGAGAGGTCGTGGCAATGTGAATCTTATATACGCACGAGCCATACTCTAATGTTCTATCGCAATGAACTCTGCCATACAACATTACTTCGTCACAAATTACAACAGCGTAACAGTGGAAAAGCATTGTCATTTGTCATAGAAACGTATGGGCACTGGAGCATATATAGGTAATCGTCGGTGTTTCGCGTACGTGATTCCCCCTTTAATAAGTTTACTCCTGGCTCTGCCCTAAAACAGAAATGGGGTATTTACCTGTACCGTGCAAACCAGGGCTGTAACTCGTAAATCTCTCTCTCTCTCTCTCTCTTAGCTATCACGATGAGAGGCAAAGACCACTTCCTCTACTCATCTTCGTAGTCCTTTGTGTGTGCATTAAAGCGGACCGACACACCACGACTGGTACAAACAACTGTAATGCTATTTAATTTTAAAGGGTAGCCGATCATTTCTGATCCAAAGTAAACAGAATTCCACTGAGGAATTGATAATGACAATAGGATCTTATTCCCTTTTTTGACAGAAATATTCAGCGCCCTTTAAATAACAGGATTACATTTTTTAATATCGACCAGGCCCGGAACGGAAGGGTAGGGGGATGTGCCACTTTATCTTAAGAGGCGATACCCGTGTCGCATGACTGAATACAAGGGAGACAGCTCTATTGAAATCGTACGTGTGCTAAAGAGTAGATGTTGGGTCACGTGGTACACGCTTCACCTCGCCGGGAAGGCGAAACCTCCGTACATACACAGATGTACTGCTTCTCTTTTATTCGCCGTGAACGCCATACTGGTTCTATCTCTTTCGTATTAACGGAGTTTTCGTCTCCCCTTAAGCGGAGAATCGATGAAGAATCGTATACGTGGAGTTGGGGCGTTCCGTACGATAACGCTTCCGCTCGATATCGAACGCGAGACTCCAAGATACGCGATTACACAGAGAGTAAACTGTACCTATACATTGAATTGTTGGCACTATTAATTGAATTATAAGTGATTAGAAGGTTAATAGTTGTTAAGCGTACGAACCTCGTTGCTTGCTTAATCTTCATTTTAACTAGGTCTTATTGTCTTATGATGACTTTTGTAATTAGTTTGTTTAGCCTTTAGCAGATTAATTTCCGGAAATAGTAAATGGAATACCCGCTGATATTTCCATGATATTTACTCTCTCTCTCTCTCTCTCTCTCTCTCTCTCTCTCTCTCTCTCTCTCTCTCTACACCCCCTTTTATGCCATTACCCACATCCCTTTCCTCTTCATCCACCTTTATCTTTCTCGGTGCTACTGCGTACTATACTACACTTTATATGCTCGTTACTCGCATACAGGCGGGTTGTAAGTGCCAGCGACGCAACGACGCCCTGGTCTGGCTCTGCCGAAGCTGAGCCGAGCAGTCGTCTCGCCTAACTGCACCCTGAATGGAACGACGAGCTACAGCTCACTCTCGCGTGGTATCGATGAAAAAAAAAAAGGTAGAAAAAGAAGGACGGAAAAAATTATGCGCATCGAAGATAAGAGCTCCTTTCAATCCTTCGTTTTCTCTATTTCCGAAGCGTTTTTCTCCTTATTCTGAAATTCTGAAATTTAGATGTTTAAAGACTCAACCGTATTGAGCCCGTTCATGAGATAAAAATTTGCGGATGAAAGTACCTTTCACGTTTTATCAAATACGTATCACTTAAATTTATATTTACAATGATTGCCTCAAGGGTTCTTCATGGGCTCGATAAAAGTCATAGAAATAAAATCAGGAAAGTAAAAAAATATAATTTTTTACTTTTAATTTTAGTAAAAAAATATAATTTTTTACTTTCCTGATTTTATTTCTGACTTTTTTTTAAATATTTTTTTTATTTTCACCGATTATATCGCTTTTGAAGATATCGGAAAATTCACTTCTACCTTGCTTTATCATTGAAACGTGACCAGATGTTTTGCGACATCCATTTAAGAGCGTAGAGACGTTTGATACTGGACCCACCAAGATAAGATCATCTTAATTTTTTTATGTAGTCGTTTACTTATCACCAATCTCGATAATAACGATACATCTTGAAAGCATCGTCATGCGTATTTTTTTTTAAGTTTCCACACGGATTTTCAGACTTTCCAAATGTTTTTTGCTTGCGAAAGAATAATGGAATGCTAGCAAAGTTTTTATGTTTATATCTCGAGAACGGGTTGCAACCCCCGACAGTTTGCTGCAATTTTTGGCCAAATCGATAACGGGTGTTTCATTTTATCAAATTTGGTGATGATCCGCAGACTTTTCAAGAAGTTATTGTGTATTTGGACGGTACAGACAGACAAACGGAAAGAAATGTATGAATGATTTTTTCAGAAGGCGTTCAGATTTTATCGAACAATGTATTTTTGTAATTTTAACATAATTATGTCTTCCGTAATTTTCATAAATATTTATCCATCAAACTGAAATTTCGTATACAAATTGGCTAGGAGATAAGAATACTTGACTTTGAATTTGATGAGAACCAATTAAGGAGTTTGAACTTGATGAAAGTTGCAATTTTATTAAATTTTTTGTTTCTATTAAAAATGTTACCAATACTTTTTCTACGCGGAAGCCAGTAATTGAGAAAATCATTTCCCATAGAGGAAAATCTGTGGGTCGGCGAGAATCAAGAGGAAGCAATGTGCAAATTTCAAAGTTGCTCGCCAAGCACAACGTCTGCGAGACTACCGAGGCTACTTCTCAATCTCGATCTTGATCTCATTCCTTCCATAAGAGACGGAAATAAATATTGTTTTATCGTTCCACAAATAAATTATATCCAAAGTTCAAAACGTTTGATATTTTCGAAATAGTTAACCGAACGTTCGATACAGGTTTTAAAAGAAAATAAAAATAATTGTGTAGACCATCGAAAATGATAAAAAGGCTGTATAGACCATCGCCGGTTTTTGACTGGGCAGCACTTTCCATTGCTGTCAAGTATCTTACCGAGTTCTAAGCTCCGTAGTGTGCAGTACTTGACGTCGTGAAGATTACAGACGGTAGAATCTCGTAGAGAGGAGTTCCCGGTGTTCGAACTTGCAAACTTCCGCCTCGATTCAACAATCTATATATATATTATTCCGAGTTTCATCCTTCGTTCCAATCCACGACTATATATTTGATTCCTGATAATTCTCCTCTGAACTCTCCTATTCGACAATCGATCTTCCTATGACTCTGGATAAATTCCAAAACACAGATTCTTTATTGCAGATGGCATGAAATATGGAAAAGTATCCTTCTTTTCGTTTTTTAAATTATGCAGAGCATCCGAGGATTTATTATATCGAATCTAAATTGTTTTCAAAGTATACGCTTCGATTTGTGTTTATTTAACCGGTTTTAATCGCGAGTACTTTGGAAAAATTAATCTGAAAGATTGACAACGCGGTGGATACGGAACCCTTTAAGATGCAAAACTGCTTTCCTCCCTTCTATCGCTTCCCATACTTCGTAGCTTTCCCTCGCGTGCTCTTGAGCAGTATCCCCCGCTCGTCAAACTACCCTTACGAAACTACAAACTGTCGTTCGTGAAGTTACCGGTGCAGAAACGTTGCCCAATGTCACTGCATATTTATTTCAACTCTGGTTTCTGGTGTATCTATCTCGAGGTTTGTATATAGTATGTACGGTCCTCTGTTCTGGGAGAGAACTAAGCTAAATTAGGGGATTAAATTTGAATTTTCGACGTGGGCTTTAAGGTTAATCCAGACCATAGCTGCGATACCGCAGAGCTGTTGTAGAAGTTCTCTGCTGAAGGCTTCTCTTAATATTTTTGGAATTTAAGCATTTGCTGGTAAATTCATCTCATTATTTTTTATCTGCTACGTTAAAAAGTTTATCTTTTCTTCTTTTCTTTGTATTTTCAGAACGTAACCGAATGATCCTCTGATTTGCAAAACGTCTGATTAAACGTAAATTGTTCAAAGTCAGCTTGTATTTATATAACTTTTTAAATTTATTTAAAGATATTTAAAACCAATTTGCATCCTTACGAAAGAAACTTTGCTCTTACGAATAATTTCTTCGAGATTTTGTTAAATATTTTTAAAAAAGTGTTAAAAACAAATATTCGAATGTGTGTTTCCGTCTTTGTGGTTGTATCTCAAGGCCGAGTCGAATTATCGAGCTAAAATTTGTCACAAAAATAAAAGCAGAAGCATTCTTAATGTTTGGCGTAAAAATTTATGCAGAATTTCTCATGTTACGTCACTTTAAATAAACGAAAAAAATGTTTGTAAAGATTCCCACTGCCGCAAATTTGCAACTATCGAGTTAAATAATTCTTCACAATTGCAATAACATTCTGGAATATTTGGTATTGAATTTGATCGAAATTGATAAAGCGGTTCATAAACTTTGTTCGGTTGAACTGAAATTTTCTACAGAAATAAATTAATATTGAACGGTACTGGATATTTAATTTGATGTAACTCTAGGAAGAAAATTTGAATCTGGAGTAATTAATTAAAAATTTGTTACATCAGTTACGCAGTAAGTTTTTCTTATTGGCAAACAATTTGTATTAAAATATATTGAAACAATGAGATTTTAGAGCACGTTGAATTTATTCGTTTTTTTAACATTAAAATTTCATTAAACGTCACTTTCAAGAATGTTTTTATCATCAGGAATGCAAAGTAGAACTTTGCACATTGCTTCCTCCCATTAATTAGCATTTTTTCCATAGCTTTCTCTACGAGGAAAGTCTTTAGATTTGGTTTTTTGAGTATTCTGACATGAAAATCCTGAAAATAATGTTGTCATAAAAACAAAGTTTACCGTATACGGAAGTAAAAAGAAAAAATCTAATCGAGCCCGGTAACTGACCGTAGCCTCAGAGAATTCGTCTCTCATACGGAAAAACGAGGCTGCTACGAGACCCACGGTCGCGTCGTTGTCCCGAGGGAGATAAAATTGTAAAAGTGCCGCCTACCGCCCTCTTGTCAGACCTTTTCCAGACTTTTCTACTTTCGTCCTCGCCAATGAAAAATAATAACCCTACGTTCTTTCTTTTTCTCACTCTACGTCTGTACGCGTATGTAGCTTTGTGTCTTACATTTTCTGTTAATGAGATAGTGAAACGCATATTTATAATTTTAATGAAAGGAATCTGACCTTCCGTTAAGAGATCACGAGGGACCGTGTAATTGTTAAGATTGTGGACATTCTATTGATAGAAAAATAGTGAATTTCTTATGAAACTTCTAAAAGAATTGTTTCTTGCAAAAAGAATTTCTGCCCAGATCTATAAACAAAAGTTTAAAAATTTTTAATACGTTTTAGCCATACGAAACTAAGCTCGTCCTTGTCCTATTTATTTTACGATGTTATATAATACAAAGCCTTTACGGCTAAATTAATGACATGCCACTGATCTCCTTTGTTAACAAGTCCGCTGATCAATTTTGGCTTCCTTTTGGAGAAAGCTTTGTGAACGAAGAACTAAAAGAATGAGGAAACGACGTGCAAGGTTCTATTTAAAAATTTTCTTTTACTTTTCAAGAAGCAATCGTATTTTTAACAATCTAGAGATTGTTAACTAGAGTTAACAGTTTTAAAAAAATGAGAGAGTATCAAGTTTAGGAATTGAAAATCCCATAAACTCTTATAGTTTTAATATATTCCAAGGAAAATTGCAATAGATTAAGAGTTTCTATTGCTTTATTTGCGTATGAAAATTAAGTTCGAATGTACAAGTGATTCTGAGTCTTCATTTTTGCAAACAAAAACAACATGGGAATGAAAAATTCAATCTGATTTAGGATTCGAAGCCCTTTATCGATTTTGGCAAAATTTTATATGAAATATTTTGAAACGTTACAAGATATCTGCAAGGATTTTTAAGTGTTTGAATATTTTTTAGAAAATTAGTGCAGTGACTAATTGAAGAATTTAACATCCCCTAAAAACAGGAATCATTTTACAGTTTGGGACAAAACTCGAGTATTGAATGATGTTTAGTATAAATCTGTACTAAACATGACTAAACCAAGTCACTCTAACAATAAGATCAAGTTTTAGTACAGATCATGTAGTACTTGTAATACAGATCTGTAGATCTGATTTAGCGATGTTTCGTAAAGTTCAGTAGTATTTAGTACAGATGTACAGATCTACAGTTAAGATTTTTACTAAATACCACTAAACTGTACTAAACATCACTAAATCAAGTCAATTTGGGATCAATTTCAGTGGTATTTAGTACAGATCTATACTAACCATCACTAAATAAAGTCACTCTGGGATCAAGTTTAGTGGTATTTAGTAAAATTCTGTACTAAACATCACTAAATCAAGTCATTCTGGGATAAATTTGAGTGGTATTGAATACAGATCTGTACTAAACACCATCGAATAGTGCTTCGTGAGTGTAGAAAGTTTCCAAAAAGATCAAAATCCTATAAAATCCAAACCTCTTTTTACCTTTTACATGGACATGGTCACACCCTGTCCCAAAAAAGGGGGTGACAATAACAATTTTGAATATGCTGACACGAAAGTTTCAAAAAAAAAAATGTTTTTGTGAAAACAAAGCATTTAAAAATTTTTTAAGCACATACCTGAACAAATGTTATACGATATCATATATCTCTCAATAATAATAAGTAAAAATGAGTAAAGTCTTTGATTTTGTTTTAATTGAAGAGCGTAACGTGCCATACACATCAATTGCAAAGTTGGCAGTGGAGCGGAGGACGCAAACCGCGTGTTAGGAAATTGTAACCATGCAAAGCTGAAGAGCTCAGATCGAACGATTCGCGTTTGTTATTAGAACGCGGGATTGAGATTAAAATTGGAAACTATTCCACGAGCTCATGCCCACGTCGATATTGTATCACTTGCACAATTTTTTATGCGAACCAACGCTCGGTTATTAAATAACGGAGTCTGGTGGTCAGACACCTTTTTCCCTGAGAAATTAATGTTTCTTCCTTTTTGTTTCGGTAAAACAAAGCGAAATTATAGAAATAGTTGTGAAAGAAATTGTAATAAACCAAAGGACGTATAAATAAACATTTGACGAAGTCGCGATTCGATAAATATGAAGAATCTCATACTCGAGGTTGTAGCAATTCGTCTGATCAGACCTAGGTAATGGAATTTTTTTTTTTTTCTTCATTTATGACAATAATGTAACAATAGGAAGTGTTAAGAAAAATAGTATTTCTAATGTAACGAAACGAGTTATGGCTGATAATGGTAATGGACTGCTGGTAACGAGTTCCCGTGATATCGCGAGTCATCGGAGAAACGCGGCTCGAGCAAAATCGTTGAAAAATGAAGAAGAAAAAAAAAGGTGTGGAATCGCGAGAGAGAAATGGGTAGACGCGACGGTGAGATGGAACAGGGTTCGGCGTACGTGACAATGCGGAATGTCATCGACGAAGGAAATGGATTGCACCGATAAAAGTGGGTCGCGTGCCGAGCTGCAAGGCAGACCGAGCTTGCATTCAACTGCCATGCTCCATTTGTCGATGTACCGATGCCAGATAATTCGTTGTCGTTGTTTTATATACAATCTACTGGTAGATGCATATACATGTACACATATATTTAAATATATATGTATAAATATATAAAAATTAAGTTCCGTTGAGATAGAAAACAAAATTGAAAAAGTTTATAAGAAAAAGGTAGTCTGTAAGATGAGATTGCGTCAAAATATTCTCGTCAGTTTGACGCGTTTTTACTGTCACAATTTCATCAATACAGATTGTACGACACACGCTTTTCTCGTTTTTTTTTTTTTGCGGAGAATACAGCTTGAGTTGCGGATTTTCTTTGCGTCGAGTGCATGAGTCAGTGAAAAATCAATCAGTCAGTGAAGAATCAAATGAAAAAAAACCCCGAAAACACATTATCCATGTAGAAGAATGATGGTTACTTCTAAAATGATATCAGAAACGTATTGACGTTGTTTTTCTTTCTCTTTGTAGAAATTCATTTGAGAGGGAAGTTTTAATACTCAATGCAATCATTGAATCAAACGTTTATTTCTATTATTGGTATATTTGTGGACTATCGTATAGAGAAACAAGCTTCTACTTTTAATTACAATACATATATATTATGCATTTAGTTTATACTACTACTGAGGTAATATACTTGAAGAATATTCTGACTTTTTTTAAAATTATTTGACCTTTTTTTTTTAGATTTAAAACAACAGTTGAAATAGTGTCAAGTTACAAATTATGAGTTCATATTAACTATATGAATAAATTCAGAAACGGTGTGACATTGTTCCTTGTAGAGGAAGCTATGTTTTCGTCATTTTGATTGCAGAATACTTAAAAAGTCCCAAAATGTCGAGAAATTATATAGAGCAAAAATGTTCGCGAATGCGCTTTGTATGTGTGTGTGTGTGTGTGTGTGTGTGCGCGCGCGCGCGCGTGCGATGAGTTTGCAAAATTGCAATAAATATAAAGGTCGCAACCCTTGTTAGTTTGCTGCAATTTTCGCCCAAATCGCTAACGGACTGTCACATCTTATGATTGTTTGAATTTTTCGAAAAAAATATACGCTCTCTAAATTTCGTACATTCAAGTTAAAATTTTTTATAAGAATAGGCCAGCGAATGAGGTTGTTCGGTATTCTCCTTCTACTTTTAACTACAACACATATATATTATGCATATAATTTATATTAAAATTAAAGAAAATATACTTGAAGAATATTCTGACTTGAAATTATTTTAATGAGAGAACAACGGAAAATAATTAAACAGGTAATTGGTCGTCCGCGTAAAATCCGATTCTTATGTGTTTCAGGGCGTAAAATTGGGGTTCCGTTTTAAAAAAAAATGGTAATTGTTCACAAGAAGGATTTTTCCCAATTTTGATATTTAAAAATTATTTTTCCGCTAGAAATGTTTGTTGGGATTCCAACAACAGCAATCAATGGGGGGAGACCGAAAAATACGGCACACAAAGAAATCTGAAGTTCTTTATTGTGGTGGATTGGTACGAAAACGCGTCGAATGCACTTATTTGGTAGGTCATCGGAGTATAGGATCGAATTCTGGACATTTACCACAATAAAGAACTTCAGATTTTTTTTTCGTGTGCCATATTTTTCGGAAATATGAAATATAGAATATTTATACCAGTTTATAAGAAGAACTTTTTCCAATTTTGATATTTAAAAATTATTTTTCCGCTACAAATGTTTGTTGGGATTCCAACAAAAACAATTAATGGGGGAAGACCAAAAAATACGACACACAAAAAAATCTCAAGTTCTTTAGGTTCTTTATTTATATTTTATATTATTTATATTATATTATATTATATTATATTATATATATTATAATTAACAAGGATTTCAGCATCTCACTGTCAATCATACGTATAACTTTGTGGATCCTATTAACAGGAGCACATACACAAAATGTTGAACATTTATGTTGAGAAGTTCGCTCGAATATTCCGCCTTATGGACATCAGGAGCAATATATGGATGGATACATTCCCGAATTTTATTTCAAACGTAAATATCCAAATCACACTCAGCGGTTTAATAAATGTTTCAAATTATTGCACTTGACAACACATTAATTCAAAACGAAATAATAAAAGATTCATAATAAAATGAATTTATTTTTCATAATATAAAGAACTTCAGATTTTTTTTTTGTGTGTTATATTTTTCGATCTCACCCCATTGATTGTTATTGTTGGAGTCACAACAAACATTTGTAGCGCAAAAATAATTTTAAATATATCAAAATTGAGAAAAGTCCTTCTTGTAAGCAATTACCACAAAAAATAATAAAAGTCATCAGACTCCTTTTTAGATAAAAACATTTTGTAATTAAATCCCGCAGTGAATCCCGGAGAGTTTTTGGTTTTGTTTTTGTATTTTATATTAGTTATCAAAACAAACAAGAAAAATAGAAACTAACGTCAGCCTACTCCGGGATATGGTTTATCAAACTTTATATGCAGAATTCCTGTGAATTCGTACAAATGAATAAGAACCGGGCAAACGTTCTCTTTCGTTTAATTTTCCAATGAAAAAATCGTTTTTAAATAGATTATACCAATAAAAGTCTACAAAGTAACCTGTCACCCTGGGTTAGGGTCACAATCAGGTCGATTTGACGTAGAATGTCTTCGTGTCTCCACGTATAAAGATTAAATCGTTAATGTTGCGTAGGGGCTAGCCTCTCAACCAGAAAATTCGTTAGATCGAGGGTTGGAATCTCGATGTCGTAATAAAACTATTCGAACAGGATATAGTACCGGATATACAAATATATCATCCGTAGTTAAAATATTAACATTACCGAGAAACACGACTAGCACCGGTACGGCGAGGCAAATTTTAGATCGACGGTACGGACATAGGTTTTTAGCAATTTCCCTTTGTACCGTGAACACCAGAGGCGAATGGGAACGGTGGCGACTCCCGTTTGTTTGATTCCCGTAAAGATTGTTATAGCTATATCGGACAGCTATTGATATGGGAGTCGAAAAAACGGGAGTTGAAACGATGAGACTCGTACCGTGCTGGCGAATGCGATACGGCAGGGAAAGTCGGCTGCAGCTTCGACAGAGGGGTAGATTGGCTCGGTCGGTATCGGTGTAAAACATTGATAGTCGCGAAACTTAATATTGATAGCTTCAAATGAATAAATTGAAATAAAGGACAAACGGACCGGACTATAGGCCCCCGAGGCTCGAAGAGCGAGGGTCACTATAGAAATAGAAAAAAAAAAACAAAACAAAAGTATAAAAATGAAAAAGTAACAAAAGGTTATAATTTGGTGTCTGTCTATTTTCAGTACGTAACGGGAATGGGAAGCGGTGGACAAACGAGCAGCGTAAGCTACAGCAGTGTCAGCCAGAGCAGCGAAGGTGGTGCTTACAGTGCCGGAAGCGGTCCACCCGTGGGTGGTATGTGACGTCACGCGGGGCCCAGACAAGGGCCGCGACGGGAACGCGCAATTCGCTTCCGGGACACGTGATTGTAGGTGCTCGAGGAAATCGAGGTGGATGCCGACGAGAGTGTACAGCTCGAAAATTACGAATACGAAGAGAACAAGGACGAGTGCGCGCAGCTGGAAGAATCGTCAACGGAAATTGACGATGATACGCGAGCGAAATCGTTCTCTCAAAAAAATCAAACGGGTACGAATACAAATTCGAGAAATTTGTTACTCGTGGAACGTAAACTCTTCAGAATACGAATTGACGCTTCGAGACTATTAGGAATACCGGAAGAGCAGGAGAACGAGAATGACGAGGGTGACGACAGGCCAATCGATTAGCACGATGTAAAATCTAATGTCGATGAAACTAAAAATTCATGAAAAAAATATCGAATTTTTTATTTCACAGACTAAAAAAAATTATTTATAAATAAAGTTATTTAATAACTATCCCTATCTTTCAAATTTTTAATTATTACACGTTAATTTATTCCGGCAAATGCCTTGACATCGCATTTATTTATTTATTAAATCCGTACACTTAATTAATAATCTTTAATATATTTCTTCAAGTGATATAACGTTGTCTTGTACGCAATAATAAACGCGCCGTTCATCGTCACACTTTTCACTACAGAACAAAATGCCGAATCACTCTAAACGCAATCTCTCTTTATTATTTATTCACATTCTTAAGAGGATTGTTGTTGTTATTATAATAATAAAAATGAAAAGGGACCCAGAGTGAGTCTCCGTTGGTTTTATATTATCGTATTGTACACAAGTATTGTATATTAATTGATATGTATATATATATATTTATGTAATTAATGTCTCATACCAAGTGCGAAAGGACATATTGACGATAGGAGTATTGGCGATTGCGAAGAGATCAAAATAAAAATGGCAACTGGAACTTTTTTTTTTTAAATCACTGCACTCGGGCATAAATAAATCGGGTTACTCGCGTTTCAAATATAACAATCGTACAATTATTCCGGATAATTCATTTTACGTCAGCGTATACGAAAAATCTTTGCAATATTTCATAGAAAATGTTACAACTTCTCTCTATAACTCATTGAACGTCGCAATTTTTGGTTACAAGCTTTCTATCTCCACTCAAAAATCCGGGTTATCAACGTGATACGAACGAATTATCAAGGATTTACCAATCAATCGGTGATAAATTCCAAAGCGGAACGGGAGTATAAAATAGTGAAAGAACGGAAGTGAGTAATTGATTACAGTCGTATTAATCAATGTCGAAACGAGTGTTGCGGCTTTTTTGCTGACACTATACGGTATCAAGAGAGAATGTGAAAAAAAGGTGCGTGGCATTGCGCAGTTACTGCATGCCAAACAGAGGAGAAGCTATGAGAACGAATTGAATCGTATATAGAGTAACGAGTAAACCAATAGAGACGAATGAAAGTTGTCACAGCTATAGTATGGAAAGTGACGATAAAAAAAGAGAGAAACTATGAAAATCCACTTGGAACATAAACGTGGCACCTGCAGCATACCAGCAACAGATCAATACGTGTGACGAGCATGTACAAAATCGTCATGTTCTTTCACACTGCCCTCCCTTCCTCCCCGTGTCCGCTATATAAATTTTTTAACGTAAAACCGGAACTTCCAACGGACAAATTCACCCTGCGACAGCCTTTTCCCTCGACTTAGCGTTACGTGAAAAATATTTTCGTTAGGATTTATCGATCACTTCCGAATTAAATTACAATATGATCCCGCATATGCCCAACTATCGAGAGTAATTTTAATCTTTGATGAACAGATAAGAAATTTTATTTTTAAATAACGCAATACGCTTCAGTTTGAAAATAAATTAGAAAGGGATTCCAAAGTGGTGTTGTTAATGGGTTTCTCGTCGTCGAAATGCCATTGCGTTTTATTTAACTCGTTGCAATTATTCTATCTATGCACTCCCCGCGTAAAATCTACACTGTCCATATATTCCACACTGTTGCACAATGTTGAAGCGCTGAAGTACCAGAAGCTTGTTATGAAATTTCGAATCATGTATGTAGACGCAATTGAATGGAATATGCAGTGAACCGAAAATAAGTGTAGCGCACTCAATTTTTTTCTGCATCATACACATCGTGTATGACATGGATTCATCAAAACTCGTGAAATATATTAGTAACATTGATATTTAAATGAATTCCGTGTATCGATTGCGCGATATAAAAGAGAAAATTCTCGTTATTGAAAACGAATTACCGTACCGAAAATTTTCCGTAGATTGACGCATTCCCCTTTTTGTATTTATTGTTTACTTTCGGAGACCGAACTGATAACGTTGCTTCATTTCTATACTTTCTTTTTCAAAGAGGCCATCAAGTTTTTATATTCACGACGGGGGAAAAAAAATAATTGGAAACGTTTCAAGAAACTCCGACAGAACATAAAGAAATAACGTTTCGTATTCATAAAAATCGAACTTATTGCATTTACTATTCCCCGGAGGGCTCTGACTCTCATTCTAGTTTGTATATATACTGAGAATAACGTCGCGTATGCGTGGCTTCGTTTAAGCTGTAACATCATGAAATATTCAGTGCTTGAGTAGCCAACTTTTTTTCTCCCCGTTTTCTTTTTAGTAAATCTTGTTGAACGTTTTCAGACCCTTGAGAAAACTTTTAAGAAGCTTTAAGAGGTCCCAAAGTGACACTAGCCCTTTGGTTATTATCGGTTAGAGGGTGAGAGAAATACAGCAAGAAATATGACGTTTATATACTTATATAATAATTCACATAATTATGTCTTAAGGTAGTACCTCGGCATCGTAACGATGAGGATGGTAGCGGCGGTGGGTGGTGTGCAGAAGGGAGTTATGTATGACACGCCTTCGCCACTAATTATGAAACTTTATGATGAATATCACCCTTTGAACATTAATATCTCAAAAAAGTATGAGTGAACGGTTCTGAAACCTGATTGAGAAAATTCGGAATATTTGTTTTCCTAACATATTCGTTTTTCATAAAAAAACTGTCTCGAGATAAAAGTTTAATTAGCGAGGATATGACATCAACAGCGATACGTCATATGCGATGCATGTAAAACAACCGAGTTTTAACATAATTTATTTCCGGATTGTGCGAGATGATAATCTAAAATTTTTACGAGATTTAGATCATATTGCGAATAAAACTATATTCAAATTTTTAGAAAAATCTATCTCAAGAGGTACTGCCTTAAGAAATGTGAATTTTTTTTAAATTACAAGATGATAACTTTATTCAATATGAGCTGAACAGATATTCGGTATAAACTGAATAATCTGAATTCGCAGTTTCAAAGATATTCATAAACTTCTTTAAAAAAAAAAAAAAAAGAAACTAAACGACGATCACTGCACGCAGTGAAGAAAATTAATAATATTAATAATTCGAGTGCGTAATCGCCAATGCTACCAACAAGAACAGACAATACATAAATCGACGTCAGCCTTTGTCGCGAAGAAATGAAACATTCGTGTGCAAGGAACGCCACGCTTTCGCACAAAAAAAAACATACTACGTATAAATATAGAGAAAAAAAATTAGTGTGTGTTACCGGAACCAGTAGTTGAATGCAACGATGTCGGATTAAGGGAAAATTCCCTCTGAAGAGTGAAATAATATCTCTGAATCGATTAATAATGATTTTATTTAATTATGTTTCGAAAAAAAAAAATGAACTAATTATTACATTTGCGATAATATTTGAGAATTTCAATAATACGAAGTAAAGTCAATTAATGTTTAATCAAAGTATTACCTCTGGAGGAAATTTTCCTTCGATTTGTCACCTGTGGTCAAATTGTGTATCTTGCAAAAATGAAAATTAAAGAATATGCAATCCTTGATCCAATATATACCTCTGTACATACGAATAATAATAATGATAATGAGGAACGAAAATGTTAGAGAGACTCGAAGATTTCTGATTATTTTGAAGCTCAATGAAACGCGAGATTTTCATTACGTATTTAGACGTAAGAACCCGATCGTAGCTAGTAAGTTTTTATTCTGAACGCGTAATCGTCCGATGTCGAAACGGATAAAGAAAAATATTTATAAGCTTGAAATTAAAGATTGATGATCGAAATCTCTTTTAACGGAATAAACTATTTCTCGCAAAAGGTTTAAATAATCGATAAAAGCGAGAAAACAAGGATTCTTTTTTTCTAATACACGGAGCTTGTAGCAATCGAATTATATCGCCTTTGGAAACCCGACGACGTAATTTAAGAATTATATATACATAAATCTCTTCTCTTTCAATATAAATATAATATAAGAACCAAACAAGTCTGTCCATGCTCTAGAAACGTAAAGAACGGAAATTCCAAATCGGGCTGTTAAATCGAGAATTTATTATTGGCCAAGCAAGGATTCTTGCTCCCAAACAGCTAACACTCCCATAAAAAACTCTCGGTAGCCGTAATAATTAAAATTTCAACTAAGTTTACGCTATTGAAGCACGATGATCTCTCCGAATGTCCATGCTGGCTACCTCCTGATATTTAATTTATATTGAAAGAGACGTCTCGATGTATCATATAGAACTGAATCAATTGATTCCCATTGACTCTCTCGATACTCGAAAAATTATACACGAAGAGATGCAGAGCCGGGAATAAATCTTGTACAGTTATTTTTCTTTTTCGTGTAATAAAACTCTGATGATGATGATGATGATAGCGAGAGGCATGTAATCGAGAAATACAATCGCTAGAATACGATATTTATTGTTATGGTTATTATTACAGTGTACTCAACGTGACAGAGAACACTATCCCATCACCTTGACTGTACATACCGTATAAATAGACGACACAATATGATATTGATTAATGAGACTATTATTAAAAGAAAAAGGTGATGTGTGATAGCGTTGTATGGGCACTGGATATGTACGCAATGGGTTGTACGTGTAAGTTGTAATTAAATGTTGCGAAAGAAAAAAGAAAATACGAAAAAATTATTGAAATTCTCATACCATCAACTGAACTCTGCTGTAAAACCACTTAAGTACCTTCATGAACAAAAAAAAACAATGTCTCTCGATATGCTGTCCTTTATAAAATATATATATATATCGAAACGAATGATCTGTATAGAAAAAGGGTTTTTCTTCTTGGTTTCCTAAACATCAGAGGAAAATGATATCCCAGTTAGAAAAGCGTGCCGTGGCAACCGATATACTGGCACAGTGGAATCAGGTTCGTTCGTATGTGACGACAATTGTGCCAGCGCGGAGTGCTGAATCCATCATAATGCTCTCATCGTTCCAGCACGAGGTGTCACGTCACCGTACCTTGTGATACGCCGAAACTATGAGGGTGTCGTGACGGATTGAACACGCCCTGCCGTCACAATGTCGTCATTGTACCGTCACGATGTGCTGCGCCATGTCGCCACCGTACCTTCACATTTCTATTTGAGATGTCATACTTTCATCCTTAGAATACTGAAAGAAATGCGAAATTTATAGTTCTGATTAATATAAATTGATGCTTGAATGATTCTACGAATTTTATTCAACATCGGTACATTATTGATATATTCGAGACATCATTTTTAATGTTTTGTAGATACCCGACGAGAGAGTTGCGTTTCTCTTGCGTTTTTGCTAAAAAATATCTTTAAGGGGAGGCTCGAGTCGCGCAAGTGCGAGAGGGACGTAACTAAACATTTCTAATTAATTTTTCTCAGATCCTGATAAATGTCGCTGATTTGTAGAGTTCACTTCGTACCATTTTCACGGAATCAGTCCGTACAACAATGTGGGTTCGAGAAAAATGTGTTGAACGTTTTAAGGTGAACCGTCGGTATCGAGCCTCACCTTAAGAGGAACCGAAACCCCTCTCTCTCTCTCTCTCTTTCTTACGCTGTTTCGCGATCCTGTAAACGCCTGCTTGGTCAGTAACAAATCTTGTCGTTCTAATTTTTTTTAGGATGTCGGAACTTTACAAATAACAGCAAAGTTTATGTGAAACATTTTTTTTTCCTAAAATCTCAATGCGCCCTGAAAAATATTGATGTGGAAAGATTTGTTATCGGATTTTACAAAAAATCTTTTGCCAAACGTTTGTAGCTACAGTTTGAATGCCGTAAGGCTGTGACTTTACCATAAGAACAATATTAAATGGCTCAAATTGCGTAGTCAGTAGCTCGGTAACTAATCGGTGAATCTCATTGAAATTTTGCATACTTTTAAGTTAAAAATAAATCTACCTTCGATTTTCAATTCAAACTAAAATAATAAAAATGCTCTAACGCTTCACCCTCCTTAACATGATGTGCTACCTCTCGGTAGGTAAGATAAACTGTAATGCAAACTTCTGTGTCTTTAATGCTTTTTTTTATCCTAAACATCAATCTTGAAGGAAAAATTCACGATGGACAAATGTTGCTCTCACTCTTGTCCACATGGCGATTTAAGAGAAAAAGATGACATGCGACACATCGTCTTAAGGTGACGTGCTATACTGACCGAGCCGCTATGACCGTCAGTAATTTGTAGGACTTCGTGTTTAGGTAATGTGCTACACGTAGTCCGTCTCTCTCAGATATCCATACGTGCGAGAGAGACAGGAGAAATTTTTTATTGCGAGAACGGTGAACAGTAAAATTTTAAGACGCCGTTCTCCTCTTTTATCTGAAAGATTAATTGTAGTGAAGAAATTTGGATTACAGCTTTTATTAACGACCGAGGGAAAACAAATCGTAATGCGACACTCGCAGCAATACGAAAGGAGATAGAACTAGATGGCATTCCGTAGGAGAAAGTGACTCTGAGATGTGATTCACATTGTCTTAAGACAATGTGGAACATGTATGAATACAAGAAAGATAGAATTAATCTTGCGATCTCGAATTTCTCTGCCACGGTTGATCCGTCGGATAAATGACATTGACGAAGTAAGAAAATAAGTTTGCTTACTTTCTCCGCTACGACTGATGCATCATTCGGTAAATTAGGTTTCCACGAGTTGAAAGATTCCGCACGGAAACTTAGTCAAAATATTTAGTGGTCGATCGGTGTTCTTTACAATGATACACACCATTTGTTCAGTGCTTTCACCATTCTCTTTATTTATTTTTTGTCAATCATTACTCGCATATTTACACGAGTCGTTCTAAACTAGATGGAGGGTATTTCTTTTTGAACGTATCTTGGATAAAAAATGAAATAAACGATGCAATTATGTACATTAACGCTCGATTCGTACATATATTAATTTCATTATTTACAAAAACCTCCTAATGATTGCATTATCTATACATTTATATAAGCTATCGAGCTTTGATCTTGATAATTGTACGTGCAGTGATCTAACAGTTTCAACGTATGGTACAAGTCACGATTGAAAAATCCACGGAATGAACATCCTTCTCACTGTAGTCTTTGGGTTTTTGTTTGATGCTATTATTTACTTAATCAATTGCTGATTCATCGTTACTACTACGAGCTCGCCGCACTATCAATTTTCTTTTAGAAATTATGCTTTTTAATCGATGTGAAAGTCTTATTCCATTTAAGTCCCAATATTTAAAAATGATAAATTTTATAGTAATGTCTTACAGAAAGTCCAAGAACGACAAGACGGTAAAAAAAAAAAAACGATTTCACTGTTTAAAAAAAAGCAAACAAAAAAAGAGAAAAAAAAAAGAATGTTTGTCGATAGTGATTCTTTTAAACGAGCACCGTGATCTATTTACCACCTTATGAAACTCTTGTACTCCTCGTTGATGCTTACTCGTTTGATAGTCTCGTAACCCAGTATTATCGAGAAACTGAAGCAAGCCGATTGGACTAGACGAGCAGAGAGTCCCTTCGAAAACATTTTGATACCTTCCTCGACCCAGAGAATTTTAAAAGCGTTGCACATACTGTCCAGTCTCTGAACTTGAAGTCTGGCTCGCACGATATCCAGGGGATTCGTAATTATCGTCGTGGTGAACCCGCCCAGTGTACCTGCCACCGCTTGGATGAGTAGATGAGACATCCATTCCGGTAATACTCGTATCAATTCATCTGTTCAACGAGCCACAAACTCGCGTTAATCCAATATCACAAATTAAATACTAAAATCTTCTTGTTTGGTTTTTATAACCGGAAAATTATAATTAGATAAACAATTTATCATCTTGGAATAAAAAAATGAACTAATAGTAGCAAATAAGTTGATTATTTAATGGTACCCTGGTAAACGGTGTAGAGGCCCCACCAGAGTGCACTATTCGGCACATATGCGCAAAGTGACGCAACGTATCCTCGGTAAAATCCTTTAACACCGTCCCTGTGATAAATATGCCTTATTATCTCGGCAGAAATGTATGCCCGCGAGCACCCTGGCTGCAGACTAAGACCCAAGGGGTTCATGCCCATCTAGAAAATCGATGAAGGTTAAACATTATTAATTCATTCGTTAAGTGACTATCATTATTGCTTATTTTACGTTTTAACTTGATTTCTAAATTTAAAATGTTACTCAAGAGATAAGAAAAAGAAAAATGTAATAAATTGATGTTTATTTGGATGTGGACCTTGTTAACTGCAAGCTTTCCGTGCTTGGTACTAACGCCGAGCACCATCAGGTGCTGACTTAAAACGTCAAAAGGCACGACAATGGTCTGTCCAACGGCACTGGCTGCGCCACCGCCAATCAGCGCTTTTATCCGCGAGTCGATATCCGCGGTCACGGGATCCTGACCCAACAGATGACGTACTCCTTCGTACGTCGAAACGTAAAATACTCCCGACACTATTTGAATGGAGCTTATCCAGAAGCCCCGATACAGACCTGCAAATCCTTCCGTCCTGTAAATTTTTTTGTAAGCATCGATCATACCTGAAAAGTAATTCAGCAAAGATTACCAAGCGTACTACCTAAAAAATAATTTATTATTTCCTTACTTATTTGAGATAATTGAGCAAAGTATGCTATTTGAAATTTTGTATAACTCGAATTACTCGCAACACTGATTGAATGCGACTTTCGTAATTATCTATGAAAAACATTTTTTTTTATCGACAGTAAGATTTGCAATTATCAAAGTAACTTTAAATGCAGCAATATATTTTGATAAACTTTGGACTCAAAATCCACATTAATAAAGTCACTGTAAATGATTTTAATAAACGAAGTATCAATGCTAAACAATTAAATGGAAAGTCAACAGTTTGGATGCATCTTTACCCGTGTACATGTGATTTCGTCTCTGAATTTGAAGTCTCGTTTTGATGACGGTCAGTGGATAAAGGCAACATCGTATCGAGAACGAAGAGAGCATGCTCAGTGGAAAGAACTTGGTTTTGTCCATCATGTCCCACTCGATGGTGCGAATGAAAGGTGGTGCCTCTACCGCAGACATCTTGAGGTCTAGGGTACGTATTTATCGAGTACGAAGAACTCGCGGATGCCACCCTGATGTTACTGTTTCTGTTCCTGTTAATGTTCTTTGCAGCTGAAGTTACGTCGCTAAGTTTACCGAGGCCTTCGTAAAGCCTCGACTGGCACATCTCACAGATACTACCTGGGCATTACTACCCAAAACTTTCTCTAAACTGAAACAGAATACAAAAATTCAATTTCACATGTTTATTCAAATCGTAACATCAAAAAGACCAGTTAATCTTCCGTTATTTTTATCTATACAGTCAAATGTATCTATATAAAGTACCAAAGCATATCTCAATGAATACGGAACTTAGACTCGTGTCTAAAGAACGGTGCGACAGAGAAAGAATAAGAAAAAAAACATTCCACTGAAAAGGCTCATCGGTTTGTCTCGTTTCATTCGCCGCAAACTTGCAACAATCATTACTCAGGATTCTCGATACATATAATTCCTCTTGCTTTTAGATTTATAATATTTTACAAATGTTTGTTCTTTCTACTATTTTAACCTTTACAACGAGAAAAAAAAAGCATGAAAATCCTTGTGAGATTCCTAAATTTTTACAGTGCAAGTATATAAGCATACAAATGCAAAGTATAACCAACTTCGTGTTTTAATAATAGAACGGATAAAGCTCAAGATCACGCTGGTTAGAGAGACAAGCGACAAGACACGTTGAAGCAAGAGTTTAGCTAGACAATAATTCAATTGATTACCAATAATTGGAATAGTGCGTGGACAGCTGAAATATGAGAAGTTAAATATGGCTTCAAGTTTGCCAATGATTCATGAAAGAAAAATACGAAAAGCACACCTGAGTACCGGAAATAGTTTAACAGCGATAAAAAAATTCGAGATTATTTATCGTAGATGGATTATTGGATCAAGGTCACAGTTGCCACCATCGTGATTCTTATATGTAATTGTAATTGCAAGGGTCACAAGACAACATTGCACTGAATTATCGATTAGAAGGATAAAGTAGGTTAGACGGCTTCGACAGTTCGCGACTTTTGAGCAATCGTGTTACTCGAGAAATATTAGAAATAATGAACGATATTTATAGGGATTACAAGTTCACTCACAATGATGTAATACGTGTCGGTCGTTATACTACAAGTACAGTTAGTATCGTACGACGACTAATTGCGACTGTCTTGTTCCAGCGAACGAGCGAGCGAGCACGAAAAGTTCCGCTGGTGGTGCTGCTATTCCTTAACTTTTGGGACGTTAAATCCGCCTGTGCGGATTACGCAGAACGGTCTGTCAAGCTTTGTCACACCATTTTATTATCACGAGGTAACGGTGGCCGGTATATCCCATCTTCATAGACTTAGCGCGCGCGCGCGCTAACGCGTGCTTATCGCACTTGACTCGTCGATTACTGACTGTTGGCTCACTGTGTTAGTTAAAGCTAGGAGTCGAGTATCAGAGAAATTACAGAAAGTCACTCAATACCACTCACACGATACATCTCACGAGGTCTTTTTTTGTTACTGCAGTTCTTTACAGAAAATAGGAAAAGTCCAAACGGAAATAACACAACATGGAGTAACACAACACTGCCTTTGGCCTCTAGTGTTGTCATCAAGACCAGACGATTTTCATCATTCTGCGCTCTGCGCATTGCCGTTTGCTATCGTAACGTGGGTTGCTTACTTGCGATAGGCTGAGTTAAGGCTGTGTGAGTGTAATAACATAATGTACGTAATCAGTTCGGTGAATAGACGAAGGAAAGAAAGATATGGCGATGTTATCTATTAGAAAAGAAGGGAACTGTTTTTGTTATGTTCTTAGAGTTCTGTTTTATGGGCCGGTGGTCCTCAAAAGGAGAGCTATTTTGAGAGAGAGAGAGAGAGAGAGAGAGAGAGAGAGCACTACATGTACCGATCAAAAGCAAACGTTGGATAAAGATGGACTGGAGTGTATCCTTGGTCGGTGCGTAATATCAACCCTTAAACCATTATATGGACATAAGATGATGTAGTTATCTCTTGGTCGGTAAGAAAAACTGTAATATCTCTCTCTACAACGGTTGATACGCATAAAACGATAATAGGCCGATAACAGTGCTCTCTGTGTTTATCTACATGGTACCGCTCTCACCTTTTATCTGACAAATAATCCATGGCGAAAAAATTTGGAATAGAAAGATTAGTTTTATATATCTCGCACGCATACATATTTCGCATCGTCTTAAAGAGAGGCAATACATCTATCATGTGGCATATGAGTGCGAGAGAGGTAGCTGCTAATTTTCCATGCAATGCCAGTTGGACTGTTTGATATATCGAGTAATATAGTAAAGTGTCGCAACACGCGGAATTAAACTCGGCGTGTGGTGACACTTTGCTTTTGTTCCAAAATGCCTATGGTATCTAAATGCTATTGTTTACAGTTTTTGTTACCGACTGAGTAGGGTTTCACCTCCCTTAAGTTGGATTTGCTATATCGATTCAGTCGCCATGATAGTAAGATAGCGAGATTAGCGATCGCGATTAAACTAGAGAGCCGTCAGAAATTAGTAGCATCGCCCCTCTGCTCCGAAACCCCGTCGATCCGTCGAACAGAGATTTTCAGGATGATGCTCTACTTCTCGGTCGGTAACAAAAATTGTAATGCAAATTTCTCCGTCACGATTGATTTTTCGAATAAAAGAGGAGAACGATAGACCGCGTCTTACAATTCTACAGTTCACCGTTTTCATTTTTCATTCTAAAGATCAATCGTAGCCGGGAAATTCGGGATGGGAAAATTCTACCATCTCTCTCGCTCGCATGGCGAACTGAGAGAGAAATGCGACATGTAGCACATCGTAACTGAAAGACACATTGAGCCGACCAACTCTGTGGTAAACCTATCGAATTTTCTTGAAACAATCTTTATCGCTCTACACTCAAGAGAGCTCTAGAGAGGTTATAGCACGAATCAGCGCAGATTTTAACTTTATCGCTTGTTAAAAATTCAGGACAAAACGCAATCCAATGTTTCATGTCAAGAACGTCCGATGTCCGAATGTCGTCGTGCCTTTTCTAAAAGTTATGTACCTTTGTGATTAATTATAACGGTCGCTTCATTTTTGAATGAATTCGAATTTCGGATAAATGTTTCATTCTAAAAGTTTAAAACTCGATATCCCATTTTTAGTTTCAATGTTCAGTAATGCTTGAGTCGCTGCCATGACAGACTTTTGCAATAACCAGCACATAGCGACCGATGCTCCCTGAGTGAAAGTTCAAAACTTGATAACGGATTCAGACAACAATGTTTAATCAATTACGGTAGTTCCTCTGTGTGGGAGCTACGATGTATAATAAAACGTCATCGCCAAAGTCATTGCTATAAGAAATTATCAGGGAAAAAATAAAGCGTTGGCTTTAACGTGGAATATCCCGCATATTTGAATAGAAAAAGTGAACAAATTGAATTTCGAAAATGTATTAATTTCAATTAAAACAGTGACGTTCCTGTATTTCTAATGATGATTGTGAAAATAACGTTTAAAATATTTTTATACAAATGAATAGAAGCATAAAAAAATGGCAAAATTTAGTAGCCGTCCTTTGTACACATTACGAGGCATTTAATTAAAGATAAAGATAGTTCCAGCGTCATATTTTTATTGAATAACTGGTATCGTACCCGGCTTCGCCCAGGTTTATTTTTAGTATCGTTACGTTTTCTGGGTATTTTTCGTTTTTTCTTATTTTATTTTTAATGACTTGACTGTTTACTGCTTCACTAAAATGTGAATTGCATTTGAAAATTCATGTCAAACAAAAATAAACATTTCCGTTCACCGTATCATAGTAACCTTTTCATTTTTCAAAAAGCGCAAGCTATATCTACTACGAAGAATAACTTTGCTTTTTTAAAAATTTTAATTAAACGTCAAAATTCAATAATACTCTTAGAAAATTCAAATGTCCGTAACTCCTTAAGGACTCAACTTGAAGAGCTGAAAATAGTTGCGTTGACCTAGAAATCAGGAGATCTTTCCAAAATGTCCAAGATCACCTTCCTAACACGCTCCGTCTAGGAGGAGTTTAAGGGACGGAAATCCAAACTTTAAGAATTATAGTATAGATAAAAAAAGAAAATTAATTCATATCTCCACGTACATAAATGTATCTTTTTACCAGATTTTCGTACAGCTTGGTCACTAACGCGACTACTGGGGGTCGCTACGCGATTCCCAGGCCCTGATTATTCCAAGTCCTCCAGAAGCCCTCTCTTAGGCCCTGATTATTGCTAAGTTCCCGTAGGAGATACCACTAACTTGTGGGAAGTGGTTCCAACTGAGACTCAACTGAATCCGGAACAGAAGAGGGTCTGAATGGAGGATTCGAATTAATCTGTGTGCGAGGAGAACTTCTACGTGGGACATGGAATAATCAGGACTCGGGAAGGCCCTAAGTGAATCGAAATAATTAGGTTCTGGACGGATCGGCTAATTTCATGTAGAATCGGGATTGCTGTACTCGGCGACAACGGCGGCAGTAAGATATTTTTATTATATATAGAGAGATAAGTGACATTATCAACTTCTATGAGAAGTTTATCGGATTTACCGGAGATGCCTCTCCGATAAGAAATAGTTTTCATTCTGGCTATTTTAGAAATAACTGTTATAGAAAATTTCGGTATATGGAACTGTGTAAAGTTCCAAGCATACATTTTCATACTGTCCAGGTCTCGGTACGAAGCATCAACTGGAAATGAAAAAATGAAACGGATTGCAAGATCGTCTTAGATCTTATGGAATACTATATCTGAGTTTGGTTCAGAGAAAGCGTCGTGTCTGACAGGGTAAGAAGGTAGGTGACTCAACTGCATTCTACTGCTCGCAGAATTTGAATTTCACTCAAAAATGAAAGCTCACCCATGTACCCACCGTTTGTGGTACAGGAGTACGCGAAAGAGTACATTCGAGGCATGAGATGGGTACATCCGAAACCCGCGACTGGCGAAAGCTCTGGCTCCATAGCAGAGAACACGAGAAACCGAAGGAATTTCGTTTATCCAATGAATTCTGACTCCGCCCCTATTCAGGGGTTACTAGAAGCCTGGCAACCACGAAGCTCCGGCAAAGCTCCGTACGGGGTTGCTCCGGACGGGACGGGGTGGGCGTTGACTTTACGTTAGAGCGCAACCCCTGTTATGCGCTGAAAGCTCGGAGTATGGGAGAACTCCGTGAAGCCCCCTTTTCGCGTTTCACGAACTCCCCAAGCCCTGACGACTCTGTTTACCCTCCGCGTAGATCAAGTCACTCGATCGTCGCAGTCACAGTTACGAACGTGTCGAGTTATCAGCGAATTGTTTTGTACGTCCGTGAGTGTCTCCTAGTGTAGGACGACATACAGTGATAATAATATAGATATAGTATTATAGATTTTTATTCGTTTAATCTAATAAAAAAAAGAACCTACGAGTTTGAAAAGGTGCGCCCGAAAAGAGCACCGTCCACGAGGCTGCTGATACTTTTTTCGACCTCGACTCGCAGTTGGGGTAATAATTATCGAACGGGATGATGAACCTCGCGGATCAGGAGGTCCCGGCTGTCACAACAGATTTGACAAGATTGGTGAGTGCTCTAAGTATGAATTACAATCTGATTTCACCTCTTGTTATTGTTTATATTAAGATGATGCAAAATATGTGTGGGTACGAGAGATAGAACTAAATCGCGCTTCACGGCAGAGGGAAAGAGGAAGAGACTAAGATAACTAATATTCCTAAGCGTTGAGATTTCACTTAGCCTTCGGTAAGCTTATTATATTATCTAAAGAATCAAAGATTCCGAAGATTGTAGTTTTTATATCTAGCTCTTAATGTTTATTCTCGCCTAAATAAGCAAAAAAAAAAGCGAGGTCCACTTTTCGTATCTATGTAATAACATTTTTATAAAATATACTTAAAGTATGAGCACTGCGATGCTTGAAATTTTAAGTCAATAGCGCACCGGAGCTGGATTGTTTTTCTAACTTCCGATAACGAAACGTATCGTATAAAAGAATCAAGCCTTTCGTACACAGATGTAATATCTTTTTGGGCGCCAAAGTACAATTCGTCAAATCATGGCATTCGAAATCGATAAGAAATATCTGATTCAAAGATCTTGATTCATCTATAATGTTTGAGATAAAATAAATGACTCCGTGTAACTTGTTCTGATTTGTTTACAATAAAATAATCATTCGAGCACCTAATAAGAACATTTTTTCCACCATACCAAACTATGTATTGTTTATTAAAAAGAGAATTACATTTTGTATTCAAATAAAGTAAAATTTGTTATTTATTGACTGACATACCCAATGAAAAAAAATAGACAAAAATACATTTTTACGTACATTAAATATATTTTTTTTAATCAAAAATACTATATACTGCATTTTCCAGGATATACACGTCAGATACATCAGATACATCAGACACATCTGACGTGTATATCCTGAAAAATGTTTACAAATATATTTTCAAGTATAATTCACAATGTACGTAAAATATACAAAAATACATGAAGAACGTTTCTTCGCGAAAATTTGATATTTTTAAATATATCTTTTAAATATACTTCGCTTTTATGGGGATAATAGGCTCAAAAGAGCAATTATTTGAAATCTATTAACGGATTAACTACATTGAAACATTAAATAACAAATGTTTCTCGATGCATTATAAAAGAGACAAATGCAGACCACGCGTTCCTTAAAGAGCGCACTCGAAATTGATTCGTATCGCTAAACCTACTCCAGATTACAACAACTATACCAATGTCAACGAGCATCATCCAATACAACGAACCTATAATAAACTCTCTCTCAGGGACGATGATACTTCGGGTGGTGAATTGCCGTGGCACGCGCCTCCGACACTGGGGCGACTTATATCCCACGGGCACCACCCCTTTTGTATCCTCTAAACACATAATTGTCACCCCTCTGAGCATCCCCTGATCCCCTGAATCTCGTGGCAACAAGACTATAGTAGCATCATCCCCGACCCCCCGGACATCATCCTCCGCAATCGGTCATGGGGGAAGTAGGGAGCGAAAGGTTCCGGTGGCCGCACGCTCATTGCGGAAACAGCACCGAAGACACGAAGCCTTGCTTCTGATAGTCGTCCGAAACCGTGGGTGGCCGATACATTTTCCCTTACAGTGTACATTCATTCGTACGCCTGCCTTTCTTCCCTTTGGTTGTGTGTCTCCAGAATCTGCCTCAGGCATTTTATTTCTCATCTTTTTTTTTACCAGGTTTAAGTACACGGAAACGATTGTTGAACGTATTTAATAAAGTGCGTTTTGTGAGACGTCATATTACGAACCATATAGCACATTCGTAACGAATTAATTAGTGAGAAGCAGAGTTGCTTATCATAAGTCAATTGGTCGATACAAATTGGTCGACGTAGTGAGCAAAAACGTCTTTTGTATTAATCGTTTTTAACATTGTTTGAAATTATAATTTGTACCGAAATGTCTTTGAAAAATTTTCTGTTCTGCTAATACAGATTGCGAATATATCCAAGTTACCAAGCTAGTTACTACAATAACTTTCCTGATTGGAATAACATATATTTCGTTCTATATCTCCACGCTACCCTAATATTTTCTCCGTCTCCCTTCCTCCGGTAGCTGACTTGTTCTCGCGCATCTCCCCCACAGCATCCCGGCGCAACCCTAGCGCATCAGTCAAAACACTTGATTTATGTTTGTTGATTCTAAAAATCACTCGATTCCCACACCGTTTGCCAGGATACCCGCGCACGACGTATAATTGACTCTCCCATCACTCGAGAACCCCCAAAAGCATATGCCGCCACTCGACTTTCCCATGATATGCAACGATGCTTCCGCTACAGGCATGCACCATCGACTGTACTATCAAGTCAATGAAGAATTACCAGTTAGTCTCGTTATATGCCATGTATTAAATTGAAGGGGCGTATTCGTTGTGCCTCAATTCACCACCAACCCCACCATGAAACAGTTTCGTACTTGTTGTATCTGGAACTCATCCGTATATTCGTTGTTGTGTCGGATAAAAAGTTTCTTAACGATACCACCAATTTATCTGAAAGATGGTACGTAGGAATTATATCTTGAGAGTTCCTTCGTTAATCTCCTGCAAAAAAACATTCGATAACCGAAATATTTCAGAATCTTTTAGATGAAAAAAAAAGCAACAACAATATCAAAAATCTGAGGGGATAAAGGATTTTTGTAAGAGAACAAAAAATCGTTAACATTTTTTTCCATAGGGACATCCGTAAGGTAAATGTTCTTATACTCGACCCCTATGGGACCGACCCGACGGGGCATAGCTTCTTCTGCCGTGATAACAGTAAATCGGGTGATTATTCATACAGCCCTGTATAATATCATTACTATTTAAAAATATCGTTGATTCGATTCGATCTTTCAATTATTTTGATACATAGAATGAAATAACGACAAACTCGTCGGTGTCCTCTCTACCGACACAGCTGAGACTGATACCGGTCAGCCATGCCCTCATAACCATTCAACTTTTCTACCGGATGCAGAACGGAGATTCTAATTAACTAATAAGTACACTAAATAAAAAATAGACAGTGAGGGAACGAATTTAATCTTTATTGGACTCGGTAACTCTAATCAATCAAATAAGGAATCAGTTATTACCATGTTTAAAGATTGTTTGATAGTAGACGGCAAGCCAACGCTTACTTCCGGTAATAGGGACAAACAGACGTTTGCTAATCCTCAACCGCCAAGCATCGATATTTTAAAAATAAATCATAATTCCTGACTATTTTTTCTATGTCCTTATTATTTTGTGTGTATAGTTACAACTACGAAAAACATTTAATAAGATCGACATGTCCTAACCTCACTCTGAACAATAGGTTCCGATCTTGACGTGCGGTAAAAAATGTGAAAAGAACTTGGATTTACATAATGTACCCTGCTTAAAAAATCCCATTGAAACAGATTAACCGGACATTGAAACCGATTAGTTTTCACTGTGGTTTCTGTCCATTTAATGAGATTGCATCGGTTTCAATGAGATATTCTAAGCAGTATATTTACTCTTCTCATTTCAATCCTCATGTTCGGGAAGAATTGCTGATTTTTCTCACTGCACGTATTGTCAACTAGTTTTTTTTTAGCTCGTCCGAGATGAAAAAATTCTCGTTGCAAGTGTCCGGTAGAGCGAGCATGGACGCGAATGACAAAATTTACCTCAGCTCTGAAACAATGAAACGAAAAGCACGAGAAATAAAAAACGAAAATAATGTTAAAACATCTTGAACGTTATTCAATCTATAATTTACGAATATTTTCCAAGTTACGAGAGTTCAATTAGAAATGAGACAAGATGATAACGGACTTCAAGAGAGACACATATACACTAGAAAATACGGATGAAAAGGGATGGCGCGTGTACGGATATACAGCAATGGTGATAATGCGAAGCGGTAGGGTGTTAGATATGGAATGGACGGAAACCGTGTGTAACACGAACCGCGTGTGGTCTGTAGAGACCATAGCGAGAGTGACGGTTTGCCGGACTCTCTGACAGCTCGACAGAGGTCACACACGTCGCTTACGACAAAGCCTACACGCTAGCTCTTTCGAGTTCACAACATCACAACGTGCTCAGAACGCGGGTGCGGTTGACTTGTGTAACGTTCTGCGTAAATGTTGGTGTAACGGAGGGGTTGTCGTCGCAGGTGATTCAAGCATCACCCGGCTAGACTAGGAGGGTTCACCGCACTTGTAGGCGTGATCGATTAATTATCAACTAACAGAGCAACCTGCCAAGCGTCTGCAATATTGATGTACGATGAGGTATATATATAAATTAATAATATGTGCTGCACATCAAGCTTTTGTTATATGCAACATTAGCTACCATTAGACTAGAAGTATTACAGAAAGACAAAAGTTAACTTTGCACTCGAGAGTCACCTCTCGAGTACAAAGGGTTACAATTAATTATAACTTACGTAGTGATAATTGCTGGTTTTTATTTAAGACGAGGCGACACCTCTGTATTTCACCTATGAGTGCGAAAGAGATAGGATAGTATGGCGCTTACGGTGGTACGAGAGAGAAGCAACACAGATGTACCGCTTCTCTTTCACTCCACCGTAAGGGCCATATTATTCTATCTCTTTCGTACTCATGGGTGTAGTATAAGGGTTTCGTCCCGCCGTAACAGAAAAATGTTATGAGGACGATGATATTTTTTTTCTCAATCGTTAAGAATTTGAAGCCACTAAATTTATTTAAAAGTGTAACGAAAAAAGTATACGCGCGGAGAAAACTTAAAGAGGGAATAATAAATTTACGAAAGAAGTTGTAGCGTTAAATCATATGTTTGCATTAAAAAAATTATATCAATCCGACTAAAAAGTTTATTTCAAACAAGTAAGATATATGAAGGTAACAACTTTTGGCTTTTTGTAAAAAGTAATCAACTTGAATGTACAATAGATGATAAAGAATCAGATCTTTGAAGCAGATCTATCGTTTCTCATGAAAACAAGCCAATTAGCCTAGCGAGCAATCTCGAGGTATTCCTCAAACGTGTTAGCAATACAACGTATCTGCCGAATTGTGCTATTCAACAGTGTTGCTACTAGTCGCAGTGTTATTCTCCGGCGAATGCAGGGTCATTGTTTGCCGCGTCGTGCTCGTCGAGCAATGCGTCCTATTATCTTCATGAACCCCCGTCCAAAAGAGCCAGTTGACAAAGTGAATGGAAAAGAAAGAAAAGAAAAAAAGAAGGGACCAAGAATCTCGCCTCGAATTTCTCCTCTGATAGCAAAGTAGTTACACGAACCACCCGACAAAGTAGCCATCTTTCGACGTCTACGACTAATTAATCTATGGGAGAACGAAACGTCGAACAAATAAATCGAATTTACTAAAAATACTAAAACACCTGTTAATTAAATATCATAACGACAACACTACTCTTCCTTTGGCTGATAAAATTCAACAAAAACAACAACAACAATAATAATAATAATGGTTTTAAAAAGCGCAGATACTATTCGACGTGTTGTGTTTGTCCCGTTTATCCTGTCGATTCGTTCAGTTAACGAGCAACAAACTTTTTGCTTGCTCAATTTACAACCTTGGATCACCCCAATGTATTTTTCAGAAGTACACTAACGAAAATTCGAATATTTGTCACCCCGCGCGTTCCCGTCTTACCCGATGACTTTATTATAAACAGAAACGAAGTGCGCAATTACGAGTGTGTGCGTGATCGACACGCTACAGTATATACATACATGCAACGCTATATAGCTGTGCAATGTACCAGGAACATCCCTCGTGAGTCGTCCCTTTATAGTTCCCCTTAGGGTGCGACGGCGTGCGGTGGCGACCGTACCATCGGACGAGTGACGAGGCGTTCCCTCTTTCCCAAACGATATATATCTATATATTGTGCACATGTACGCACACAAGCATACATACCATAGTTACGTAGTACTATAGGACGTAGCCTAGAAAAAGGCATCAATTTCGCACCGCACCAACGAATCGTACGCGTCATGTACCGCTACTCGTACATAACATCCCGACGGATGGATCGTCCCGGTGGGAAAGAGATGATGAGTCCAGGAACGAGTACTTGAAAGCGGGCGAGCGGGCGCGCGCGCGCCTTGACGGCACGCGACCCTGTTTGCCCTCTCCGCTTACGAGTCATTACCTCGTTAATTCACTCGCGATCGACTCTTTGTGTTACAACGATAAAGAAACTTGAGGCTATGTGTTTACCGATACTGATGTCATCGAGCACACACTATCTAAAAAAACGTAGGACACGCTTGCGATGAATTTACGGTGGCTGCATATACTTTGATATATACGGTAGACACGTTACTTCGGACGAAGTCAATGCAGCGAAATAAGCGTTTTCAATTGATTTGAAAAAATAAGGAATTTTATAAGTGTTTACTACAACTACACGGATATATGGGGTGTGTGTGTGTGTGTACACAAAAAGCAATCTCTTATACTCTAAACCAGGGGTCTCCAAACTACGGCCCGCGGGCCACATTCGGCCCGCGGACAGATTTTGGACTATTTCACTTTTTACCACCGGCAACAATGATAATATGGTTTTGGCCCTCGGAACTTACTGGAGTAATCAGTATGGCCCTAAGGGTGGAAAGTTTGGAGACCCCTGCTCTAAACTAAACAATTCTTTCTCAGAACATTATCACGTAAAGCTCAATCGATAATGTTTAGGTTACGAGGCTCCGAAGAAAATAATCCCGAGTTGGTGACTAGAAGTCAGTTTAGAAGAGTGTTTGGTGAGAGTAAGACGCGCCTTCCTAGTGCTAAGAATAAAGTAAAAGACAATTAATACAAAATTAAACCACAATGTGTTTTAATCGTATCCTATTTTCAATAATACGATTATCGCTATGCAAGACGACTTTTAGTTCATCGCTGATTAGATTATTAATGATTTGTTGAGATGAATGCGTTATAATTAAAATTAATTGTACGTTTGACGTCTCAGTTTCTGACTAAACGACGGAGGTTCATTGCGATGAGATTTATTACGATGATCATTAATAGCAATTAAGAGAATATAAAAAAAATGAAAAATATATCACATGCATTCGGCATTACATGCGTCGGGTTTATTAATTTCATTAGTGATTGCACGATACTTATCTTATTTCGTTTTATAATAAGTACTACTTTCTTAAGTAACAACCCAACGTGGCAATTAAGTTTAAGGTTTCTCAATTATAATCTACAAAGACTTAAAAATCTTGTTTAATAAGAAATCAATTTAATGGATTTAATAATGTTTTTTTTTTTTTGCTTCCTCGTAGAAGAAGCTGTTTCCGTGTAAAACATTTTTCTCGAGACTATGATGTCAGAGTACTTAAAAAGTCCCAAAACCTCGAGAAATCATATTGAGAAAAAATGTTCGTGCGTATGTGTGCGTGTAAGTGATGTTCCTGCAAAATTGCGATTGATATACCTCAAGAACGGGTTAGTCGATCATCCTAAAACTTTGCACACGTGTCGTATCGGAACCCCCGTAATTCGCTGCAATTTTCGCCCAAATCGCTAACGGGTGTCTCATTTTATGGTTGTTTGAATTTTTTCAAAAAACAATATACGCTCTCTAACTTTTGTAAATGTCGAGCTATCGAGTTAAAACTTTCTACAAGAATAGAACCAAGGGACGAGGTTTTTCGATATTGAGTTTGGCAAGAATCGATCAAGGTGTTTAGATTTATTTTTGACAATTAATTTTTGATAATTTGTCAAAAAAAATTAATACATTTGCTACTACTTTCGTAAATGTTTATCTATCAAACTAAAACTTGGCGTACAACCTGGTTAGGTGACGAACTTTATGAAATATGCAATTTTACTTTATTTTTAATTTTATTGAAAATTTTAATACCACATCCTCTATGAGGAAACCAGAATTGAGATAACCATTAACCGTGGAGGAGATTCTGTCGAGTAGCGAGAATCACGAGGAAACAATGTGGAGTTTCTTAACGAATAGAGATATTACTTTTTTGACGATTGATAATTTTTTTAGTAGCAATAATAAACGTTGTACGATTTACAATCTAAAACGAAAAGAAAGGATAAGCCTCGTGGTATCGAGATCTGTGAAGCTGGCGGGAAACGCTAAGGCAGTATCCGAGAACGCGCACGCTAATAGTCGTGAATTCGCAGGGCCGGTAACCGGGTTTACCACAAGATTGCTCCGCGAGGAGGAAACCTTCCAATCGTTTGCCGGATGTCCTCCGCCTTCTCCTTTCGCCTCATTTCTCGTCCCTTCTGCTACTGCTGCTGCTGGTGCTGTTACCATTCTCGTTTTGTGTCATCTTCATCCTCGTACCTTTCACCGTCGTATAGACGTTAGAAACGCTGGGTTACCGTACCAGCCGCGAACCTTTTCGCTCATGAACATCACTCTTCAACCCATTTCAACGGCCTATGGTCCTATAAACTAGTGATAATTGATAAGAGATCAAAGGTAGCATGTACACTGATTAATGTGCTTTGTTTGCATTTTCAATAATTTATTTTATAATAAGTTTAAGACGATGTTCTACATATGATCGTTCTCTCTCAGATCGCCATGCGTGCGAGAGAGAAATCTGAATGTCCCCGCAAATTTCTCCGCCACGATTGGTATTTCGGATAAAAAATTTAAACGATTAACTGTAGAATTGTAAGACGTGGTTCACCATGCTTCTATTTTATTCGAAAAATCAATCATGAAAGAGAAATTGGTATTACAATTCTTGTTACCGGTCGAGAGATAGCACATCACCTTAAAAGCGTGTGCGTAAGTTAATATGCAAAGTACACGTTCGTCATTTAATTATTTGTTAAGTACTTTAAGACGTGACGTATAAAAATATTTTCTTTTAATCCAAAAATTTTGATAATTGAAATAAAATAAATAATTGGATAATAATATTTTTGTTTTGGCAGAATGATGACAGCTTCAACCGATTAGATGGGCCGGTTCTTACTGTGGACACCAGTTACTGCCAGACTTATCCGGTTGATCAGGCCACTGGTGGTGATAACGATAAGAATCAACACGGTAAGTTATAAGATACGCCGAATGAATCTATTTATAACGATAAATTGTTATCTCGTCGGATCTTTGGAAATTCAAAGAATAAAGAAATATAACTTGGAATATATTCTTTATTTATAAAATTGCAGAATAGATATCGATTTCTACAAAAATGTAATAAACAATAATCTCAATGTCAACGAGGATACTGAGATAAAATTATGTTTTTATTTATTTACGACCCAGCTTGAGCCGGGTACACAAAAAATTGTCAATATAGACTCATCAGTTGTTCCCCTCCACGGAAATCTTTAGTAAAAGGCGAAAGATTTATTCGTTTATTGAAGGGAAACCAGAGTAACGAACGTACCGTTTCCCCGAATCTTTATGGTAGCCATAGAGCCTATTCGCTTGCGCGAAACGTACGTGAAAAGGGACATCTAGCGGCGAATCATTGAACCAGACGCGGAAACCGTGGCCGTGTCCTAACGATTCTGGAGATTGCGTATTAATTTTGCGATTAATTGCGAGATTAATTTTATTGTTAACAGTCATAAACAAATTAACTTTACTGAATATTATAGAAAAAAAAATGATGAGGTTGTAAGAAAAGTAAACATTTAAATGAAATTTATGTTGTACGAATGAATAAATCGAAATCAAAGCTTGGAAACTAAAGTTTTTATGATAATATTTTTAAAAATGTTTATAAAATATACAGACAATGGAACTTCTAGACATTGCCTTGCTCCGATAGAAATGTTAAACATTTGAAATGATGCGTTTTATGGTAAATCTTGTTTCGATCGTTCTTACGCGCAATATCCGTTCTTCGCCGAGGTTCCACGAGTCGGAGACTCGCTTTCAGAGAAATAATATTGTCGATGATGCGAGGATATAAAGATATTGACTGTGGGCTCGAGGGCCTGCGAGTGACAGGGTTTCTTCGTGGGGTGGGCGACGAGCTCGCCGTCGGTTCTCCTTTTCTCCGGTCGTTCTCTCTTTCTCCGTCTCTCTTTCTCTCTCTCTCTCTCTCTCTCTCCATCTCCATCTCCATCTCTCTCCATCTTCTCGTTCGTCTTGTCATCCTTGTCCCGCATAGTTGCTCTATCTCTTCTTCGTGTAATCATGCTCTCTTAGGCGTGCCCCGTCGCGAAACATTTTCAAGCGAGCAACTTCAGTTGTGTTAGTGTTACGTTCATAGATTTTGAACACTCTCGTGTCATGCCAGGCCTCGAACACACGCTGTAACTCTTGAGATGTTGCACTCTTGTATGCGAGCTCATTGCGTCTACCGCTCTGTCGCCACGCTATAGCTCTATCAAAGAGCTTCAAAGGTCAGGATAGGAAGACATCGAAGGGTCTCTGGGTTGACGCTCCCGAACTTTTTACTTTCTTTCTCTTTTCCTTGTAATTTAGATCTACGGGATCTCACTCAACCAAACAATCTTTCTCTGTATAATATTTTGAAATATTATCATTTTTGTAGCTTCTGTTGAATCGTAATTAAAAAAATGTCTGCGTTACTCCGATAATTAACCTCTCTGCTTGGGTGTAATTAATGACGATTGTCAATACTCGGTATTAGATATGATACAAGAAGTTAGGGATCTTCGAAGAAAGACGAGTGATAGCGAAATTAAATACAAAATATATTTTTCAATATTTATAATATACTGATACCTAGCTTATGATATACTGATACCTTCTGTTTTTATTTCAAGAGTCATATATATACGACGTCAAAAATATCTCAATGCCTTAAGATTGAGACTATAAGTTAAAAAAAAAAATGTAGAGGAAAAGTGTCAGAGAGCTAAATGCCCAAAAGAAAATTCAATAAGCAACGAATTATCGTCTTGCAAAGATTCCACCGAGTTTCATGCCAGGATTTCTCGCATCGCCGATTCGATTCCCTTTCTCATGTGAAAGAGTCACCGAAATGCACGAGCTTTTACGCTCCCTGAGAGCATTGTGGGCAAATATTTCTCGCCGCGGTGATGATTGACACTTTATGTCTATGATTGCGGTAGGTACGCAGTGTGAAGTCACAAAACGACATAGCACCGCGTTTGCCTTCCTTCTTTTCAATTCTTTCGCTATACATATATACCTACGTATATATACTGGATCGGCATCGCGGACTCGACCCCTCCTCCCATAACTCAATCAGCGCCTATAATGCCGCAATTTCTCTATAATAATCGTGTTACGCTCTCCCCCAAGCACTCGATGTGCCCCTAGTTCCCTCTTGCGGTCGTAGCTACAGAGAATGAAAATGTCAAATCAACAGTTTCTGCATAAACCTGCTGCTATTGCCCGATAATCGAAAAATATTGAAATCCTTGCTTATGGGGAATTCGCTCAGGTAGGGCAGACTGCGTCACGTCCCAGGACATCCAATAGTTTGTGCTCCATTTTTCGTTCGATATCTCTACTCCAATCCAGTTATTTCAGAATTCTAATGCAAATAACACTTGAAAACAAAACCATATATTCGGTAAGAAATATGGCCGAATAATCTGTAACTTCTAATTGAGATCATTATCATTTATTCAATCGTGCTTGCTTTGGGATAGTGAGATATACGTCGCTCTAAGGAGAATCAACAAAGAATTTTTGTCACTTGTCTCCATCACCGTTATCTGCTGAGATTTTCACCCTATCGTAAAGATTTGCGGGGGTGAATTTCACAGCCATACCGTGTATATATATATATAACAAGCTAGTGACGAAGGGTCGATCGTTCCAACTCGATGGATGAGCCACAGAGATTCATGCGTGAGGCGAGTGCGTCATTATCCGCGTGCAATGAGCTGTAATGTTATAGTAGCAAAATTCGATTCGTCTAAGGCCATCGTTATTCGGAGCTTCATACGTGCTATCGCTGGACACAACGAAGTTACCAATGAGTGCTCCCTCCCCGCCCTCTCCCGTGGCGAATCTTCGATTTCCATTAAATACAACACATCCCGTTTGTACAGAACAACAATATAACTACGTTGCACGTTTTGTATCTTTGGTTCGTAGTTCTCGGGAAAAATAAATGATTGTCAGTCAAGCCAAACGTTTTTATTAAATTATCAAATGAAAAAAATCCTGATGAATGTTCCAGAGTAGCCGATTAGGATTCAATCGTATTAATTGTTCATGATAAACAATTGTAGGGATAAAATAATTTTTTAATAAGAGTGCAAGTAAATTTGTTCTAAACTGTCTTTCCCTCTTTCTCTCCTCGCTGCGAGAGAATATTCAAGGACACACCGTTTTTATAGTAATCGACATAACGCTTACTCATTTTTTTTATTTTATTTTTTTTATTTCTAGCCACAGAACTGTACCCGACACAAGACTATAGACAAGAACCATGGCTCCAAGATGGTAAGTTCAGATATTATTTTTTAACATATTATTAATGTTGCTTACTCAATGCTATCAAAATTAATTATTCGCTACGTGATAATGTAAAAATAATTCAAACATGCTTTTAATTAAATGAAAAAAAATCCGTACATATATAGCCTGGATAGCTCAGTCGGTAGAGCATCAGACTTTTAATCTGAGGGTCCAGGGTTCGAGTCCCTGTTCGGGCGATATTTTTGTAAATTTTTAAAAATAATATATTGTCTAAACAATTTCGAGAAATTATAACAGAAAATGTATTTATTGCTAATTCTTTTCTTATAATTTAAACAATAGAAATAAAGATTGAAAAGATTTAATCATCGCTGGATCACGTACGATACTGGTAGTACTATGATTATTATTATTCAAGCGCAGCACGCTGTTCCGCTGCCAAGCGATTACCGACTGCTGACTTTCGGAGTATTAATTTTAATTATTCCTGCCAACTATGGATATTATACGCGATGAATATAATAGAAGTACTGGGGTCGAGCGAGGGGTGCCTCATGAACGCTATCGTTGGTACAGGGTAAATGTAATGTGTCCATATATCGACTACTAAGAAATAAAAGGGCGTATACCACATAATTTAATATGTATAACGCTGTGCTGTACGCCTTTCTATTTCTTGATGATCGACACAAACGGAGTACGTCTACATGCTGGACAGCCCTATAGATTATATTACTAAAGCCGGTCAGCGCTGCTCCGATTCCAACAATCTCTTGATACTGCGGTATGCTCTCACTTTCAACAATTTAGCTTACTCCAAGAAGAGAATAAAAATATTATACAGCGTGTATATTTCAACAAAAGAATTTTTTTTAATTATAATTGGAAATTCTCGGTGTTGGAATTTATTTAAGAAACAGTATTTCTTGTAAAAAATATATGTAATATGGATTTAGTTTTATTTATTTATATTCTAACTTATCGCGTATAACGTTTCTTGTTTTAGGCAGCAGTTGCGAAACCGAGGACAGCGAGCAATTTGTTCCGGAATTTCATCATATATCTAGTAAGTCAAAGTTCATCTGTCCGTTTAAAAATTACACAGATATTAATGTTTTTATATTATGTCGATATACCTAAGCTTGATGCTTGACAAAAAAAATTCGGTATCGTTAAAAATATTTTAAAGATAACAGACTACTTTCTATTTACTTAAATGTCTGTTGATATGCAGCTGAGCCAACAGCTGTAGACTCGTTTGAATATATTCCTAGGAACATATTTGGCTATCGTCGAATCGCGTCTCTGCTCGAGCAGTAGAAATCGTCCGATTGTGCCTATTCGAACGAGCTACTAAACTAAATCCCAGGGAAGTCAATTTCCACGTTAACGGATGCCCGACGGAAATGTCGAAGACGCGCGCGCTACTCGCGAGAACATCAACTTTACGCTCCTGTTTCTGCTTCAATCTGATCTAGTCACTAGCTAAGCTATACGCTAGTTGAGTGGATATTTGGCGCGTAACATCACGGCGACACGAGAGACCCTGCACCTGCTTGAAGGATGTACGCGGGACACAATTTTCGTGACATCCGTAAGCAAAGTTGTCGCACTTCCGCTCACTCCATCAACTCCAACGCCATCATCCGACTTCCACTTTTGCTACTTGAACGCGTTAGTAGCTTATGCAGTACTCTTGCTACTGTTACTGTTTCGAGGACAATAACAATTAAATTTGCAAAACAATTTTGTACGCTACGTCATAACTTTTACATTTAAACTTAAGACGTATTAAAATTTACGGAATATATTTAATAATTGGCAATTTGGATCAAATACTTCATTTTTTTATGGTGAAATTAATTAAAATCTACAAAGCCACGAAAATTTTATCTGTCAAAATGTTTTTTTCAAATTTTTTAAGGAAGCTTAATAGAGATAGCTCGTGTTAAGCTACCGAAATTAATGTTAATGTTAAGTTATCGAACTTAACATTTCGAACCATAGTCACTTAGTATTGAGTTTCCGTGGGATTGAACAATACGTACGAAATGTCGCGAAAAATTTATAATTTTCAAGCCGATAAGGCCGAGTATATTACTTTGCAGACGTGTTTTAAATTGAAAATAATATTGAAGAAAAGTATTTAATTCCTTCTGCAATTTGCTGTATTCGGAGCTAAGGATTTTTTTGTACGATCGGAACATCGTTATGAACAATCCATCGCATGAATTTTTGTAGCTTGTGACTAAAAAAGCAAGACAATACACCGATAAGTGATGAGCGAGGGAGGGTGAATAAGTGAGAGGGGTGTGGAGACTGAAGAGTAATGTATCACGAAAAAAATCGAAGCAGCTTCGTTAAACACTGATACGCTAGAGGCTATGACATTTCACGTTATCCCTGAACTCTCTGAAAAGCAAAGCGAAGAAATTAAATTTTTCGAGCGACTCAACTTTACGCAACGAATTACTGCTGGCGATTATCGAAATCGGATTACATGGCTGAGCACTTTACGGTTATGCACGTCTATCTACGGAGTACGTTTTTTCATTTGCATCTATCAAAGAACATCTGGGGCTCTCCTCGTAAAATTGTTTGCATGAAATTAAAAAACAAAAAATTTGTTATGTTTTTATTACATTTTGTATCGAATTCTTTTACATTTAATTTTTAACAAGTAGGAATTATTTACCATTCAGTTAAATTCATTTGTACATTGATAGTCATTTTGAAAATTGATAATAACGTAAGCCAACGAAGCAATAATTAATTTTATAATAGAATTGCATGGCGTGTTTTTTTGTAGTTTTTGTTTTGTTTAAATGGTTGCAAAGTACATAATGTCATGGAAGCGCTCGGCTTGTATCCGAATCGGTAAACGCGCGGAGTTCCGGAAGTGTCTGAACCGAAACGAAACTACAGAGTCGGAGTAGTGCAAATAGCCCGCGGCATATCAAACAATATGGATTATGGAACGATCGAACAAGAGAGAATATACGATAGGGTGTATTTGCAAAAGCTGTATGCTTAAAAGAAGAAAGCCTATTTTCTAATTGATGGAAGAGACGACAGGGGCAAGTCATAGTTATAGTTAAAAATTGTTTATTATTTTGTTCGTATAGCATATCGCAGTAATATAAGATTTTTAATAAAAGTTTGACTCTTTACTGCAATAATTATAATAAAAAAGACTGATTGACATAAATTTTAATTTATTATCAGGAGTACAAATTGAAAATGCGGGATTTTTTTCTATTTTTGAACGTTTATTCTGAAAAAATGGTAACAAATGAATTATTCAAAGTATTGTCCATCGCTAGCCACAACTTTTTCCCATCTTTCTGGCAATTTACGGATACCGTCGCGAAAAAATTCGGCCGGCTTGGCTGCTATCCAGTCATCGACCCATTTTTGGGCTTCTTCGTAAGAATGGAAGCGCTGGTCAGCTAGGCCATGTGTCATCGATCGGAAAAGGTGGTAATCGGAAGGAGCAATATCTGGGCTATACGGCGGGTGGGGTAAGACTTCCCATTTCAGCGTTTGTAGGTATGTTTTGACCGGCGCTGCAACATGTGGCCGAGCGTTGTCATGTTGCAAAATTACTTTGTCGTGTCTTTGCTCGTATTGTGGCCGTTTTTCTTTGAGTGCGCGGCTCAAACGCATCAATTGAGTTCGGTATAGTGCTCCTGTGATGGTTTCGTTCGATTTCAATAGCTCATAATACACCACACCCAGCTGGTCCCACCAAATACAGAGCATGAGCTTGGCGCCGTGAATATTTGGTTTGGCCGTCGATGATGATGCATGGCCGGGGTAACCATATGATTTTTTGCGCTTCGGGTTATCGTAATGGATCCACTTTTCATCACCAGTGACAATGCGATGGAAAAAACCCTTCCGTTTTTGCCGTTCGAGCAGCAGTTCGCATGCAAAAAAACGGCGCTCGACGTCTCTCGGCTTCAGCTCATACGGCACCCAATGTCCTTGCTTTTGGATCATTCCGAGGGCTTTTATACGATGGGAAATGGCTTGTTGTGTCACTCCCAATGAATCTGCGAGCTCTTGTTGAGTTTGACACGAGTCTTCATTGAGTATTGCCTCCAATTCAGCATTCTCAAACTTTTTCACTTGGCCCGGCCGCTCTTTGTCCTCAACGTCAAAATCACCACTTCTAAACCGCACAAACCATCTCTCGCACGTTGAAACCGATGGAACATGACTCGGATAAGCCTCGGAGACCAATCGATGTGCTTCAGCAGCACTTTTCTTCAAATTAAAGAAGTAAATTAAAACTTCCCGCAAATGCTGTTTTGTTGGCACGAAACTCGACATATTGAGAGCTCAAAAAAACTATGAATTTGACACTGCGACAAATTGACACATACTGAAAATTAAAGCTATAAGACGTAGCTTTGACATGAACATAGTCACAGTACTGCCTGATGCGTATAGCGTTAGTAACGCCATCTGTTATCAAACCCGCATTTTCAATTTGTACCCCTGATAAAATAAATGTAAAGAGAATTAAATAATTTTGAAAATTATTGTAGCTAACTAATCATTTGAATTAGAATCAGTAATGCATTGCCCTCACTACAGTAGAGATACGTCTTCTTCCGCGTTTGCAAACGTCCTATTGCATTTATTTTCTTAATAATCAGTATCCAGACGCCAGCGCGTCTCTTGTAATGGAAAAGACGATTACGATGCTCAGGAGGCGTCTCTGTACTGTAGCGAGGACAGTAAATTAATTATTATTATTCAAATTAGATAACTAAAATTATTTCGGATATTATTTAATTCTTTTGTTTTCGAGATTTTGATGTCAGAGTACTTAAAAAGTCTCAAAACGTCGTGAAATCATATTTAGAAAAAATGTCCGCGCGCGTGTGTGCTGTGTGATGATGAGATTGCAAAATTGTAACGGATATATCTCGAAAATGGGTTTTTCGATCATCCTGAAATTTTGCACACGGGTTGGGTTGCAACCCCCGTCAGTTTGCTGCAATTTTCACCCGAACCGCTAACGGGTGTCTCATTTTATGATTGTTTGAATTTTTTTAAAAAAGTATGTGCGATCTTTAACTTTTGTAAATTTTTAGCTATCGAGTTGAAACTTTCTACAAGAATAGACCAGGGGAGAAGGTTATTTGGTATTGAGTTTGGCATGAATGGATCGAGGCGTTTAGATTTTATGGAACCATGCATTTTTGTAATTTTTCAAAAAAAATCTATTTTGGCTCTAACTTTAATAAATTTTCATCTATCAAACTAAAACTTGGCATACGAATTGACTGGAGAACAAGGATACCTGGTCTTGAATTTGGTGAGAATTGGTTGAGTTTAATGAAATTTGCAATTTTACAAAATTTTCGATTCTATTGAAAATTAGAATACCACTTCTTCTATGAGAAAGCCAGAATTGAGATAGCCATTTCCCATAGAGGAGGATCTGTGAATTGGCGAGAATCACGAGGAAGCTGTGCAAATTTTAATTTTTCATGCTTTTTTCTCCCATTTCAATTTAACACTCGCATTAAGTATCAATCACTCAGAAATGTCCAAGAGTATAAAACATAACCTAATAACCTCAGAAAATAAAAAATGTTGTGGTTGCGATATGAAGTACATTAGCAAACGAATGACTGTTGTCCCTAAAATGTTTTAAACTCTACGAGAATACTTATGATATTAATTATTTATGAAAAATGATACTGACCGACGGTAATAGAATCGATGTGCTAAATTGTGTTGAGTATTCTCTGTTGCCGTTTTTGAGAACACATACCTGACAAAGTAATCATTCGGATCAGCTGATCGCTGCAAACCGCGTAACTCCCGTCTTTTTGCTTAGCCCGCAGTCGGGAGTTAAAAAGAAGTGTCGTTCTTAAGTGAAACTGCTAATTCAGTTTGTGTATCAATTACAAATATAATATACATTTCTCAGAGACTGTGCGAGGTATCTTCGATGTCCAAAAAAAGCGCTTGTATTTTATTATTTTCCTTTCTTAAAAGGGGCATACGTAACGGAAGTATGTTACCGGTCTTTGGACATTCTGATTGATTGTGACGTTCGCCACAGGAAGTAGCGGGACAAACATAACGTACGAGCATAACTACTGGTAGAAAATAGATCGCTTTTCAAAGAAAAAGAATAAGATTATATCGAAAAATAAGGTAAAGCAGTGATCTGAATACCTGCGCAATACCCTATTACATAAGTTGTAATAAATTTGGAAAATAGGACCCATTATCTTATACAGGTGTCAGTAATACTGAAAACGTATATTCTACGATCAACGAGCATTATTTATGATTGGAATTTCGTCGAATGATTAGCTTCGAGGTTTCTGGCTTATGCTTCCCACGCGCAATCGGTCTGTTTGATTTATCGTTGACGCGCGGAGCGACCCCTCGTCCTACACGCAGCACTACTTCTATATAACGATGTATAGTACTACAATGCATATACAAAATGTACGAAGTACCCGAAACCCAGAGACACTCGGTACCCTCCATTACACTCTCACGTGTCACTGCAACGATGCGCGGCGGTGCTTCCGGTCCGACACGCGTCCTTGTGTCCCCGACGCAGTTCAGTCTTTTCATTTACCTTTATCCTATATATGTACAATGATATCCACTATACTCCGGTATAGGTACAAGGTTACAGTGTAACTATACTCACGGAACAGTGAAAAAAAAGGAATCGTTTTACCACCCCTCGAACTAACCATATACAAAGAATAATATAATAAATGCGAAATTTATGTTACGTGGCATCTAACGCTCATTGCCCATTTTGCTGGTTTCTCATACTTATTTTGATAGTTTTGTGCCATTTTTATACTAAAATATGTAAACCGTTGTTAACGAATCTTGAGCCTTGTTATTGTACATTTTATCTATGTCTAAAATTCAATTTTCTTTGGTCTTTTTTACGATTATAAAGCCGAGTGACGTCAGAATAACGTCGATCTTCGACGTTGTAGCAGAGGAATCACGATATTGTGTTTGCTAACACTCATTGCCCATTTTATTTTTATTCTAAAATATGTAAACTGTCGTTAACGAAATTTGCACCTTGTCATTGTACATTTTATCTATTCAATGTCTAAGATTCAGTTTTGTTTGGTTTTTTTTTTTATGATTATAAAGCCGAGTGATTGGTGACTCCGGAACAACGTCGATCTTCGACGTTTGTACCAGTCAGATCACGACGTTGTGATTGCTCCGTTTCGTTTGTATAATATTCCCATACACGTCGGTATACAATTATATAATAATAAAATCGTGACCAGTAAAACATTGCTCGATTATAATTTTGCGCGAACATTGGTTCCGACATTGACAATCGCTGGTATTTCCCAGAGTTGACTTCACGACGTTTTAATCTAATCGTCGGTAGCCAGCGTTGCGCGAAATTCGCCTGTTGTACCTACAGCATCGGTAGAACTCTACCTGTTAAACTTTGTATGAACTTAATTTGTGTGATTGGTAATCGACAATGATAGTTTTCCTTTTTTTTTTTTTAATAAGTTTTTTTCTTCCTATTACAGATGGAGACGTTAAGAGTGAATCCCCAAATTGCAAAAGAAACGACGGCGATGATTTTCATATGCAATACCCGACTTCTGTGCAGGATCCTCGCACTCAAGATAACAATTTTCTCGACTTGAGTCCTGCGACACCGGTAACTTGCTACGGGTACGCTAATTTTTATTCTTGACAAATATATTTGCTTGATAAATACATTTTTAAAACGTACTTAGAGCATTTTGCGTTAGATACGTTGTGCTCACGACTGGAGATAGAATAATTGAAACAATACAATTTTAATCGGAGCGTTATGTTGATGATTTTCTGAACAGAAACAGTCGTCTCAGTCCTCAAAACGGCGAAGCGACGGACAGCGTAGCCGTGAAAGAAGAGCCGACGGATCGAGGGTACATCGAGCCAACTCCTGTAACCACTTTGGCATCTTCTACCATCCAAGAGTCTCCAACCGGTGAATATGGTTTTCTTTTTTATTTCACTTAAGGTAATGCGAAACAGACTCAGGTGGTAACACGAACTTTGATTCATTTTTTTGTTTTTCATAGGTGTTGAACTTTTAGGAGCTAACGCGAATTATTAGCGTCCGAATCTATGACTTTCATAGGCACTATTTACAGAAATGAATTATAGTTTTTGCTACCGACTGGGCACAGGATTAACCGTGGAAGGGTGTAGCACATCGCGTCAAGGTTATGTTGCATACCACAATCGGTATCGGAAACTGTTGATCTATTTTTTTAAGGGTGCGAGAGGTTTCTGGTCATAAATTAGATTTAGATTTTTTTACCGATTTTGATTGGTAAAACTAGGTTATTTCGTAGTCCACGGATATGCTTCACATTGTATATGAATGTAAACATTTCAATGCTCGGTTGAATTTCAGTTGAAAATGCAAAAAAATGACAATAATCGTATATTATTGACCTTTCAGAAATCCAATATGGCCACTCAAAACGTCAACAGCATCTGTTTTGTAGAATATAAACGTTTTTTGAACTTGAAACATTTCAATATCGTTAGAAGGTCGATTACATAAGAAAAATCCAAGTAAAATGTAAACTATGTTCACGTCGTTTGTCTCTATTCTCTTGCCGTAAGCTGCCACGATTACGTGAACACGGTAGACACTTTACGTGAATTTCTTTTGTGAAATCGTCTCTCTGACGATATTGAAATGTTTGGAAAACCTCAAAGAATCAACGTCCGGTTCAGTTTAACGTATGCGAGTTCCAGAAACGTTTATATCCTACAAAACAGATGCTGTTGTGCCATTTTGAGCGTCTATATTGATTTTCTTAAGGGTCGGTCAATGTAAGATTAGTTTCCTTTTTTGCACATTTTTTTTAACGCAATTCAACCGGACGTCGTAGCGTTTATGTTCATATAGCAGTCCTGTACAATTTAAAGCGTATGCGCAGCATATCAACGATGCATAGCGTAGTGTACGAAATAGTCTATTTTCTTTGCTTATGTCCAGAAAGATTCAGCAGCCTTAAAAAATTAGGTAAAAGTAGGTTTTTGATACCAACTGGGTCCGGGATGATCGGAGGAAGGGTGTGTCACATCACCTTAACCCTAGGATCACGTTATACCTAGAATGTAATCGTACTTTTTATTATAATTCGGAGAAATTTATCAAACATAGACAAAGATTTAATATAATTTGAAAGACAATTCTAGCAATACATCTGCAATCACGGATTAAGAGTTACGTCGGAGTCGCAGCTGCACACGCTGCACGGCTTACTCCAAACTATGTGAGTGAGAGAGTAATAGTATATGGCGTTTCCCTTCTCTCTCTCTCTCTCTCTCTCTCTCTCTCTCTCTCTCTCTCTCTCTCTCTCTCTCTCTCTCTCTCTCTCTCTGTCATGTCTTTCGTGGCTTACCGACAAGGCGTGAAAAAACCCATAGACATGTATCTTCGAGTTGCGTGATTATGATGGAACACAGTGAACCCGTATGCGATTAATGGTTTTATGCAAATTTTCAACTCTCGTGGAACTCTGATTTGATTGTCCCATGCAAACCCCATTTAAGGGGAGGCGAACCACTCACACCGTAACGTTGAATTAAAAAAAAAAAATTTTCTTGTAGCATACTGAACACAATTGAATAATATTTGGACAGTGGACTGCCTATACGTGAATCTCTGCGTAATGCTATTAAAATTGTCAAAATCTATCGGAATTCATAATTGGCAGGGCTTTCGGCCATATGTCTCGTGGGTGTTTTGTCGAGGAGAATAAAAACTGTTTTTTTCCGGGAAAGATTTCTCAGCTCATCGTATCCGAATCGCAATCGGAGTGGACGTACCAGGTGTGTTTTTGTGTTGGCTATGTTGCAATGCTATACGTTGTTTTATTTTTTGCGTGAAATAATTACAGATTTTTTTTTCCATTCATCCATGACTGTGGATAATCAATCTGTCATTTTTCGTGTTTTGCATTTTGACAATTCTACTAGCACTACAATCGAGATTCACGTATGTGCAGTTCACTGTCCAAATTTAATTCAATTCTGTTCAGTGTGCTACAAAATAAGAATCTCAAAAATTCGATGCGATGGTGTGAGTTTTTCGCCTTCCCTTAACTATAAAAAGAAAACCTTGTCATATACATAAATGCGACCATGAAGCGACGCTGAAACAAAAGTTGTACGCACATCTATATCTAGCCAACATTTTACACATTGTTCAGTTTAATTTGAGTCTACCGACAATCATTTCAGTTCCGTTAGGGATGGAACTGCATCACAGGATGTTGGCAGTAGCCGTTGGAGTATTGAGTTCAGAAAAACATGAGATGAGTCTCGTTGCACACCCTCCATACGAATTCCCGTCTTGTGTTCCGTGACAAATCCCTACACAAAGGGAAACTAGCACTCCACGTACATTCTCACTACATCTACGACTGTGCACGTGATAGAGAGCGCCAAACCTTGCTTCCAACCCCATGAGCTCTCATAAATTATGTTCTATATCGTCTCGGTATAGAAATATTCGTGGAAGACATCGATCCATTGCTCCTTAATTATCTTTTCTCTATTAAAGATATATTGTAATCGAGTTCTGTTTTTCCAAGTACCAAAAACCTTCACCATTTGCAATTGATTGCGAACCATTGGTGCCAGATTCGCTATGATGCGTCATCAATCGTATATCCGCTTAGAGTTACGGACAGGCGTCATAGAAAAAGAAAAAGAATTTCTCTAACTCCTGTGACATTCGCGGATATATTGCTCGACTCGAAATTATCACAGGGTTTCCATCAATTTCTTGTTGGAAGCTAGGATCCAAGGACGCACTGTCTCCCTCCTATCCTGTTTGCAGTACCAATTTTCGCTTCTGCTTTCTCTCAGATTCTTACAGATTATATTTCTTGAGCGAAAATAAAGCAAGAGGCACAATGACAGCTTCATATTTTACCTGCACGATTGACACGAATATTGCTTATATTTATGGTTTCGCTTTGTAGATATGCATGGAAGAACTCATGTGGCTACTTCGATTTCTCTGTGAAACTCATCTTCGCGGACACACACACACACACACACACACACACACACAGAGGTGGGAATTAGCTGTATCTATAACTGTATTTACTTCCTGGATAGTAAACAGTTCTGCCAGGAGTAGACAGCCTGAGGCTGTGTACACGAGAAAACATTCGCTCTTCTCTTCGCTTTCCACTGTAATACGTCACCTTTCCTCTTCAAAGTACATCTACAAACTTTTCGTTTACTTCACTATATTAGTCACTGCTCTATATTAGGTTAGGAATTATAACATTGAAGTTTACCAAAAATTACATTAACTTAACATGCCCAGAAAATTATCCCAAGGATATGTTTGATGAATAGCAAAAATTGAATGCCTATTAAATAATAGTAATTGTAAAGAGCTAAGAGTACAGAATTAAAATTACGAATGAGACTCGTATTTTTCCCTTCTACTCAGGGTTCTTCCCACTCCATCGCCTCCCTGTGGGACTCCCACGTTCGCACACGTTTCTAAGTACACGTAATTGAATAATTGAAGAATGCTTTCAACGGAGAGCCAGCTCAGCGATACTCGCACACCGATGCTTGTACTTCTCCGATGCTGTGCTTAAGATAGAGCGAATACAGCGCTGCATAACAGATTGTACGTAACAATTTCGCGTGTGTTTTTTTAACGCACTACACAGCGTACATTATACTTACGAGCGTACTTACATCTTGTCGAGTCCCCGAGGAAAAGTATGCAGCTCTTTGGATCTCAATTTCGCAATATCGATTCGAGTTTATTGAAATTATCACGCTTTTGTCTTATAAATGAAAGTTCAAGACTCCTTTACGTAGATGTATTAAATCTTAGTTAATCATATAATAAAAAGTATGACTAACTGTAGAGAATCGCTGAATTTGCTAGTAAATTGTTTTTGATACTACTTTCACGACTGGCATCCTTAAGACTGCCAATTTTTTTGTGAAAAGTTACTGCTAATCGTTTAAACATAACGAAAGAACTGTAGCTTCAGAAAAATGTTTATACAGGGTGTCCCATTTTTTTTAATATGCTCAAATATATCGAAAACTAAGAATTTAATTGAAAAATTTTTCGGACAAAAGTTGTTGTATGTGAAGTAGGTCATCGGATGAGCATATTTTGCATTTTTTTTTAAATTCAGGGCCTATGATGGTCCCGTTGAGGTTGAAGTTTTGTTTTTTTAAATGAAACTCCCGATTTTTATTGCTTTTTTGTAATTCTCGTTAACAAAATGGGTTTTACTCCGAATCATATTTCATTTTTTGCCTTCGAACAGGCCCAAAACGTTATTCAAAGTTTTCCCGTGGAAATAGTCTACGTGACTCTGGTTTCCTCATCCGGGAAGTGATACTGAAATTTTTAATGAAATTTCAAATTTCATACAGTTGAAAGTCCTTAATCGATTCCCACCAAATTCAAGCCCAAGTATCCTTGTCCCCTAGCAAACTTGTATGCCAAGTTTCATTTTAATTGATGAAAATTTACGAAAGTTAGAGCAAGAATATATTTTTTTCGACAAATTGCCAAAAATTAATTGCTCAATAAAATCTAAACACCTTGATTGATTCATGCCAAACTACCGTGTTAACCTTGTCTCCTAGCTAAACATGTCTCCTTTAAAACTTTCTACAAGTATTCTTGTTTTCTATAAGTATTGTCTACGAGAATACTTGTAGAAAGTTTTAAATCGATAGCTAAAAATTTACGTAAGCTAGAGAGCACACTTGCTTTTTTTGAAAAATTCGAACAATTATAAAACGAGACACCCGTTAGCGATTTCGGTGAAAATCACAGCAAACTGACGGAGGTTGCGACCCTACCCGTGTGCAAAGTTTCAGGATGATCGAGTAACCCTTTCTCGAGATATATTCATTGCAATTTTACAAGCTCATCACATAAACACACGCGCGCGCTGACATTTTTTGCAAATATCGTTGCCCGACGTTTTGAAACTTTTTAAGAACTTTGACATTAAAATCTCGAGACAAATGTTTTTCACGATATCATAGCTTCCTCTATGAAGAAAAGTAAAGATTATGTTTATTGTAAAATTATTAGCTGTAAAATTTACAAAATCTTGAGACGTTAGTGTCGATTCTATAAAAAAAAAATCGATAAAATAGGGCTGATCGATCTTTCGCAATAAAAAAAATGAAAATCTGACAAAATCGTACGAAGCTGACCGTTATCTTACTTAAATGCTCCAACCGAAAAAAAAAAAAATTACTTTGAACTGGCTAGTGATTTATAATTGATATTTTTCTCCGGTTACAACATTTTTAACAAGATAATGATCGTTTTCATACGACTTCGCATGATTTTCATTTTTTTTACTAAGGAAGATCGACTGGTCTTACTCTATCGATTTAAAGAATATAATCTCAACACTAATCTTAACATTACATCAATTTCACAGGCATTAAAGATGGTGTTTTTTTTTTAAATATTTTTTCATTTTTTGTAGAAATATAAAAGTTTGTAGGTTTATATAATTTGTTGAAAAAATATCAATGACAGCTGACATGAAAATACAACTTTCATGCTCAGACATTTGTGTTTTCTGTGGTCAACCCAATCGGTAATTTAATTTGCTATTTACCGGTTGTTTACTCACATCGCTGATATCGTCGATTCCCTACAATTGCCCTACCCATCCAGTTCGGAAGTGAACACCGCTCACTGTTATAAACGTACAAACGTTTGAAAGTTTGCCCAGAGATTCTGGTGGTAGTGGTTAGCTTAGCGTAAACTAACTCTAAGGGTGGTCGAGATTGCACGGTTTGGCCTCTGTAATCAAAGCGATTAGCCCCGCAACAGATTCCAGGCTCCCCTTCCGCACCCGTATTTTACGCCTCGTCCTTAGTTATACCGAGTTTCGGTCCGGTTTTCATATCAGGTTAACCACATCCAAAAATGACAATCTTTCATGCTTTTGAGTTACGCTCTCCGTCTTCGTCGTACAATCTACGGTGTAGTTTTCAATTTTTTAAAAAATTTTTAACGGTTTTCATTCTGATTTTTATTTAAAAAAGCTATGTTTTCGTGAAAACAATTATTTTCGAGATTTTTTATCCCAGATTACTTAAAAAGTCCGAAAACCTCAAGAAATAATATTTCAAAATATGTCCGTGCGTCCGTTGGTGCGCTCGCGTTTGTGTTGTGAGTGAATTATTGTAATTTTTCGAAAAAAAAAAAAAAGATATTTTTCCTCTAACTTTCGTAAATTTTCATCTATCAAACGGAAATTTGGCATACAACTAGCCTAGGAGATTAGGATACTTGGTCTTGAATTTGGCGAGGGTCGATCAAGGGGTTTAACTTTATGAAATTTGCAATTTCACCAAATTTTCGATTTTAAATTTGAACATCACTTCCTTCAGGAGCAAGCAAGAATTTAGATAATCATTCCCCGTAGAGGAGAATGTATCGGTTGGCGAGAATCACGAGGAAGCAATATAAAAATTTCAAATTTACACGCCTCGTTGAAATTTATTTTAGAGAAATTTTAGCATTTCACTAAAATGACCGTAATTTTTCCCCTGGAGTTCCAACTGCATCGAATAGTCACGTCGTTCGCATTCATCGAGCTTCAAATAAGAATTTTTCTAACGAGGTTATCGATTTTTCAAAATGTTCGTATATTTTAATAATCAGTTGAGAATGAAAAGAAATTTTTTTTCTAAAAATCCGAAAGAAACTCTGTTAAAATTAGAAGAAAAAACGTAAAACTATATCCTTTCGTATTTTTTTTTTCACGATTCTTTCTAAGTTTTCGAAAAATAACTTTTGATTGATAATCCATGGAAAATCTCGACCAGATTAGCTTTTAAAAAGTGGAAAAGACGACATTTTTTTCCCAATCTAGTCTTCTCGTAATTGAAAAAAAAAAAACGTCAAATTTTTTCAATACGTCGAATCGTAAATGTCAACCAATCAGCGTACGAATAAAACGGTAATAAGCTTCGAGATGATATCGTGGACTCGCGAATTTTTGTATTAATGGATGATGCCCGTAAAACATTTTAAAATACATCTGAACAAACGTAATCTCGGTACTCGAGAGAATTCGCTGTCCGCTCATTCGTCGTTTGGTTACATTGAAGCTGTGAGCCAACGAACGAGCGATTTTCAACAAGCTACATGGCAGTCACCTGGGGATTACGGAATTCTCCACCAGTCTGCGCGCTCTGATGCTCCCTCTGCCTCTCTTGCTTCTATCTCTGCACTTCTCGGTCTTCGTGATTCTCCCTCCCATTAAGCCGCTTCAATTATTCACTCGCAGTTTACGTTAATAATAGGATTGACGGAGAAGCTGAGAGCCCAGGGATAGAAACAGTACGATGAGAAGAGGAAAGAGAACTCTCGTCCGGAAACCGTGCTATCGATGTCTCCAGTCTCGGGACGGTAGATCCCGATCTTGTCTATATCGTAAATTTCCACAATGTATTCCTCTTCCGAATGAAAAGCTTTGTACATTATATTTTAATATTTTCTATAGAACATTCGTAATCGAACTGTTTGTTACATTTGTAGTGAGATTCGAAAAAATGAAATATTCTCTTCTGAGAGAATATCACGTGAGCCAATCGCGTAATTAATATTTTTATTTAACAATGAATTTATAAAAACCTGTGACGATGATGTTAAGCGTTGCCGTAGAGGTATCTCGATAGCGTATCGATGCCACTGTCTCCTAGTTAAGTGTTTCCATTCTGTTATGAAACAAAAACAAATCAAAAGGGGCACGTCATGGATTAAAATTTTAAACCATAAAAAGAATAAGCTAGGAACGTTGCAACGAATGTACGTCACTCTATATGTAAAACGTCGCGTGCACAACGTGCCATGGTATCATAATAATGCAAAATGAGGATGCCATAAGCTCGAGTAGAATTAAGTACGAGTCCGCGTAGCCCGGAGCACCCGGGATCAGCCGAGGTTTGACTCGTCGATTTTTCAATATTCACCGTGCGCGATTCGACGCATAAACGGATTACAGATTGAGAATAGCTTTTTCGGGAGTAAACTAGGGTGCCACTTGCACGGGGGTAGAAACCCCCCTTTCCTTCTTCGTTTTGCTCCGTTTTCTCCCTTCCTCGGACGAAGGAGAAAAGGCGAGGGCATTCGATTAATATACATGCCGTGCGCGGTAGCTGTACAAGATTCTGAAAGTCGTGGGAGATGCCGCGACGCTGAATTGCTCAAGTTGAGGCGCTGAGGTTCCCCGAGAGTTCCACACGCGCACAGATTCTCTACAGCACAGCAGACTCTTGTGGAATGCAGTAGCGCGCGCGCTATCCAGCATCCAACCAACCATCCCCGTGAGCTTTGAATATCAATCAATTTCCTGCCGATATTTGTGCGACGAGCACTTCACCGCCGGTGAAGCGTGAGTGCAATCGCTGATACTCTGACTATCTCTCTCTCTCTCTCATTCTCATTTTCGTTCTCGGTCTCACTAGAGTTTCGCGTTCTTCTTTATAATCCTAGTCATAGTTTTCCATACTCGTATTTACTTAGAAGTAGCGGTTATCTCTTTCCTTTTTGGTATCCGTAAGCTTGATTGGGATTTTAATACGACATAAAGAGCGCCTCACAGATACATTTGACGAAAATTCTCGTAATTTTGAAAAATTCTCGAGATCAAGTTTAAACTGGCGTAAAGTCAATGTAGTAAATACCACAAATCCTTCTCATTTTCCACTCGTGCGTGACGAGGAAAGTAGCTTAAAAGGGTTGTTTCGCCTGGGCATAGACTTCTCGCTGTAGCGAGCTTCTAGATTTTGAATAATTGAGCGGAACACACCGGATTTACGAGCGCACGGTAATACGCTATGCTCTACCAACTACGTGTATACCTATATTACGTACGTCATCGTTATACTATATAAGTCTGCGCTTCTCATACCATAGCCACAACCGTGAACCCCGCACCAGCTTTCGAATTACCTTCAGAAAATCGACCGAAACGATATCCGTATTACCAGACTAATATTTATAAATTGTTTAATACCTTTGGAGTATATTTTCTGTCAAGATTTCGTATGTATATTGTTTATCCTTCGAAACTGATTGTAATCGCCTAAAACATGTATTTAAAAAAAAATTAACAAAGCCTAATTGTTATTGGTTGCAGCGAGAAGCTTAGTGTACCAAAGACAGGAAAGCTATGGATCAGATTTGTTGGCAAGAGACAGAAGAGGTTCGCCTACTTCGAGTCGACCAGCGAGCGCGTCATCGGCGAGCTCCCAGTGGCATCCGGTTCCGACGGTTGGCACCGGTACCGGCGAGAGTTCCTTTACTTCCCGTCAAGAAATCTGGGGCTCCGATATTTACCCAAAAAGAAGCGTAACCCCGACTTGGACCGAGCTTGGTGTACAGCCTGATCATAGAAATTCGTCATGGGAGCGGCAAAGCTCGTGCTACCAGAAGCGAGGATCGCCTACTTCCTCGTGGACGTCCGAGTACATCAAAAGGCCATCGCCGCCCAACGCTGCTGGTACATGCTCGTGGAATGACATCCCTCTGGGTTATCAACAACAACGACGAGGATCGCTTCAGTTGTGGCAATTTCTTGTTGCACTTTTGGACGACCCTGCGAATGCTCCCTGCATCGCATGGACCGGAAGGGGAATGGAATTCAAACTTATTGAACCGGAAGAGGTACATCGATATAGTACTCGTAGTAACAATTTAAAGAACTGTTTCAATTAAAAATTTCACATTCATTTCTCATAATATTCTTCATTATGATTGTCAATGCAGTTTTTTTTGTTTACTCAAAGATAACAAAGGATTATGAGAAAAGTAATAATCTTGGATAATATTTATCGATTTTTTGGATTTGCCTGTTAGAAGTTTGTCGTCGTAAAGTAAAGAGAATTAAATGAAGAACAAATGTTCTAAATTAATTAACACATTGTCATTTGTTGATAATGTTTTTTGATTGTAAATCTACTGTCGTCGTAAATTATAGAGAATTAAATGAAGAACAAATGTTTTAAATTAATTGGGATATTCTCAGTTGTGACAATATTTTTTCATCGTTAAATCTACAAATGTAATGTTTATTCTATATCCAGGTGGCTCGTAGATGGGGCGTTCAGAAAAATCGTCCGGCAATGAACTACGACAAGCTCAGCCGTTCTTTGAGGTACTATTACGAGAAGGGAATAATGCAAAAGGTTGCAGGCGAAAGATACGTGTACAAGTTTGTCTGTGATCCTGAGGCACTCTTCAACATGGCTTACGGAGCTGGAGTAGCAACGATACCCAGTGAGACACAGAGCAGCAGCGTCAATGCCAGAAGTTGCCAAACGATTTCTGGTAAAAACTCAGCGGAAAGTGACGTTACCGATGTTGCGAAACATACGGCCAATGGATATAACGACGCTGTTCTCGCTATGTATTCTAATACAGCTGCAGGTACAACTATGACGAAAAATAGCTTATTTTTCAGTATGTATTGAAATAAAATAATAATGTTATTAATGTTTTCATTTTGTTGAATGTTTATTTAGCTTACGGATCGCCGAGTCTCCACCATCATCTACATCAGTATCTCGGTACGAACGAGGGCTTCAAGACACCCCCGTCTCGCTATAATTCTCATCATCAACACCCCCATCAGTACAACAACAACCATCATTCGCATCATTATCACCATCATCATCATCATCCAACAAGATCGGCTTACACCGAGACCTTTCTTAACTACGGACGATTGTCCAGTCATGAACTTCCCGTGGATATTGGCAGAGGCCAAGAAATTACGAGATCGAGTTACATCCATGAATTTGACAGCGATTCCGGCAGACCCAGAGACTCGGGGTTAGCCTTCGAACCGTCGCAGCGTTCCTCGCAATTACCGGGACTGGTAAATAGTACGATAAATGGCACTCAGCCACCGATTATCGACGCAACAGGAACGTCTAAAATAGAACAGGTTCCTTACACTTGTCTCGGTGTCGGCAGCTGCGTCTGCTGAAAAATTCGTTGAATTATTTTCTACCCATTGTTACTCGCCGGTACGCGTTTTCAGCATTGTCTACATTTTCAGCTCTGAATAACAATTCATTAGCCAATCGAGTTTTACAAAGAAAAATTGATTATTCTGGTATTTTCTTGTTAGTTAATTGATTTGTTAAAAGCGCGACGATGTCTCTCACCTGAGTAATTAAAATGCGCGAGTAACAGGTGTACTGTATTATTAGATGAAACTTTCTGTAAATAGAAATCGAATAAATAATCTCCCGAACGTGTGTCACGCTCCATGCGATTCGGCGGGAATAGCGTAGAAGCTATATCGTCTCGGTTAATCGAAAAATTCAGTAAACTGATGAATAATTATTTTCGAAAGACCGAGACATTTTTCTAGTCGATAAGTTCCTCTCGATTGTTGTGTACGTCGCAAGCTTTAAGTTATCTTGAATACGTCGATAAAATATATCGTCATGTGTAAATAAAATTTAAAAAAAAAACTCTATCAATGCGACAACAATATCAAGATCTCGTTTAACTTTTAATATAAAAATAATAATTTATATTCAAGTAGAATAATTACATAAGTTTCTTTTACTTTTTAGAGAAATAGGCAACGATCGATCGGTATCGACTATTCTACTTGTCGATTTACGCGCTGGTGTTTCCGTTCAGCAAAACATGTCCCAAAATTCAATAAAAGGATGTGGCAATGAAATTATACATCGCTGCGACATTATTCTTCTCTTTGGATTAAAGAAATGTATATTTATAAAATTAATATATCAAATAATGCGACGAAACAACGTGATTTTCGGTTCGTTGAGGAAGAGAGAGTCAATCAAAACAACGTCTTTTACTTTTTATTTGATGAACTTTTAGTTTGATGATCTCCAGATCGGAATATAAAAAGTTTTACAAGACTCGATCCGATAGCTCAAAGCTATTTAAAAATTTTAGCTCGGAATTCCAAGAGAGCGTCTACATCGTCTTCCGATTATCGACTGTTTCACTCGGTTCCAATAGCCTTAGCCGGTACCTATCTTTCTCGCGTATTACGACTACCACAGGAGGTCATCGGAGACCTCTAAACGGCGGTGACGTAATATTAGCAAGTACTATATATACATATACCGTCGAGAGATGTGTTTAGCTATACTAAGTTCAGCTGTCGTATTTCCAGCTGTGACACAAGTCGCATTAGTATCGTCTTTATATATCTCGATAACGCGGATACAAACTGCTCTGTTGCGTATTTTATAAGCGAAACACTCCACGAATGTGGGAGTCACTTCCACTTCCACAACGACAGTGACATATTGGCGCACGCGTACGATTATTCGACGATTCTCAGTCTTTCTACTATTTGTTGCCTTCACGGTAGTCGGTAGTCGGTGTAGTTACGATTCGTATTAAAAATACAGAGAAGTAAGTGCTATACCGTTGCAGTATATTAACGAAACGTATAATTTTTTAATAATTATTCAATAACTAAGTTAACATTTGATTGAAAATAGTTTTTTTCTATTTATAATACAAGTTTGTAAAAGAAATCGCTTAGAATCACAACAGCGTGGGTGGAGCCCAATGTTAAATTGTATGAATTAGGTCGATTTGATTGTTAGACATCGCATTTCGATTATTCTATATTTAGTTTTTTTAACATTTATATTTTTGCAGTAAAATTGTTTTTTTTTTTTTTTTTTTTCAAAGGAAAATCAAATGAAATTAATGTGATTTTATAATAATTGTTACTTTTTTTACAGTAGAAACAATGAGTAAACAGAAATCAGAATTAGGAGCCGAATCAATGGGTTTCAAGGACAAAGAGAGGGCCTTGTATACTCTAAAGTATTTGGACGGTCGTGACATCACCTATCAATTTCGAGCTATTCAAAACTATTACGTGAGAGCTAAAAAAGTTTTGGAGATCACCAAGGACGAGGAAAAATTGAAAAATATTGGTGAAGCTATGGAGGTCTTCTCGGAGTGGATGCAGGATTATCGAGATAATAATCGGGGCAAAAGTAATTTGCCGTATTTACCTATTGAGACTATCGAGGCATTCAGACCCTTGGCTAAAAGTTATGGTGTTTCCAATGACGAGTTTTACACGTAAGTTATATAAGGCGCGACATACGATAATTGTTAAACGTATAATAATGAAAAATTATGAATTTTATTTCAGGAAATATAAGGAGGCGAATGGCAATTACGCGGCATTGCGTACATCAAAGACGGACGATGGTACAACCACGTGGGATATCGAAAGAAACAAAAGGTTGAAAGAGATAATAAAGAATAATGATAAAAATGGCGTCGAATGGTACGAAACTAAGAACGAAGCTCGGAAAGGATATCCCACGAAGGACCATCTTCGTTCTATTCTTCTGGGCTACAGTCCGGATCCCTCGAAATTGAAAGCGCTGATCGCCAAAATGGCGGATAGAGCAGAGTTCCATAAAGGTAATGACAAAATGGATGTCGTCGAAGAGATGAAAAAGGAGCAGGGAACTAAAAGAAATCGCGAAAATTCCTCAAGTAGCGAAAGCAGTGAAAGCAGCGATGAGGTCGAAGAACCAGAGAAAAAGAAATCAAGAAAATCACCGGAGCCAGCAAAAGATAACAAAGAGCAACAGGAGGGTAGTGGGCTCAGTTTTAAGGACAAAGACAGAGCTCTGAAGAGCATCGAATCTCTCAAAGGACGTGACGTTTCTTATCAATACCACGCCCTCTCGGGTCTAATAAAAAGAGCTACCAGAGTAATATCGTGCACGAAGAACGAGCAAAAGATAAAAAATATGAAGGAAGCTATAGAGGTCTTTGAAAATTGGATCGCCGATTACAACGCCAATCATCGTTCGAGAGAGAATTTTGGATATCTGACGCTGGATATCATACGAGCTTATCAACCACTTGCCGCGGAATATGGAATAAACGTTCCTGAATTCGTAAAGTAAGAATACTGCAAAAATCTATTCAATACGAATACAATTTTAACAAATCATTAAACTCCCGACTCGATTATCCATCACGAGTAGATTAGTCACATTTTTAAAAAACTCTTAATAGTTCAATGAAATCACAAATTTAATAATTCAATCGTCACAGCGAGTATAAAGTTTAATTAAATTTATTTTATTCAAACAGAGCTTACGAACAAGTCAATGGAGATTACAAGAAACTCCGAACCCTAGTAATTCCTAGTGGTGAAACGACCTGGGACATTCAGAGGAATAAGAAGCTACGTCCGATCGTTGAGGGTATCAAGGAGAAGTATATTCTGTGGTTCGAAACGGGTACCGGAAAGTTACGCGGTTTCCCTACAAAGGAACACACGGAATGTATAATGTGGGGATTCAGCGTTGAACCCACGAAATTGAAAAAAATGCTTCCACAGCTCAAAGAAAAGTTAAATACCGCAGATTGAACATTCATTTTATTATTATTATTATTATTATTATTAAGATTATTATCATTACTACTACTACTATTATCATTGATAAAATTATTATGTGGGAATTATTTATGCCATTTAAAATATATATTTCTATGGACTTGAGAATAATTGCAACTACCGATCTTCGTATTACACGATAAAAATTGGATATGCTACATGACAAAAAGTTAGAAGGAAGTAGATACACGTCGACGTATAGTCTGATGGGGCAACTACCTCTCTCAAGTTTCACCAACACAGTCATTGACGGACACTGGAATAAACAACGCTGGGCTACTAACCGTCAAGGCCTGGAAAGGAGGCGAGGAGCCAAGACACACAAGGGTTGGTTACAAGGAAAGCGGCTACACGTGAACGTGTAGGAAGCGGTTTTACACGTCGATGTGTAGGAAGCGATTACACGTCGACGTGTTATAAATTATTACTCACCAATGACCGCATGATAACCATTACTGTATGCTACATGACATTCATATAGTAAATATCAAATATAAGATAACTAAATATTTCTATGACTTAAATATTTAAGAAATCATTTTTTTTATTACTCATCGTGTCATCGATTTGCCTGTCTGACCGAAAAATTAAATGGAATTGGACTTTTTTTTATGAAGAAGGTTCTACAGGATTCTTCATCGGTAGATCCTGAGCGATCATAACGACAAATTTGTAAACGTACTTCAAGAGATAAGGGTACTGCTTATTTGTATCATCGATCGAAAGCAATATGGCTCTTTTACCATGATATACAACGTATGTTTAGAATATTCCGGTTATTGGATTTTGCGTATTTTTTTAACGCTGTGAAATAGCTTTTGTGAAATGTCCCTCGCGGACTTGCTCCACTTTTTACCAACACAATTTCAACTGGTTGATTTGTGCAAAAAAACCAACCGATTTCCAAACGTTCTGCTATGTGACGTGGTGGGAACTCCGTTTGGTTCTAATAAAACAAACTGTTAATCCAACTCTGGGCTTTATACTATATATGATGGTTGAAACTAGGTTAGTTCTTGTAAAACCAAACTTTAATAAAAATCTTGCCTCAGTTACGTGTTGGTTGGACCTCGGTACGTTTAATGAGGTCGATTTTTTGCACAAATCAACCTTTTGTCCTATCCTACCAAAATCCAACGAAGAACCAACTGAAAACCAACCGAATTAAAGGTTGAATGAATCCGCGCGTGGTGTGAAATAATTTTTCTATGTTCACTGCAGTGGCGAGTTATTTATTTTAATAACAATAAATAATTTAATTACCATGATAAGACAATGTTGATTTGAAATATATATCAAGCGAAAAATACATTTAGTTGACAACAATTTTAATAAAAATGGTATTATTTAGTAAGAGGAGGAAAATGCACTGAAATCCTCCATCAACTCGAATCAATTGAGCATTTATAAAAGCATTTTCAATTATACATTGGATTACGTGAGCAATTTCATCCAAGGTGTACCACTCCGTTTTGGAGACAGATTCAATACTTCGATACTAGCAAATTCTTCTCTTAGTACTCCTCGTAATCTCACTGAAACAGATAAATTTTGTATTAAAATTATTTCGATATCTACGATGAGATCATAGATAAGAATTGCTTTAAGACTAATGTCCTACACATTGTTTGTCTCTCTCGGAAATCTATCTGGTCGCGAAAAGCTCTGATTTTATCGACGGATAAATTCCGAGAATCAGCCAAGGAGGTTTTTTACCGATCGAGTAGTATATAACAACACCTTAAGGTCGTGAGACATGTTGCAATCGTTAACACAAAACTATCATTTATTTTTTCCAAGGATGCAGCTTTTTTCGGATAAAAGAAAATTATTATTCTCTTCATCGATCAATTCCGCAGGTGTTACTCGGATAGAAATGTGACGACACGCGGACAAGACGGTACCGGTACGGAACGGCCCGTCGTGATGGTCCAGCGGTGTCATGTACGTCCGCACTTGACAGCTTCCGTGTCGTTGTGACGTTCCAACAGTACGATGTGCCAACACTGTGTTTGCCGTGTTGCAGCACGTTGTATAGGGCCTCGCAATTTGCTGAAACCGTACGATAACGGTATTATAGCACGATGTGCTGTTAAAAAGTCATTTCGTCGCAATGTCGTCCTGACGTGGACGTACACGACGACATTCGCCCGGTACTGTGGGCTGTCACGGCAAGATTTTCTTACTGGATGATAATTCGCGTTTGTCCAAAAATCATCTCACGTTAAAAAAAAAAGTAAATTACAGTTTGTTGTTATCTCAGGGTAACGAGTCACATAATTATGTAAGAGGAAATATCCGTTAATGTACCAGACAATGGGGAATTGCTATGAGTCCTCTGACGCTTCAACTTCTACGCATATTCCCTTAGTCGCGAAAGCTCTAGTTAAAGGGAGAGTAATTTCTGCAACTGCAACTTTTGTCGCTGAATATATGCAACCCGACCGTTGCATATCATCAATGATACCGGCTGATAGTCCTGTCACGTTGAACGTTCCAAGAGCGTTGACGTCCATCAATTTCTTGAAGAGATCAAGGGAATGAGGTTTATTCGTTTCGAAATTGTAGGGATCGTCGTAATCTGATATACCTGCTGAATCGATCGCTGCGTTTTAAACCACCAAAAGTCTTTTTTGTCAAGTGCAGGGCTTGATTGGCGTCTTTTTCCGATAAAACTTAAATATTAAACAAAATTATGATGCTTTGAATTAATCATGGTATTACGATTCCTCGCTAATTAAAAAGTTTAATACAAAAGTGTTAATTTACTAAATTTTCTCTCCGACGATCGTGTCGTAATTAATAAGAAAACTTATATCGGCTTTGAAGAATCTTGCTCTATCGCCAAAAAACTTTCGGCTACTTCCTGCCCTGCCGGATTCGAGTAAAGAATTATAACTCGTTCACCGTTATCGATGATTCTGGTCGTGACAGCTTTTACAATTTCAGATGCACCGCCGGTGACAAGAGCGATGGCATTCTTAAATGTGTTTTAATTTCATCAATAACATGTTTTCATTAATCTATAACACGGTTACGGATAGCATCGGTTTACTAGCTTTCGGTAACAATAATCGTTCGTTCTCGATACTTACTTTAATTTTATTATTCATATTGTTCAGTTAAAATTTTTTTCCTTTGCTTTATTTTATATAAATATATATAAACTATAAACTGTAAAATATAAAATATAAACTGTGCGCTTCTTATGCACTCCCGTCAACTCGTGTAAAATCTTGAGATACGTGTCTTTTATCAACGATTTAATCGGTTATTATGCCATTTCAAATTGACCATGTGAACTTATAAGTGTGTGCACATGATTTCTTGTTCGTAAATTACAAAATTTGGCCTTTTTAAATATCATTATCGCTATCAATTTTATAGATAAAATAACGTTTCGTGACAGTCCTGACCAATTATTTATAGTAAGCTGTTGTTTTATAACCAGACATTTTTTCTTATATCAAAAGTTTAATAAAATACGATAAAGTCAAAAACACGATAGCCTATTGTGTTTTTTATTCGTATTCCAACGGTTTGAATGATTTTAAACAGGGAACTAAATCAATTTTTAGGTTTACAGTAAACCACATGAAAATTTTTATCAACAAAATATATGCAAACGAATATTTTTTATTATACAGAAATAATTACATGCATATATTTTATATATATATCCAAGATATATTTAATAAATACAAGGTTTTGTTGGTTTTTAATGTATTCTAAATATATATATATACAAATTACGTATCTCGAATATCAATCGAAGGTATGGAAGATATATAAAGTTAAAACATATATGTATCCGACATAATAAAACTAATATGTATTAGAAAATATACTTGATCGATACACGCGCGGATTGATCCAACCTTTACTTCGGTTGGTATTTAGTTGGATCTTCGTTGGATTTGGGTACGATCCGACAAAAGGTTGATTTGTGCAAAAAATCATCCTCAAACGAACCGAGTTCCAACGATCACGTAACAGAGGCAAGATTTTTATTAACATTTGATTTTAGAAGAACTAACTTAGTTTCAACCATCATATATAGTAAAACCTAGAGTTGGATTAACGTTTTGTTTTACTAGAACCAAAACCGTTGTATATGATTATTCGCGGCAAAAACAAATATATAACAAAAAAAAACTGAAACATCTTCAACCAACAACTCAAACTTAGGATCGGATTCAATACAATTTGAATTAAATCTAATAAACGTATTACATGTATATTAGGTTGCACCATTTTATAAACCTGTATTTTTATATAGGTGTATAAAAATTATTAAAAATCTGTATTAAATGTGTGTATATTAATATTTTATCTTTAATGACTTCAATCAATAGAATAAAAAAAAAATTTAATAAACGTTATTACGTATATTAGAATGCGCCATATTGCCTGTATTTTTAATACATTTGAGACATCTGTATTCAAAAAATTTGTATTAAAAACACAGGTGTATATTAATATTTTATGTTTAATGACTTCACTCAATAGAATTAGAATAAAATTTAATAAACGTATTACGTATATTAGGATGCGTCATTACCTGTATTTTTAATGTATTAAATATGTATTAAAAATGTATAAATGTATAATGTATAAAATATGTATTAAAAATGTATAAATGTATAATGTATAAAATATGTATTAAAAATACAGGCAATGACGCATCCTAATATACGTAATACGTTTATTAAATTTTATTCTAATTCTATTGAGTGAAGTCATTAAACTCAAAATATTGCCTGTATTTTTAATACATATTTTATACATTAAAAATACATTGTATACATTGCAATTAAAAAATGTTTATTAAAAATACAGGTGTATATTAATATTTTCTGTTTGATTACTTGACTTTTGATAAACCAGCTGTTTAATATTTTATGAATATTTAGGAACATCATAAGCGGTTACCGTAAAAAATTTAAATTCCTGCAATTGTATACTAATTGCTGATATTTTTTCAACGGTATCGGTATGCTGGATGAACCTTTGTACGGTGACGACAATTTGTCATTTACCGTTAATGATGTCAGACGCTAATATACGTCACACACTATAAGTTATATCTTTTCGATAAATTATTTCACTATATTTGTTCAGAATTGTTAATTGCACTAGTTATCGTGGTATGCACAAAGAAACATTGCCAATAACGACAGACAGGAAGACGATGCAACTGATGACCCAGATGCGGTAACTATATGCTCACATTATTCAATGTCAATGCTAGAAAACGCTACCACTTACACACGTGTCACAGGGACACAGCTATAAATGCATACTCAATGATGTCGATTGGGAAGTTCATTCGATTTGAACGAGCATCAGGTATCGCATCGTCGTCGTCGTCGTCGTCGTCGTCGTATAGTCCTCGATATGAAGTACACCGCGATACTGTTCTGCCTCGCAGCCACAGCGGTTGCAGCCATGGCCGCTTCCGTTTCCGGCCAGGCTAGCATCGACAGGAATGCTGTAAGTTCATAATAGAAATAAGGGTAATGATGCTAATCAAATATTTTAGTAGCATGGAAAACCCGTTCGTTGTGTCCGTACACGAACTATAGTTTGAAAATATTTCATTTCCCGTATCTCGAATGGCTCGATTCTCCAATGATAAAATATGTTGTTATAAATTTATTCGCGTTTTAACGCTTTCAGATCCCTCTGGACGTAACACCACCGATCGAGTATCGTTTTGTTAAAATATAACTTCCTCTAGGATAATAATAATAATAATAATAATAATAATAATAATAATAATAATAATAATAATAATAATAATAATAATAATAATAATAATAATAATAATAATAATAATAATAATAATAATAATAATAATAATAATAATAATAATAATAATAATAATAATAATAATAATAATAATAATAATAATTTTTTTTTTTTTTTTTTTTTTTTTTTTTTTTTTTTTTTTTTTTTACAGCAGGTGGAAATGCTTTACGCACAAGGATAGATCCCAGTGTCGGGCTCCCACACGTGGTTTACCGACTAAAACCACCTACTGTGCCTAGCTTGGAACTGTTTGTCACATTACTTCAAAGGTCTAGGTCTTTTCATTTTCTCCTTTGTCTCCGGTTCAGCTCACCTCCGTTTGGCTGACCTCATTTTCTTCGGCCGTCCCTCTATCCAGGTCCCGTTTTTTGGTGCAGAGGACGCTGCGTATCCATTGGGATATGGCGTTCCAGTTGGTTCTGCTGGCCAGCATTGCGTCCACGATGTTTGACAGCGTGAGCTCTCCTAGGTCTCTCTCCAGTATATGCCTGCTCTGCGCCCATTGGTTGCATCCGAAAAACGTGTGCTCTGCGTCGTCTCCTGTTTCGGGGCAGTATAAGCATTCGGGCCTGACTGCCTTTCCGATCCTAAACAAGTATTGTTTGAAATACCCATGCCCGCTCAGGAACTGCGTGATGTAGTAGTCCACCTCGCCGTGCTTTCTCTCTATCCATGGCCTTATCTGCGGAATAAGTTTTGCAGTCCAGCGCCCTCTGGGGTCCTGATCCCATGTCGCTTGCCAGCTGTCGATACTATGGTTCCGCTCTTCCTTGCTTGCTTTCTCTTTTCCTATTTCTGCTTTTTTGGAGTACACGGCTTTACGTTCCCTCGCGAGGAGTGCGACCGGGATGATTCCGGCAATAACGAGAACCGCTGGTTCTGAAACCGTGCGATACGATGATGCGATTCTAAGGGCTGCTCTTCTCTGGACTTGACCCAGCCGCTTTCGGTATATTTCTTTGTTGAGTGAGTCTGCCCATATTTCGGCTCCGTACAGGAGGACCGCCTGTACTGCGTTCATTAATAACCGACGTTTGGTCGATTTTGGCCCGGTGGTATTGGCCATCAGCCTGCTCAGGGCGTTCATCCCCCTCGCAGCTTTGTTCGCAGTTTGCCGGATCTGTTCCCCGAAGCTGAGCTTACTGTCAATCATGATCCCGAGGTATTTAGCAGCTGGTTTGGTCTGCACGATTTGTTCTCCTACCCACATGGGGAGTATGGTGTTTATTCGTTTTTTTGTAAGGACAACAATCTCTGTTTTGCCTAGGGCCAGGGAAAGTCCATGTGTGTCCATCCACCAGTTGATTCTGCGCATTACTTGGTTCAGTTGGAGCTGGGCTAGCTCGACGTCTCTGGCCGCAATGAGTGCTACGACGTCATCCGCATATCCCACCAGGACCGTTTCTTCGGGCATTTCCATCCTCAGGAGGCTGTCGTACGAGGCGTTCCAGAGATCTGGGCCAAGGATTGACCCCTGGGCTGCGCCGGCTGTGACCTTCTTTTTTCTTGTCCCTGTGCTGGTTTCGTAGGACAGTGTGCGGTCTCGCAAGTAGTCGTCCATCATGCGAAGGAGGTAGCCGGGTACCTTGAAGGTATGCTCTAGGGCCGAAAGCATGTCCGTCCATTTCGCCGAGTTAAAGGCGTTTCTCACGTCTAGCGTTACCAGAAGCACTACTCGGCGTGAGTGATGATTGTGGTTTTCTGCTCTTCTTACAGCCTCAGTGACTTCCTGGACCGCGTCCACCGTTGAGCGCCCTGTTCGGAAGCCATACTGCTTTGGTGACAGATCTCCAGCCACAGCGATCGCCTGGTGTAGTCTCGCTTTCAGCAGTTTCTCGAGTCCCTTGCCTGCTGTGTCCAGCATGCAAAGCGGTCTGTAAGACGAGGGTGTTTCTGGATCGCCTTTACCTTTGTTGATCAACACCAGGCGCGAGGTTTTCCACCGGTGGCAGAACGTCCCGGTTCTTAGGCACGTGTTATAAAGTCTTAGTAGCAAGTGTGGGTTATTCTGCATAGCTATCTTTAGGACCTCGCTTGATATGCCGTCGGGTCCGGGCGCCTTTTTGTTTTTCAGCGATTTTATCGCTTTCTCCACTTCTTCGAGGCTAAAGAGGGGAAAGTCCTCGATTTGCGCAGGATTAGTGTTTGCTCTCTCAGGGTGAGCCGGGAAGAGGGTGTCGACAATGCGGTCCATAGTGGCCGCGTCCATGGCACTGGTCGCGCACAGGGCTCCCAACTTCTGTGTGACGATTTTATATCCTAGTCCCCATGGGTCCGAGTTTACCTCTTCCACGAGCCTTCCCCAACACTCGGCCTTGCTCCGGTTGATAGTTCGCCGAAGTATCCTTCTTTCGGCTCTGTAGTCCGCAGATCTATCGTTTGCGTCATCTCGGTTCCTCGCTCGTTGTGCGATCCGTCTCAGTCTGTGGCACTTTTTGCGAATTTCCGCGATTTCAGCCGTCCACCAGTACACCGGTTGTTTGTCATGGCGCGGTCTCTTTCGTGGCATCGAAGCTTCGTATGCTTTCGTAATAATAATAATAATAATAATAATAATAATAATAATAATAATAATAATAATAATAATAATAATAATAATAATAATAATAATAATAATAATAATAATAATAATAATAATAATAATAATAATAATAATAATAATAATAATAATAATAATAATAATAATAATAATAATAATAATAATAATAATAATAATAATAATAATAATAATAATAATAATAATAATAATAATAATAATAATAATAATAATAATAATAATAATAATAATAATAATAATAATAATAATAATAATAATAATAATAATAATAATAATAATAATAATAATAGAATATTTTAGTGACATGGTAATCCAGTTTACAGTTATATCGCTATATAAGAATTAGTTTCAAATCGTTCGAACTCTTGAAAATGTAATACCAAACATTCTTTCACGTTAATATCCCGAAAGATCTTTTGAAATATTTTGAGTATCTTGATGTTGAAGTATCAAAATTAAAAAATAATGTTATGAGAACAAAGTTTCCTCTATGAGTAAACAATGTTGATCAAATATATATCTACTTTGAAAGTTATAATTGAATTTATTGCTTTTGTATTTTTGAACTATAACAGTGTTTATAGAAACGTAAAAAGATCATTGATGTCTTGAAAAAGTTGCAATAGATTATATTTTTCAATAAAAAATTATTGTTTCAATCTTGTGTAGGTTGCCGTTCTGGGGAAACTAGTTTTCCCGCGTATTCCCGGATTCAATGCACCTCTGAGCAGCCTCTTCCCGTCAAGGCAGACTACCAGCACGACAACCAGCACGACAACCAGCAGGACGACCAGCGGTTCGAATGACAGCACGACAACCAGCAGGACAACCAACGGTTCGAATGACAGCACGACAACCAACGGTTCGAACGACAGCACGACAACCAGTGGTTCGAACGACAGCACGACAACCAGCGGTTCGAACGACAGCACGACAACCAGCAGTTCGAACGACAGCACAACAACCAGCGGTTCGAACGACAGCACAACCAGCGGTTCGAACGACAGCACGACGACCAACGGTCCAAATGATAGCACGACAACCAACGGTTCGAATGACAGCACCACTTCGTCTTCCAACGATGGATCACTCTTGAACAAGTTTGCTAATTTGTTTGACATACCTGACCCAGCGACGTTAATCCCCAATCTTTTGTCTCCTGGAAATTCATCGAGTGTCGAAGTCCCGGAAATTCCAAGCCTTCCGGATCTCTCGCAACTACCTCGGATCCCCGGACTTTCGAACGCGATTCAAGAAGCTCGTAACCACGTGCAGGTAGCTCTACAATTGGGAAATGACATTACAGGCGGAATTCAACAAGCAATTCAAGAAGCTTTTGACAGCAACGATCCTACCAGCGCTATTCGTACCATCGCCCGAACGATCATTGACGCTTATCTCACCGTAGCTGCAAACTGTCCTGTTATGATCGTCGGTAACCGGGTTATTCAGGAAGGTATTCGCCTTGCAATCGAAGTCGCCAAGTCTGCTACAAACGTTGTTTTCGGTACTTCCACAGCTTCCCCTTAAAAAACACCCAAATAATTTCAATCAAATAATTATATACAATTAAAATATGTCTTCGAATTTATGTGCGATTGATTATTAAACATAGATTCTCAATAAAAATAGATTGATGCAAACCAACTGTCAATTTCATTTTTCCTACAGAATATTCATTCTAAACAGAATATTTAAAATATAAATTAAGATGGCCGTGTGTTGGTCGAAGCCTGATGTGGTTGAGGATCAGTTTTTTGCAAAAAATTATAAAAAGTTTCAAAGCTGTAACCATAATACAAATCCAAATCCATCTTTTCTTTCTCATCACACATAACTGGGATAATTTTTATCGACTAATTTCTATGTGTTGTATTCGTTTCTAGAATTACAAAATTTTAAAGAATGTAAGGACAGGAAGATGTCTCTCGCACCCGTGCATGTTTCTCACCGAGAACTCTCCCTTCATCACACGAAGGAGTGTAATCACTCTCACGACTTGCCGAGCATTCAATAGGTATTTCAGTCGGTAGAATATTTGTGCAATGAAATTTATAAATTTACTTTACTCAGCTACATGGATCAGTGGAATACTACTTGGTGCGGTACTTGGGAAGTTGGGGGTCATCCAGGACGACCAGAATCCCTCCTGTAACATGCGAATGTAATCGATACAGCTCTCTCAGGACTTGTCGAGCATGGTCAGTAGGTATTTTAGTCGGTAGAATATTTGGGCAATGAAATTTATTAATTTACTCTACCCAGATACATAGATCTGTGAAATAGGACTTGGGGCGGTACTTGGGAAGTCGGGGGTCATCCGGGGCGACTAGGATTCCTCCTGTAATATGCGACTGTAATGGATACAGCCCTCTCACGACTTGTCGAGCATGGTCAGTAGGTATTTCAGTCGGTAGAATATATTTGTGCAATGAAATTTATAAATTTACTCTACCCAGCTACATGGATCTGTGGAATACTATTCGGGGCGGTACTTGGGAAATTGGGGGTCATCCAGGACGACCAGAATCCCTCCTGTAACATGCGACTGTAATCGATACAGCCCTCTCACGACTTGTCGAGCATGGTCAGTAGGTATTTCAGTCGGTAGAATATTTGTGCAATGAAATTCATTAGTTTACTCTACCTAGCCGCATAGATGAGTGGAATGCGACTTTGCGCGGTACTAGGGAATTTGGAGGTCGTTGTGACCCGGGTCCCGCATGTAAAATGCGCTGTCACTGTAATACTTACATCCTGCCATACCGACAACCTTTACTTTTCGCTGGATGCATTGATTTATGTACTTGCCGCGAGCAGCGCCTAGCTATGACGTGTATTTTTGTGAGAGACGTTATTCTCGATTCTGATTTCTGAGTTCTGCTGAGTCGCTGCTGAGCAGAGCACTGCTGAGTGTGCTGTGTCCTGTGTCTACTGAGTCATAAGTGCTGAGTCGATCACGTGCGCTGGATGAATTTCGAAGTGTTGTTCTAGACGAAAAATCATATTTTAATGACTGCAGCCCACTGCGTCAAAGAACGAATGAAAAATTAAGTTCGAGTAAGAATAATTCAACTATAAATTACTATTTATGCATCGACAAACAGTCAATCGGCTTTGATATAAAGAAATAGTCGTATTAATGTTACATACAACGTTTAACCTAAAATTTGCACCGTAACGATTGAACTCTGTTAACATTGTTAACGGCTGATCCTCGTTTCAAGGAAGTTTTTATTATTACTGCAATGTTCTTTTGTTTAGTTATATAATTGTATACGAAATGGCAACTAACGAACCACCGAATCCAGGACAAACTTGTTACTGGAGTTCCGGCCAGCGGCAACAACAAAACTTAGGATATACAACACTTCCGCCAACAAATTTTCCTCCCCCAAATCTAAATCATCCGCCACCTACGTTTAATGTCCCTCCTCCCATTTTAGGCAATGGCAAGCCAACGATTCCTCATCCACAATTTCAATCGCACCATCCACCTTACCCAGTCATGATACCGAATTGCTATCCTCAAATGCCATATCAAGGCGCGCCTCCGGTGAATAATCAGAGCAACTGTTATGCATCTGGTTACTCTCAAGCTCCGACTGTTAGCAATCACTACTCTTGGGATCCTCAAAATATGTACCACAACGCTATCCACACGGATTGGCAGGATAGAGCTCCGTCTTCCGACTGGAAGCCTCAGGAATGTCCAAATTCCAATTGGAAGGAGCACAGCAGCTACAGAGATTCAGAGACGAATTCTAATCGGTACAAGAACGACGATTCTCGCAGTAGGAAATCGGAGTGGAGATCCGGCGAAAGAGAATCGTCGCGGGATCATCCGTCCAGCAGGAAACGGTCGAGAAGCCTGGAGCACAACTCGCGCTCCAGTAAACCTCGGTACGCGTCGAGGCATGACGATCGTAGAGACAAAGAGCGCGACAGATACAGCAAAGGTCGATCCGGAACGAGAGACGATCGACCCGAGAGTGAGGCATATTCCAGAAAGATTATCAGTCGTCGAGAGACCGATAGTTCACTACGGAGCTCCAAGAGCAGCAGCAGATCGAGAGCGAGCAGCAGAACGAGAAAAAGGTCGCGATCTCAGGAGTCGCAGGTATCGAGGTCTTCCGTCGTGCCCGCCGCACTGCCTGTCAAGTCTAAGCTTCTAACAGAGAGGGAATTAATTCTGGAGAAATACAGACGAGATTATTGCGCGACTAGCAAAGATATGGAACGAAGAATGAGTGAATTGAGCGCCATCGGGCCTGAAGGTATCATGGAGAACGAACGAAAGCATTGGACCCGAACCGCACCCGCTGATCTTTATTATTCTCGGGACGATAATAATCCGAGAATCATGAAGGGCACCCCGAAATTGCAAGAATTATGCTCGATATTCAAGCATTTGCTTCTCGACAGGGCTGAAATCGCGAGAGCTGATCAAGTGAGTCTAATAAATATTGTAGATCTGATTGAACGAAGCTGGATTATCCAATTTGTAAGGATTATAAAACTTAATCGTTGTCGCTTTACAGCCTCCTTATGAGCCACCGCCGAGAAAGACACGGGCACGGTTATGCAGGCATAAATCAGAAGCCTGCAGCAGCTCATCCTCGGATAGCGATAGTTCGTTGGACGAAGACGACAGAACAATGGAAGAGTTGATGGCCAAGAAGCAGCACCCGCAGAGACTTCATCCGGAAATGTGGTTCAATGATCCCGGTGAAATGAACGACGGTCCGCTCTGCAGGTGCAGCGTCAAGTCTCGTAGATCCGGCATCAGACACGGAATTTATGCAGGCGAGGGTGCGATCAATCGTTGCGAGCTTAATTCCAATAATGCCGATAAATTGTATCACTACAGGATAACGATAAGTCCTCCTACCAATTTCCTCACAAAGACCCCGACGATCATCAAACACGATGAACACGAATTTATTTTCGAAGGTTTCTCCATGCTCTCGCATTTTCCTCTCGTTAAATTGCCAACGTGCAAAGTCATTAGATTTAACATCGAGTACACGATTCTCTATATCGATGAGAAATTACCGGAAAATTTTACCATTCAGGAACTCGATTATTTTCGTAAGTATTCGTTATTTTCGTCACCGCTGTCGCTTGGAAAAGAACCTCACGCGGATATTTATTATTGTGACGTTCTTTCAGAGAATTATCTCTTCAAGGAAATTCTTGAGCTGGTCGATTTCGACTTGCAAGCGGCGCAGGATAAATCAGGATGCGGACAGTTTCACTTTATGCCAAGATTTGTACGTGATCTGCCTGACATGGGTCAAGAGATCCTGTCGATGAACGAAGTACTTAACTATTTGATTAAGAGCAGCAGTCTCCTCATCGAATCCGAAAAACTACCAAAACTAGTTGAAATGCCACAGTACAAGTGGCAGAACTTTGCGGATGAGGTGAAAGGCATGGTGGTTACGTATCCCGGTAAGAAACCGTGCAGCGTACGCGTTGATCAATTGGATCGGGACCAGACTGATCAGCCACCGGGTGTAGTCGCTCATCCTGAAATTGTTCACTTTGGTATTCGACCACCTCAGCTCAGTTACGCTGGAAACGCGGAGTACGTAAATTAGTGTTTCAAATTTCACTCTGTGCCAACCGACACCTCATAAAAATGTGCAAAATAATTTTAATAATAATCATTTCGCCAATAACTCTGCGGGAATTTCATTCACTTTGGACAGTTTTATAGGATGTCAAAGTACACAAAAGAGTGTAATTCTATTTTGTATTTCATTTATATACCAGTTACTAATATATCTATATCGATGGTTGCAGCTATCAAAAGGCTTGGAGAGATTACGTCAAGTTCCGTCACTTATTGGCGAATATGCCGAAGCCCAGTTTCGAAGACAAGCGAAAGCTCGAAGCAAAGGAGAACAAACTCCAGGAATTGCGTACACAGAGCAAAATGAAACGCGACGTGACGGTTGACGTGAGTTCCGAGGGCTTCTACAGAACGGGTATAATGTGTGATATCGTACAGCACGCTATGCTGATACCCGTGCTGGTCTGCCATCTGAGATTCCACAAGTCTCTCGACAATCTCGAAAAGACTCTAGACTACAAGTTTAAAAATAGATATCTGTTGCAACTGGCGCTGACTCACCCGAGCTACCGCGAAAACTTCGGCACAAATCCAGATCACGCTAGAAATTCACTGACGAATTGCGGAATTCGACAGCCGGAATATGGCGACAGAAGAATTCACTACATGAACACGAGAAAGCGTGGAATAAATACGTTGATCAATATTATGTCGCGTTTCGGTGCACGAAGAGAAACAGAATCGTCGATAGCGCACAACGAGAGGCTTGAATTCCTCGGAGATGCTGTTGTCGAATTTCTCACGTCTATTCATCTTTTCCACATGTTTCCCGATCTCGAGGAAGGTGGATTAGCAACGTACAGAGCTGCTATCGTTCAGAATCAGCATCTTGCGGTTCTTGCAAAAAAATTAAACCTGGAGCAGTATATGCTTTATGCTCATGGCAGCGACTTGTGCCATGATCTTGAATTAAGACACGCGATGGCTAATTGTTTCGAAGCCTTGATGGGCTCACTGTTTCTCGACGGTGGAATAAACGTAGCGGACCGTGTCTTCGGAGAAACTCTTTTCAAGGATGAAATCGATCTGTCCAAGGTCTGGGTGAATTATCAGAGACATCCGCTCCAAGAGCAGGAACCCACCGGCGATAGACAGTGGATCCCGAGCTTCGAATTGTTGCAAAAATTGACAAAATTCGAGGAATCGGTTGGCATTGAATTCACGCACATACGACTTCTCGCCCGAGCCTTTACCGATCGGAGTATCGGTTACACGAATCTCACTCTGGGCTCCAATCAGAGACTCGAATTCCTCGGAGATACAGTATTGCAACTTATAGTTTCAGAATATCTGTATAAATTCTTTCCGGAGCATCACGAAGGCCACTTGTCGCTCCTGCGAAGCTCCCTCGTTAATAATAAAACTCAAGCAGTCGTCTGCGACGATTTGGGAATGACCCAGTACGCTTTGTACGGTAATCCAAAAGCTGAATTGAAAACTAAAGACCGCGCTGACTTGCTGGAAGCGTTTCTCGGTGCACTCTACGTTGACAAGGGCCTCGAACATTGTCACGTTTTTTGCGACGTATGTTTCTTCCCACGCCTTCAAGACTTTATCATGAACCAGGACTGGAATGATCCAAAGAGCAAATTGCAGCAGTGTTGTTTGACTCTTCGAACGATGGACGGTGGAGAACCGGATATTCCGGTTTACAAAGTAATCGAATGCAAAGGTCCAACGAATACCCGAGTCTACACCGTTGCGGTGTATTTTCAAAGCAAGCGTTTAGCGAAAGCTTCGGGCCATAGTATTCAGGAAGCGGAGATGAATTCGGCGAAGGAAGCGCTCGAGAAATCGCAGGATCTTTTCCCACAATTGGATCATCAAAAGCGTGTAATAGCAAAGAGCATGAAGATGCAGCAGTGGCCAGGCAGGCCAAAGCCACGTGGAAGGGCTTTGAGGAACGAGAAACCCGATGACAGTGAGTCTGCGCAGCAGCATCGAAAGCGTAGAAGCCGTAGCCGCGATCGCGATACAATGGATCGACGATCGAGAGATCGTTACGACAGCTCTGACAGGCGGAAACACGACGACAAAGATTCCGAAAAAGACAGAAAACGCACAAATAAATCGAACAGGGAATCTCCCAACGTGGAAAAAAACGAGGATATAGATTCCACGGACAGAGAATTAAGACGCGCGAGTTCATTAGAGCGATCTACAAACGCTGACCGTTCTACCGAGAACAAAAAATGGTATTCGGAGACTAAGAAAGATCCGCCACCGAGACAGTGCAATAAAAATTCTGATTCTGGTAAAGACTTTGACGAAATTTATCGCAAACCGAGTATCAAGTCCAAAAGGAAACGAGCACACTCTACGGAGAGAAAGGAATGCAACAGCGACGATGACAATGTTCCAAAACAATACAGAACCAGCAATTTCAAGAATGAATCGGAAAAAAACGGCTAAAGCGCGAATCACAGATAGTTGGGTGAAAATAAATTGGCCTTTGTTCTTTTATTTTTAGTGACAACCGAGAATTTTGTTCTTTGCGACTTTAATATCTTTTGCGTGATCTACTCTGGAGAAAAAGGAATGAGAAGTTGCTCGGAAAGTTCTTTTACTGATTCATCATATTTGTAGAGCCTCATATTAACTGTTTATACACTTATGTAGAATTGCAGGAAAAGAATATTTTAAGGCTGCTTAATATATTTTGAAATATCGTACCCCGATATAAAATGTACATATAAATAATCTAATCGTGGCTGTGAACTACGACAATTCGAAGGGATATGGAATATTATTACAATTATTTCCTGTTCCAAAATCATGTTTCATTAATAAAATTTTTTGTTTTTATAAACGCTATACGTTACACCCTCTATGTACAATAATCTTAGATCAATCAAGCTGTTGTCAACATTTTTTCCGATGATTCTGTTTGCGTCACGCTCGAATATTCTTTCAGTATGGGATCTCTCTGCTTCTTCAAGAATTTATTTTCCGCAAGAATATTTCGACATATGGCCATATTGTCAGCGATATTCGCAAGAGTCCAGTGCTTTTTCAGCAACGCGTGCTCCAAAGTAAATAGACCAACACGGATGCATTGAATTTGCGAACATACCGCGGTACTTCGCAACTGCATTCCAAGCTCGTGAATCATTCCTTTGAGATACATCTCGTCGTCGTTGATACAGACGATTTCAAGCGTGAATTCCGGCGGCTTGAAGTCGATGCACTTTATCGAATAAACCATAGGAATTTTGTTGTCCGTTGGCCTGATAGGACCTTGCACAGCTAATTCGTAGGCAGCTTGGCTCTGTATCGGCACGCCACATATACTATATAAAACATAATGCATATCTTAGAAAATGTAATAAATAATGTTGAAAGCATTTATATTCAATTCTTGCTTACTCAAACATCTTTCTCTGATGAGAAGATTGCATAGAAGCGCATATCTTGTCTATGTGCTCTCTTCGTACATGTTTCCACGTTGTCTTCTCCATGATTTTGCCGGTTCTAAAGAAAGTGTCGGTAGCTATCCCAAGAGTCCCTTTGAGCTTATAAAACTTTGTCGGATTGCCTTCTCTGATCGCCATGGCAGTCCGATTGCCATCGTTAATTCCAACGAGAAGAACGCCAGATGTGTCGGTGTACAATCTGTTTGACGTAGATAGTCGTATGTCTCGTAGCTGATATCGAGGGCCTACCAAAAGCGGATGATCCGCATAACTGGGACCAACGGCTACGGTCATTCTTTTGTTCGTTTCACCTTGTATCCAGACGTGCTCGGACGGAGGACGTACTTCAAGTTTGTTAAGATCTACAATTAAATATCTATCATTATCAAATTCTACAAACTTTTTGAAATTATTTTATCGAGTTACCAACCTCTGCACAGATTATATTTCAATGTAGTTTGAAGCTGCAAAATGTGTTCATTGGGGGACTTGTAAACGACAAACACCCCGTTTAACCTGTGCCATACATTTTGGGCTCTGGTCGATAATGTCAGAATGCTCTTGACTTTTTTCATTATTCAATATTCTCAGAGATTATTATCGTAATATCGAGTGTGAACGACGACCGGTCATTCGAAAATATCTACGACAAACATAGGTTAACCCCAGAGTACCCAATATATTCCGATTTCATTCGGTACCCAAATAAAACTTGATTATCTCGAATTAAACGTTGTAAAGTGCAATGCGACACGTGTTTTACGTAAACATTAAAAAACCGAGTTAAGTTTACAACGACTGTGATGTTGTCGAAGGAAGTAGAGGAAAGTATGTGATAATGGGAATCTAGACAATTCGAGTCGGTACGTAATCGGAAGCGCCGACATTTAACTCAAAACAGGTGCAAACACTTTAAAATCTCCCACGCTCTGCGTCAAGTTTTGCGTTTCGTAGAACACGCACGAAGTTACCAAAGTGGTGTGTGATCGAATGGTACTGCAGTCAGCCGTTACCACACAATACATTACTTCATCTACGGGTGCTTTATTCACACACATCAACTGCTAGAAACATATCCTGCAACGAGTGCCTTGAACTCCGGGAGCAGTCGAAGCAAATTAAACTCCTTTTTCATAAATTTTACCAATAACAACAAGTCGCGTTGCAGCTTTATTTTTCTCCTAGGACAACTTTGATATAACGTTATCATTCTTATGGATATAACCATAACGATTCATTTCACAACCAAATATTAAGAAAGTGTTCAGTTCCGAGAACTCAAAAATGAAAATGATCATTCTATATCGTATGCAGAAGCGTCATGCGGACATTCCGGGTGTGCGCAAGGATCCTGCACCGGGAGGCGTCAGGGGCGAGCTGTGAGCACCCTCCCACGCGTCTCGCTGCTTTAGGCGCCGTGGATAGCACCGAGCGGTGCTCGATGGGGGTGTATAAGGGTTGATAGAGAGAGAGAGAGGAGATGGTCGACAGAATGACAAAGTAAGCTGCTGCTGCTGCCGCTGCTACGTCGGAGAGGTTCGAGGCATTGCCGGAGTCTCGGTTGCTCCAGTCGCTGCGATGGAGCTTCGCGAGATGAGCAGCGTCGCGACCGCGGAGGAAACCGCGGAGCTCCTGCCGAATCAGGCTGACGAGGACAATGACGACGAGAGCTATTTCATCGACTACGCGATACAGAAAGAGATTATAAATCGTAATCGTAGCACCGCGAGTCGTCGATTACTCAGTCATGTCGCCAATTATCCGGACTTGAACATTGCGAACAGCAATCATCGTCAAAAGGTGGGGGAGTACTCGCTGCTCCTGTTTTTCGTTGTAGTATTCCACCTGCTAATTGCATACCGGAATAATAATATTATTGAAGGATTTAATTATCCTTTCGGAGAGTATACACTGACATGAAAAAAGAATGCTGACTGTACTCTGGAATTAATATTATCTTTTTTTTTTTATTAGAATTTTGGTTTTTCGAGTGATGTTTTTTAATGAAAATAATTCACTGGAAAACGGTCTACGATTATTTACATAATTGCCAAGAGACAACAGCTATCTTATGGTCTCGCTTTCTTTCTCTCTCTTAAAAATGATAACGCACAAGTGATTTCGACGTAACCACATGATTCTGGGAAGTCATTTGGGTTCTTTACCCTTTCGGGAATAATTTCAGTCATTTCCGGTAGGCAAGTGCGGTTGAAAGGGTCGAGGGACTCATTGCAGAGAGCACGTGTCGGTATTCAACTTTATCGACTACACAAAATCTCGTTAACGCTGCTGCTAAAGTATTTTTTACTCTCGAGCCGAAATGTTCTCTCACGAACAGCAGTGTATTAAAATGTAAGACAGAAGCAGTTGGAGATAACTTGGTTGATTTAAAATTCTACATAAATCGGTGTTTCCTGACAGAGTTGCAAACCGCGTGATCAAAAGATCGTCGATCAAAGGAATGCAGCGTCGCACGCTTGTTTGTTACCCAAAGAAAACGATAGAAGCGTGAAGATGATCCGTCCTTGGCCGAAAAAAAAAAAAAAAGTTTTAATATGCTCGATTTCCAGGAGCTGCCGTGCATCAGTTTCATTCACACTTCCGGTCCAAATTGGCCACCTTCGCGAAAGCGTGAGGAGGCCAAGGCATTGGAGAATCTACGGAAGCGAGTAGAACAGTCGAAGCTATTCAAAGCTAATCAAATCTCAGATCCGGGAGGACCGGCGACTATATCGACGCAGCTCAACGACGAACAACTTCAGCAGCTCGACAATCGGCCAAAACTTCTCAAAAAAGTGAGTCGCATATTGCATTATATATCTATGTGTTCAGTCCACTGTGACCAGTATTCCAATAAAAATATCTACGATAGATGAAGAACACGTGTACTTCGTATCATAGTTCATTTCGACTTCCGGATCACACGATTCAAAATATCGCAATATTATTTTCGCGCCTTTCTCATCTAAGCTTTCTGCAGGTTTCTTGCGATTGTCATATACAATAATAATTAATGGTCAGCGTCGAAATGTATAGATAGGTGGTACGAGAAAGGTCACGTGTGTTAGGAATCACAACACGGACCGCTAAACATACGAAGCAGAGAGAGAGAGAGAGAGAGAGAGAGAGAGAGAGAGAGAGAGAGAGAGAGAGGTTGAATGAAATGAAGCAGAGAACGCGAGTAGTCTTATCGATATATCCGGGTATTCCTGCACCAGGTACTTACTTAAACGATACATTACATTGTACATGCGATTTGATTGATCGTATCTATCCAATTGGAGGTTCGTCGTGCGCAAGAAGTTTAATGGAAATTGAACGATGGGATTGTAAATCGACCTATCGATACAAACAACGAGCACCCAGTACGTTTGCGTTGGTTTTGTAGAAAGTATATACGTATAATAATTATTATTATTCTGGTCCGTGTATCGCATAAGAGACTCGTACCACTTGTACTACAACCATTTCGCAATTTCTCTTGCGTGAAAAATTGCTGGATGCTCTTGAAACGGTTATTCGGGTAATAAAGTGATAATAGCGGCAATATAACGACTGGATTACCCTTGCCGACAGTACAGAATATAAAGATTTCCAAGTAGAAAAATCTGTGGCGTAACTCCTAGCGTGATTCAGGCATTTTTAAGGCCATGTTAAGAGCCATATCTTTCCTGATTGAAGCCTTTAGATTTTTTATTCAGATAGAGCGTAACGTATACCAGATAATGTGTTCTTCGAAGAGCATTAATTCTTAACGTAGTTGTTCTGTTCAATAAAGTATTAGATAAACTGCAAAATGTGAGATATATTCTTCGTGATGACTCCAGCTTTGCACCGACAACATCCTTATGGTCTTTTATCATTCGTAATTTCGTGTTGAATGGATCGGTATTGTGCCATATGAGAATGTCGTTGAATCAACTATTCGAATGCTCAAAGTATCGTAAAGAATCGTTATGAAGATCATGATTTAAACGTTATTGTACAACGTTAAATGTATTTATTATTTACGTTTGACTGTGACGAAAGTAAGTGTGAGATACAAAAGTTACGAAAAAATGAAACAAAGAGTAGAATAAATGATGAGATAATTGCTGAGTGATTTTTTGTTAAGTTGAGTTAAGCAAACGATGATATTTATTGCTTAGATGGAGAAGGTCGACATCCATCGCAGTTTTGAGATTTAGATATCGCATTCCCAGCACACTTCGCGGTCGTTTACGATTGCCTGTGATATCTTGTGAGAGCAAATGATATTATAGATATAAAAAAAAAAGGTACATCGCTCGTTACTTTGAAATAAAATGTTTGAATAGATCTTTTACGTATTTATCCTAATAATTGTTTAGATTCAATTATTTTGTACTTATCGATTAGCGCAATACAAGATACGACCCGGAATCTAATTGGAATTTTAGAAAAGCTCATTTCCGTGAGTTCCCAAAGATTTCTCGATTAACATTTTACCGAATAGTTGAATTAAAAATTGTCGGTGCCCCTCAACCAAAATACAATCTCGGATCTACCTAGGATTCTCGGAATATTCTATTTTCAGGGCAAATCCTGATAAGGATTTGACTGGAAATCAACTGCATGATATTGCTATTGGGATATCTCATCAATCGCATTAACAGTGACGTTTCTATTCTTGGCACACCGGTGCACGTTTGGTTGCCATTAATGTTCATATCGTATTGGCTAGAGAGAGTTCTCGCTCCCCCGTTGCGACCGTGACCTTGGCCAAAATGCAACCACGAGCCAGCAGCAGCAGCAGCAGCAGCCAGAGGATAATGCCTGGATAACACTTATGTCTACACTATAACTCTTCAGTTATATGTAATAGTTAGAACTAGCACGCGATGCACTCGAAAACGTTGCATCCGTGCACGGCAATTTACTCGCTTTATCTCGGGGTGCGTGCACTTTGATGCGACCTTATCACGAGACCACACTATTGTTATATTCTTCATCAAAAGAGTTCGGTATTTTACATCTTGAGTTCCGTGGGTCCCGTTGTCATTGAATTTTGAAAGCATCACGACGACATTAAGGATGAAATTTAAACTCAAAACGTCGCATGCTCGTCAAAATCTCGAATAAATATGAACGTGATCGATATCACGAAAAATATTCCATCGTCATGCAATTTGAATTCCAGACGCGTACACGTGACGTAGATTTAATAAATAATAATAATCTCTGTAGCTATCGAGGAATAAGAAAAAAAAAAGTAATTTTTTTAAATGGAGGGCAGGCAGGAGAACAAAAATACTGTTGTGGATTATTCATCGATGTTTTAATTTTAATTTAGAAAAACGCTTGGATAGCAGTGGAGTGAATGGAGAAAGAAAGAGGTCGTGGAACAGAGGAGATTTGGAAGCGTGCCAGTCATCCCACGATTGCCAAATCTCGTTCCGGTTTAACCTCCAGGCTTCCCTCGTTCCTGGTCTCACTGCTTCTGCCGTTATAAATCTTTAAGCCGGAAACTCCCTTTCGTTGACTATCGTGGAATCTCCACGAATCATCGTTCGACGTTCGGCAGGTCTATCGATTTATTCTTTTATTCACTTTTATAACTTTACTACCGACTCCCGCACTTTCCTCCAGTTTATATCTCTCGATATCGGTCCTACTCCCCGGTTTCGCGTGAGGTATTCCGTCGATTCCCGACCCTTCGCAACATCGCAGAAGGTCAAGCGAGAGAGGTTTACTCGCTCGCTCCGAGTTCACCCCGCGAGTATCGTGAAGAAAAAGTACAGAAAAGTTTTCGCACGTGTTACTTTCCCAGCGGAAAAAATGTAACAAAGTACCGAACGTACGATACCTTGGCCTCTTATTCCTCTCCTTCCTTCTTGTTCCACTATTTTATTATTTATCAATTTTATTATTATCGTTTCAAATAAATCAAACAAACACATAGATAACAATGATGACACAAAGAACGATACTGGCTATGAATACGGCTATCTGAATCCTGTTTCCAATTACAAAAGCCGTTCTTAAAATTCGCCAGTGTTCCCGTACGACTCGCGGCTCACCGGTTTCGGGTTCGGTCTCTCTGATGTCAGGGTCGTTAGCTCCCGATTCGGTGGCTACCGCGACAGTCTCGTTCATCTCGATATCAGCATGAAGGGAATCAACGGAGAGGTCGATTTTTGGCGGTGATCTCTTTAAACGAGGAGTGGACGTGAGACTGAAAGGTTTGAGTCCCGGATCCTTGACAAGATCCCTCGAATCCCTGATGCTAGCTTTCGGCCCCGAGGTGTGAGCATTCGTCACCGTTCGTTGCTTGGGTTTTGGCGGAACAACCGAGATCGCTGTCTCTTCAACGTGGGAACGTAAATCAACATTTACGAAACACGAATCGTCGATCTCCGGTCGCGGTACGAAACTCGGCTGGCCGCAAACCGAATCGTCGATTACCCCGACTTCGCGCATAACTAGACCGCTTCTCGCTAGAGATTCCGGAGTGAAAGGTGGAGCGTCCGGTCGGAGCTTCGTTTCGGAAAAGGGAAATGCGGCTGTAACGGTGGTATGTCCTCGTAAAGGGCCGAGGAGAGGAGACTCCGAAGCTTCGGCTTCGTCCTATTAATTCAAATCCGACAGTTAAACCCTAAAGATCCGATAAAGATGCAAATGGAATGCATCGATATCGAGGATGGAAGAAATTTCATCCGTGTACCTCGGGCATATCGCTTTCAACGACGTGTCTATCGGTCGAGATTTTGTGGAGCTTCTCGCCCGGTTCTCCTGACTCGGGTCTAGACAGAAGCAGAGTCTCTCTTTCCTCCATGGAAATTTCACTGACGCGACACTCCTCGAAATCCTTGTTCCGAGCTCCGAGTGTCGGCGATGACGACGGAGGTGAATCCTCGCTCCGACGAGTAGTCACGTTACAATCATCGCCCATTGCCCTAGGCCCCACTGGCTCTGCCAGCGATCCCTCTACAAATTCCAACGCTGTATTATTTACACTTTTTTGTATAGCTTCAAGTTTTATAATTATTTGATTATCTGACGTTTCGTTTGGAAGAACGATGATAGATTCGCAACGCCAACTTCGTGGTACTTAGCCGAGAAAAAAAAAGATCAAAACAATTGAATTTTGCGGAATATTATTATGGTTTGTCAAAATCATTATTTTTTTTTTAATTTACAAAAGTAATTTTTAGATCAATCAATATTAAACGGGTCTTAAATTCGCTTTTTTTTTTTTTCCAAAGTGTTATTAGAATCTAATTAAGAATTCTTTACAGATGTTCGATCGGAAAAGTATTTTCAATACATTTTTATTTAAATATCGATGACTACTTCTGCGTAGAGAGTTTATCCCGGGATTCGGAATTCGATCTAGTTCTCGTAAACGATCTAATTAATTTAGAAATTCTTCGTGCCGCCGCGTGTGTGTATTGCAACGAACACCGTATGCATTCCGATTCTTCCCTCGACAGGTCAATTACCAAGAAATTCAAGCAGAGAATATTAAATTTTGTGATAATTCGAGAGCAGGTTACCACACTTGGTCTGTAGGTGAGAAATTCAATTAATTGAGCAACCGTTCTCGAATATACGCAGAGGCCATGGCAACCCATTCTATTTTATTGCAATACGACACTGAAAGCTTTGATTATCACGCAAGAACTATTCCGACGGGTATCGGGATTCAAAGTTTAATAAATGCGAATAGGTGTTGGGTTTTCATATAGGAATCGAAAGAGGGTATGGCGTGCTGATACTATCGATGTTCCAACTGAAACCCGGGAGCCGCGAACGCGATGCAAATTCCAAAAGTGAACCAAGGATAGCCATCAGTCTCGGTAACACACTATTTCCACTGCAACTAAGTACTTTTCTGCAGACCTTGACCGAATCAGCATGAGACGCTGAATCGCTTTCCCCTCCTGGATTCTCTCAAACTCTCCAAACCAAGATTTATTTCACCTAGTTTACACGATGGTATAGTAGTAGAACACAATGCAGATATCTATAGAAACGTGTGAAACGCGTAGAGAAATTTGAAAAGATCGATGATAATCGAATTACTTTTCGTGCCTATATAGTTCGAAGGAATGATATGAAGGATTCTAAAGAACTATATGTTGGTAGGGATGAGTGTGGTGATATGGCACTGGAGAATAATTAAATATCCTTCGTCTCTGTACATACACGGAAGGAAATGGAGTTGTTGATATTACATCAAGACAATAGTTATATTTTTGTAGTCATTTTTGTACGAAACGTAGTCGTTATAACTGCAACTTATATCGGAAATAGCGGTCGCTGTTGTAATAACGTTGATGCTGTTGTAAAATATTTATATTAAAACTTACAAGCTAATGCAGTACTTGCTAAAAAGTTCGAAGTAAATTGTACTATTTACCTATAACTGACACAAGCTGAGGAATTGGAATAACTCGTTAACTTGTCCTTATAATAGTAACCGGTAGCGTATATTGTTATTGTAGGGTAGTACATTGAATCGTATATATAGGAAATCGAATGTAGTAAATATGCGTTTCTGATGCTTGTGATCGCAAGCATTGCCAAGCACAGGGCCGTCTCTCTCTCTCGCTCCCATGTGGATTGAATTAAATTATTGATCAAATTTAATGTAATATCAATATTACGTTTGATTTCAATTAAATGAGATTACATCTCATACAACGATTACGCTGTTTAGATGTATTAAAATCACCGATAGTCGAATGGCGTAGTCGGTAGCGTCAGCGTATTAGGTAGTAACGTAGGTCATAGGTTCAGTTTCCGGTATAAGCAGGACATTTTTTCCGGTGAAAACCGCTATCCAACGATCGCCGATGACAAAATATATCTAAAAAACTAATTCCCGAGTCGGATAAATATGTTTTCGGTTTACTTTTAATGCCACCAATGTATTTTATCCTCTTTTTATTATACCGGATGCACGACAAATATTCATTCCTATATTAATCTGTGTAGCAAACGAATTATGGTAAAAATTACTAGTGTAGGAAAGTAGCGATAACTAGACTTCGATCGTTATACGTAGCGATGGTTTGGTGTTTTTTTTACTTCTGACGCTAGTTAATTACAGTTATAATAGTGATTTTACTAACATTACGTAGTATTCTTAACTGCAGACACTCACTGTCCATATAATCTGCATTGGGTATAGTTTAAGTTACTACAATTGTTGTTCCTGAAACAATTTTTTTTCTTTCCGTCTATGAGGTATTTGAAGTCCCCAAAAATAAGAATACCATCTACGTATAATAATATTTCATATCATTGCAAGTAAATTTTTTTTTTTTTAATTATAATTGCATTTATAAGATTTAAAAATAAAAAAAAAATGTTAAATCCCGACTGCAAATAACTATAATAAACAGAACTTTAACTTAAAAAACTTTTCATATGAAAATAAATGATAAAAGGATTAAAGTTAGACTAATTCATTAAACGCTGTCAATACAATCGGAAGAAGTATTCTTCTGCGTTAAAAAACTTCCATATCGCATATAATTTTTCATTTAAATCAGAGTCCAGACGCCAGCATGTTTCATGATATGTAAAAGACGGTTGCAATGTTCAGGTGACGTCTCCCGACTGTAGTGAATTTTTTTTTTACTTCGTGCTTTTTAAATCTATGTTCAATGTGACTTTCTACAGCATTTTCCTAATTGTTATAAATTTTTATAGTTACTATATTTTTTGAAACTAAAACAGCTAAATAATTTTTAAATAACCCCATTTTATTGAATCGCTCAATCATTATTGCACTCTTGTATTTATAATTACAGCAACAAAGGTAATTAGAAAAGTATAAAGTCGTAATCATTTTTAACATTTTATCTTTATTTTATCACTCAATCATTTTTGCATTCGTATATTTAGAATGATATCAAGAAACGCAATTAGAAAATTGCATTGCATTTTGATTACATTCTAGTTGTTAACAACATCTCTGATGTACAGTAAACTTATTAAAATGTACATGCTGTTTAATAAAACATATATACAAATATTGAGTGAATCCCGTGTGCTCTTTCTCTCGCTCCATCGTGAGCGCTCTGATTAAGTTAGATATTGATGAACGATTATAGTAGGAATGCCATCTGGTGGCATTTAGATGTATTCAACCGTGCTTCTCATACATTTTTTTAAAACGTTTTTACCTTTCTGAAATCTCACCGAATATATGCAATCTAGAACAAAAATGGAGATTACGATGCACATACTCCCTTCTTCTTACCCTACGAGCAGTCGGGAGTAACAAATAGAAATATTCATATTCTGTTATAAAACAAGGTTTTATTAGAAGCGAATGGAGCTAGGAAGGGTAAAATTCCTTGGTGTACAATTGTAACGATGCCTGCCTTGCATATAAATAGACGATTCGATTGAGAGGAATACATAGGTGACATATCAGTGCAGTGGTTAGCGCTCTTAATCGGTTCCGGAACAATCCGGTTTCGATCTCCGGTGATCACCATACATATTCTCTCGTTGATATTTCGGCAGGCCATCGTCAGATCGTCACTATACCATTCTACGCGCTTCCCCAAATTCTCCATCACACGATGTCAGAAATGTTCGGGCCAACAAAAACACGTCCTCATACGCACAAATTGTACAGCTGGAGCATAGGAAGCCCAACGAGGCATACACACACAAAGAATCCAACGAGGCACACATAAAAAAGACCCTCGAGGCACAAATAAAAACTCAACGAGGTGCACACGCATCACTTCATTACAATCGCGTAACGCGATACCGTTATCATCTGCACAGTCGACGAAGACGTCGAGTTCATTGAGCGGAGGTGTGTAACGATGCCTGCCTTGCGTATAAGTAGACGATTCGAATGAGAGGACTGTATAGGTGACATCAGCGCAGTGGTTAGCGCTCTTACTCGGTATACCTGAACAATCTGGGATCGATCCCCGCTGATCACCATCTAATTTCTCTCTTCGATACTTCGGCAGGCCATCGTCGCTACCATTCTAAATACTTCACCAAATTCTCCGTCCGGTCATCACACCATGTCAGAAGTGTTCGGGCCAACAAAAACACGTCCTCATACGCACAAATTATAAAGCTGAAGCATAGGAAGCCCAACGAGGCACATACACAAAGAATCCAACGAGGCACACATAAAAACTCAACGAGATGCATACGCATCGCTCCATTACAATCGCGTAACTTGATACCCGTATCATCTGCACAATCGACGAAGACGTCGAGTTCATTGAGCGGAGATGTGTAACGATGCCTGCCTTGCATATAAGTAGACGATTCGAATGAGAGGACTATATAGGTGACATCAGCGCAGTGGTTAGCGCTCTTATTTGGAACCAGAACAATCCGGATTCGATCTCCAGTGATCACCATATATATTCTCTCGTCGACACTTCGGCAGGCCGTCGTCAGATCCTCACTACTGTTCTACGCGCTTCCCCAAATTCTCCGTCCAATCGTCACACGATGTCAGAAGTGTTCGGGCCAACGAAAACACGTCCTCATACGCACAAATTGTAAAGCTGAAGCATAGGAAGCCCAACGAGGCACATACACAAAGAATCCAACGAGGCACACATAAAAACTCAACGAGATGGACACGCATCGCTCCATTACAATCGCGTAACATGATACCCGTATCATCTGCACAATCGACGAAAACGTCGAGTTCATTGAGCGAAGGTGTGTAACGATGCCTGCCTTTCATATAAGTAGACGATTCGAATGAGAGGAATATATAGGTGACATTAGCGCAGTGGTTAGCGCTCTTATTCCGTACCAGAACAATCCGGATTCGATCCCCGGTGATCACCATGTATTTTCTCTATTCGATACTTCCGCAAGCCATCGTCACTACCATTCTACACACTTTCTCAAATTCTCCGCCTGGTCATCGCACAGTAAAATATCATGTGAACTATGCAACAACAACAGTAGAAAAATCTTATACATAGTATGTATTATATATAGAACTCTACGTTACTCGAGCTTCCGCGCATACGTATTCGCAACGATTTTTACGAAGTGACATAACGCAACGTAATGGAACATAATGCAAAGTAGTTTATCATACGAGTGAAACTTACTGTAAAATATACGGAACGAAGAAAAATAACATTGCAGCAAGCGTTCCTACAATCATTTTTACGAATGAAAAGTATACGTATAGCGCCCGGAAGAATATGCCGGTGCGTTATTGAGTGCGAAATGAAATTCTTTGAAAAGATTTATTCAAGCTCGCTCTAGCAGACACCCCAGCATAGCGGTATAGCAAAGTATTTTTTTGTTATACATAGAAACGTATAGAAATGAGAAATTTAATACGGTCGATAAGTATCGAGCTTCCTCGATAGAACCTTTCAAGGTTTTTCTATAAGGTATACGAGGAAATCGTGGATTCCCGCGCGTTGGCGAACAACACGATAAAATATCAAATCATAACCGTACAGTGAGGCTCGCCCACTATTTCTCGTTCAATGATATAAATGTAATATACAACTAGACAGAGTTAGTGCGAATAGGGGGCGAGGCTGGAACATTCGATGAGAATATGCGAACTCAATTACGCGATAATCGTGCACGAGTATACAGAGAAGTTTAAATAGACATTGTTGTCTACAGAAATTCATAGAGTCTCGCGAGCGTTGGGTCACGAGTTGATTATGTGGGCGATCCTATAACCCCAGATACAGGGGTGTTCCATACAGAACGAGAGAAGTGCAGAACCAGTTGCAAAATCACAAGCCAAGTCGATAACGAGAATGGTGTACGTATTTCTAACTGCATAACATGTAAGCCGGTAGATAGGTGGTATACGAGTACATGACCAAGTGTACCTGTCCGCGAGCGCAGTGAACCTATATCTCTTTATATATATATATATATACATATGTACTCGTATGTCTAGCTAGTACGTCGAGCGTAAATCTATAACCAACCCTCCGGTTCAAGCTCTCATTGGGAACCCGAGAATACTCTACATCCGCATGAACTATATATTCAACGCTTACGATATATGTTCATGTTCCTGCTGCAGTATCCGCATGTACTTTACACTCGCGGATTCACTACAAACTTTGGCTATTCTGTATATGTAGCCTGCTATATGTATGCATGCATAAACGCCAGGAAAGAATGGGGAAGGAGAGAGAGACAGCGAGGGAGTTGGCGTGTTGGGGAGAAAAGCTTTTAAATGAATATTTATGTTCCGCGCGTACAGGTACTTCCCATATCAGCAACCTTTCCATTTTCGCAGCTTTTACTCGTCTAGGTTAAAACGTATTTTATGGGACAGAAAAAGAGAAAAAGGGTGGTGGGAGGGGAGATAGAGACAGAGAGAGAGAGAGAGAGAGAGAGAGAGAGAGAGAGAGAGAGAGAGAGAGAGAGAGAGAGAGAGAGAGAGAGAGAGCAGGAAAAGTGACGTGAAGCACGAGATGTTAATTTTTATCGGTCTTTTGCGATAAATCCGTCGACGTGATCACGAATCAGAAAATAACTAATTCTCCTATCTGGAGTACGAGGCCTCCTTTTTTGACTGCCACTATTTTATTATATTGCTGGTTCAACGTTCTAGTTTAATATCCCTCACTGTGGCATATAAGAAACGATGAATGAATATTTATGAGCACGTCGCATGACAACGATCACGCTACTTTATTTTCTTAGTTCTGTCAGAGCTTTCTACCTGTATTGCTTTTTCAAATATTATTATTATCTTACGAAATTACCTGAGTTTCGTAAGATTAGTACTTTAAACGATTATACTTAATCTTTATTTCGACAATTTATTGGAATTATTTCGTTATCTTTTTGGAATTAATGTCAGGGCCTTGAGTAAGCTCTGATTTAATCTTTATAGTGTATATAGAGTATCGAAAAAAAAGAAATAAGACAATCATACGGTGGTTAATAAAATCTGGAAACTCAGGATTTTTGGAACGAGGACATTCTCGCGAGTTCGAATGAAAGTGGTCGGCTCTTCGGGCAATGAACACCGTTTACCGCATGTCCTTCACCTTTTCCGTCCCTTTTAATCGGCTCGAAACCTTTAATAATGTCCGAACAGATGTTACCTCCTCCTGGGTGATAGTCTCATTCGTTCCAGTTGTATTCTATAGATACATACATATCTGTACATTTCAGTTCGTGTACGAATCGAGCGCCGACTTCGTCACGAATTATACAAATTTTTCATTGGACCAGCTCGCTCCATGAATAACTTCTCGCGTATCACCGATATCTCAAGTGTTCTCGAGCAAGATATTCGAAAGGATAGAAATAATTATTCTTATTAGACTGGCTTGGTCACGTGAAATATATAAAACGAATTCTTTTATAGGAGGCATTATCATTATCACCTCGCAACGTGGCCGTGACTTTATGATTTTTACCCCAACTAATGATAATTAAAAAAATAGTTTAAACAGTTTCATAGAATTTCGATCAATTCTATGGATATTATTGTCATTATCTTTATGTACGAATTATCCTTTTTTATCAAAATTATTCGTCATCGATACCGCTAGGTGCTCCACGACAGTGAAAGGGACGCACAATGTGCCTCAGACTTATTCAAATTGTCGTGCGACGGTTCTATTTTCTATTGTTTTGCTTCAAAGTTAAAGTTTTGATGGAAAGATCGAATCAATATAATATTCTCTGCAAAAAATACAGTCAGTATTAAAAGTGACTCGTTAAACCAACGTAGTTTGTCCCTTGCCAGACTTTCAATGGCGGTCTGGTAGCGACTATTTTATGATAGAAAGAAAACGCTAATAGGATTGGCCCATGTATTGGATTGCTCGGTTTCCTGCAATGTTGGATGAGAAAATATTTTGCCAGAATTACGAGCTTGAAAGACCGATTCCAACTCGGGCCAGTGAGTATAACATCATCAACTACACACCGAGTCGAATCTCTTGCTCGGAGAGATAACCGACCAACGCATACGTCTCTTCCGTACTTGGCGATCACCCGCAGGTTCGCTGCAAAAGTCAGGAGCTTCCAACTAATTGCTCGTGATGCTACAACCATCGCTACAAGCTGTAGTATTGGAGTAGTGGACGGCACTACGGACATCACGATGCTTTGATGTAAATTGGAAATAGCCTTCGGTTCACTCGCGGTACGTTCGTCATAGATTCCACCATCAATGAACACTGCACACTAACCAATTTGAACCATAACGACTCACGATTGTTTTTTTCTTCAGTTAAACAATCAAAACAAAACGGAATTGAAAAAGAAGATAAGATGTTTGAGATATTTATGTAAAGATGAAATAATATTTCATGAAATTCATGGAAACGTACATTAGGAAGAGTAACCCGTAGATAGTTGTGGTGAAGTACAGTGATCGATTGTTACGATTCCATTCGAGTAATAATCGATCATTCATTTGGGATTGTTCAGTTTTTTTCTTCGTATCTGACAGTCTACAGTGTTGTGATTAACGCATATATTTGTCTTTGCGACAGATATGCTAAATGGTAGTTAGTCATTAAATTTTATTGAATTATTTCTCACGAGGATATTTTCGTTGAGGCATTTTTCATCTCTTTTAAGGTGTCGACGGGTCATGGACGTTTAGTTTATAGTCACTCTGTGTCTCTCGTATAAAATGAAATAATTATTAAATATCTATATGAAAAAAAGGAGCCACGCCACAGACGTCATACGTCGTCCCACAGTTTAGCTACGATTAATTATTTCTTACAGTTTAGTGAATTCCGATCAAGGGTAGTCGTGTACCAATGTTCGCTCTATCTATAATCCAACCTAAGAAACAATCAAACGTCACTAATTGCTAATTAATGACATAGTTTTCTGACTTTATATATGTCTCCAATCGATAAAAGATTGGAATCGCACATACAAGTGCTTATCTATTGGCTAACCGTTATTGAAGAAACTTTGAATAAAAATGTCCAAAAGAAAAACTTGGCTCGTACGTTTGACGATGGATCATCGAGTGCACGAAGAGCAATTTTTCCATAAATTTTCTGGAGCGCAGAAGAGAATTTATCTACCAGAATGTTGCGACACGATACAGCTTGAATAAACGCATCGTGTGCGTACGAATATCGCATGGAATTAGTTTCCGCACGCGGAGGTAATGAAAAACTTTCGTTCGACGGCGAGAAAAGAAGCTATGACTGCTGCGAGCGTAGACATTATAATTGTATAGCAAAGTTTGCATAGTGCAAGGATATAAGGAAATTATCAACAGGGCAACCATCGCTGAAACGGCGTGTACCTACTTGATGTTTTGTCTTCGCAAACCGGAAGTGACTCGTAATTAGAGGGAAGAAGCTAATTAGCGTCAGCCAGATGCACTCGGCTCTTATGCACTTCGAACTATAATAATAAGCGTTAAAATTCTACAAAAAGAGCCTCAAGTAAGGACACGAGAGAATAATATGCCAAGCTCGTTCGAGTCGAAGGCCACGCCAAGAACCTCGATTCAATTTTCATTGCACACGTGTTCCTCTACTGTTTCTTTCTGGCAGCTTTCGTTCCGCCGCAATCCTTGACATCGTTTTTCCGATTACTCGTCGCGATTCCTCAAGAACTTTCTACATACCCATTCAATGAAATGTCGCCGCGTTGTGTATTCCCGACGTGTTGTCCCAAATATCGGAGATCGTGTCGATGAAACGGACAATAGCGTGTTCTGCAACTACAGACTGGCGAGATCGTTGTTTATCGGATAATTGGACAACCTGATGTCTGGTATCAGGAGTGAAAGAGACGAGGGAACAAAAGGTAGATAGTGAGTGAACGACAGGACCAGAAGTATAGCAGTTGAGAAAAGAGAGATGGAGAGAATGAATTTTAGAGAGAGAGAGAGAGAGAGAGAGAGAGAGAGAGAGAAAGAGAAAGAGCAAGAGCGATGGTCCTATTTGGGTCGATACTACGGGTTCAGGTGCGGCCCGCCCAAATGCCTGCACCCTCTAAAACGCTCGCGATTCAGTTCAGCATTTTCTACCTTACACTCAACCCTTTTCCTCGTTTGTTGGCTGATAGAACAGCCATCGGAAACATACATGGAACCATCGGCTCTCTGACGTCTGTGCCTAGTGGCTGCTTACTACATAAATCATGACACGTTCCTCTCTAATAGTTGTTCGTCGAAGCGATGCTTCATAGGAGACAAAGGATTCACGGGCATATCTGTCCACGTGCCGGAATATTTCAATGGAAGTATACCAGGTCTATAAATATGAAACCGGAATTTTTGTATAGAAAATACACGTTTATTGTATGAAAATGATCAAAAATATTTTATTTGAAGTATTGCCCATCGCTAGCTAAACACTTTTCCCACCTGTCTGACAATTTGTGAATGCCACGCCAAAAAAACTGTTGCTCTTTTGAGGCAAACCAGTCATCGAGCCATTTTCGTACATTTTTACGTAACAAGTACAGCGCTGCTCAGCAAGTGCGTGTCCCATCGATGCAAATAAGTAGTAATCGGACGGAGCCAAGTCTGGTGAGTAAGCCGCATGCCAAAGTATTTCCCAACTAAACGCCTCAATCGTTTCCTTGACCAGTTTTGCTGTGTGTGTGGTGCATTATCATGAAGCAAAATCACTTTGTGTTGCCTTTTTTGATATTCTGGTCGTTTTTCACGCAAAGCTTGATTCAAATCGATCATTTGTTCATTCAATAGATCACACCTTTCTGAACCCACCAAACACAGAGCATTGTCTTCCGTCCATAGCGATTTGGCCTTGCAGTCGATGTCTATGGTTCGCCTGGAGTTACCCATGATCTTTTACGCTTAGGATTCTCAAAATATATCCACTTTTCATCGCCAGTCACAATTCGATGGAGAAATGACTTTCTTTTGTACCTGGCGAGCAGCATTTCGCAAGTGGTTTTTCGGTTTTCCTGCTGTCTTTCATTCAGTTCATGTGGAATCCATTTTCCCATCTTCTGGATCTTTCCCATGGCTTTCAAACGTATGGTGACGGCTTCTTGTGTCACATTTAATTGATCCGCTAGTTGTTGTTGCGTTTGAGCGTCATCCTCATCGAACAATGCTTGCAATTCGCTGTCTTCAAACTTTTTCGGTGGTCTTCCACATTCTTCGTTTCTCACATCAAAATCGCCACTTTTGAATTTTTTAAACCACTCAAAGCAGATTTACCAAGAGCATGATCACCGTAAGCTTCCACAAGCTTTCGATGCGATTCTGCAGCAGTTTTCTTCAATTGGTAACAGAAAATCAATGCTGTCCGCAAATCGTAGTTTCCAGGCACAAAATTCGACATGTTCAACGCTATTACAAACTATGCTGTTGTATGAAACTTGTATTGTTGTGAGTTGAAAATCTTTGTCAGAGATGTCAACAAGGAAATGGCGCCAATGACGCGGTTTGACGGTAACTACATTGACAGCTAGGGCCATCTATGGGCAAATTCCGGTTTCATATTTATAGACCTGGTAGTGACAACGCGTGTTTATCCTAACAAGCACTTCGGACAATTGAAACGATAATGATGCTGACCCGATGGTACGACTGTCAATCCTAATCCATTCATTCTACCTGGGATGTGTACCGCTGGTATTTGTAACAATTGGACTCACGGCTTGTAGATATATAGCCGTCGAGTATATTGTGACTGGAATATTAGGTTCTAGGGGGTGAAGCTTCGAGTCTATCTTATTCCGCATGAAAAAGCATATAATTTCTCAGGATGCCGTATAAAACATAACATAATTGTATACAATTATTCAACCGTACGGAGTAAAATGGCGAGTCGTCAAAACTAACTTCATGTTACACATACACGGAGAAATATAGTGAATTGCCAGAGCTATCACGGGCACCAGAAAACTAATAATGATTGGACGAAACAACAGGTTCGTTAGATGGATAAATAATTTGATTTGTCCAACGCATAAACTAGTTGCACAACTATTATTAGCTTTCTGGCGCCAAAGTTGGTTCTATAGCAACTCGACAAAATTACTTGGTTGGGTTAACCAACCTACCGGTTGTTTTCACCAACTGATTAGTTCAGCGAGCCGACGAGTAGTTGGGCCAATCAATTAGTAAGATCACACAATAAATTAATTTTGCTGGAGTATTGAACATTTGACTAGGCAATTCGTTGTCGAAACTAACTATTTTTATTACTCCCGAAGGAAGTATGCGTTTCACTGGCATGGCGCGAATATTTCAGTTTCTATACGTGTGAAGTTCTTCGAATCGGCTAAAGATGTCTTAACAGAACTGCGGGTACACAGATTCTGTGCATCGTAACCTTCCATTTTTCTTCTAAATTGTATATATTAGGTGAGATTTCAGAAAAATAAAAGCGATTTTTAAAAACGTACAAGAAGCACCGTTGTATATATCGAAGTGCCACAAGATGACCGTTATTCCTACTATAATCGTTCATCCGCACCTAACTTCAGAGTACTTACCGTGGAGTGAGAGAAAGAGCACCGGATATTCAGCGAATATTTGTATATATGTTTTATTCAACAGCATGTAAATTTTAATCAGTTTGTTGTACATCAGAGATGTCGTTAACAACTAGAAATTAATAAAAATGCAATGCAATTTTCTAATTTCGTTTGTTCATGTAATTCTAAATACACGAATCTAAAAATTTTTGACTGATAAAATAAAGATAAATTATTAAACATGATGAACACTTTATAATTTTCTAAATACCTTTGTTGCTTTAATTTTAAATACAAGAGTACAACAATGATTGAGCGATAAAATAACAAATTATTGACTGATAAAATAAAGCTAAATTATTAAAAATGATGGACACTTTTGACTTTTCTAATTACCTTTGTTGCTTTAATTCTAAATACAAGAGCCCAACAATGATTGAGCGATTAAATAAAATAGAGTTATTAAAAATTATTTAGCTGTTTTAGTTTAAAAAAAATAGTAACTACAAAAATATATTGAATTAACTTTAAAAAGTATGAAATAAAAAAAAATGATAATACACAGGACTTTAGCTTTAAAAAATTTTTATATGACAATAAATTTAAAACGGATGTAAAATAACTTTCGATGTCATTTTATTAATAGTTAACTTCATATTTAAATTAGAATAATACATTTACCGCTGTCACTATAGTCGGGAGACGTCTCCTGAACATTGCAACCGTCTTTAACATATCAAGGAACATACCGGTGTCTGGACTCTACCTTAAAAGAAAACATTTATACGATACGGATTTTTTCTAACGTAGAAAGGAGCGTTTTCCGACTGAAGTGACAACGGTAAATGAATTATTCTACTTTGAATATGAAGTTTCCATGTAACTAAAATTACGTGGGAAGTTATTTCATCCTTTTTAGATTTATTTTAATATGAAAACTTTTTAAAGCTTAAGTTCTGTTTGTTATAGTGTTTTGCTGTCAGGAGTTTTTAAAATAAATAAATTTGTTATCTATTCGGAAAACGCAGGGTATAGGCACTCGAGCATCTATAAAATACGTGACGCTTTTGTAAAGGAAGGGAAACAGTAAGACTTACATTTGTCATAAGGGGGAGGGGAGGAGGGTCGAGTCGAAAAGTCACGAGACGGAAAAGACTTTTTGCTGGCGCCAGTAAAGAATTTCTGTGAGACATGTGCATAATCGGAAAATCATTTTTAATACAAAATTATGAGAAAGTCATGTGCACGTCCAATCCGCAGAGTCTCCAAAGTATAAATTTATAGTCGTAAGTTTGAATTGAAGTTCCAACTTAATTTCGTACTTTGTTTTCTAATTTGAGTTCAAACTTAAGCTTGATATCAAACCAGAAAATAAAATTTCAACTAAAATTTCAAATTAAGTACGGCTTTCTGTTTAAACGCACGTTTAAAATTTGTTTTAAAATGTCCCAGGGACAAACTTTAACGAATATTTCCAGCAATGTTGTGCCATCGCACACTCCGCACTCCCCCAGATCTTCACAATTAAAAAAATTACATTTTTATAACGAAGTGGATGATTATCCACTGATCTATGGCGAATCGAATGGAGCCAGGATTTGCTTACACGACTTGGCGCAAGAGCCTTCCCGCTCTGGAACTAATTACTCAACTGGATTACATTGGTTTTGTTTCGACGTTATACCATACGGTAATGACCAAGAGAAGAGATTAAAAAGAGAGAACAGTTTCCCTCGTTGCTGCTGTTAAAGGTGTATTAACGCAACAGTAAAACTGATAGTTTTCACTGCCGTTTGCCCGTTTTGTTAAACCATTGAGTCAATAATTTAACGCGCGTTCCTCAATTTCTGCTGCAGTAGTCCGGGGATTTGTTTACTCGCGCATCATTGTTAATTCATTGACCCGGATCGCTATGGCTTACCTGATACCGTAGAATTCGACGAAATATATGCATACGGACTGCAAACATGTTCTACGTATCCTAAAATGTACAAAAGAGAATAATTCGCTCGTCTGCGTTAATTGATGTCCATAGTTTTCATGGATTTCGCTGTTACCGTAGTCATCGTTGCTCCCATGGGCTACATATATAATCCACACTCGAATACTTTCGGTGTACAGAAATGTGTAGAATTAACACATATAAATAGAGATAAATTCCAGATCGTGACGCTGTCACTATCGATAATTGGCCATCGACCCCGCACCGTCTCTGTCACTGTCGTTTATCTCGGACTCGCTCATTTTATTACTCCACCCCTTCCTCCTCTTGTCGATCTGTCTCGTGTCAACATCGAAACCCAACACGCCTCCGTCCTCTCACTGTATAATATATACAGTACGAGTATAAGTACACAAGCTTGTAACGACATTCGCAAATAGGATGTTCTATCCGTATATAATTTCGTTTTGCTGGAATGATGTGCGACTAATTGTTATGATCGACAGGATGCTATTACGTAAATTGAATCGTCGTTCCAAGTCGATAATTCTCAGTCTTTTACGGATTTCGATGCATTAATATTGACGTAAACTCTCCGAGGAATAAACTTACATGGGAAAATATATAATTTTTTGCTTCAAAAATATATATTTCATGTATGTCTCACGTATATAAAACAGTGTATGAGATATATTTTTTCATCCCGCATATATGTAAGATGTATTTCAATATGTATTCAATTTATACAATTTGTTGTCTAAATATATGTTTGTTATTAAATATATCTTCAAATGTATTAAAAATATTAATGTTTTCAGTAGTAAACATGGGTGAAAAAATGTGTTGAGACGGCCTACGATGCAGCCCTTAAGCGTTTGAGAATAGGGAGCGGTGTTCGAAAAGAAAAGCTCCATTGAAGATCAAGAAGCTTTTAATAGAAGTAGTCGTGAAGTTCTTTTCGAGCAAGAGAAAAAAGAGGATCAAGAGATAGAGAGGAGAGAGAGAGAGAAAAAAAAAGAGAGAGAGATTGAGTAAAGTGAGAAAAAAGGAAATCCAGTAATCTTTATACTCTTATCCAGGTGCACACTGCATACAAATAGGAGGAGTGTAGGCATAGGAAGAGAGAAGGATGAGCTGAAACGAGAAGTGAAAAGGAGTTAAGGAATCTAGAAAGAATATTAAGCTCCCCTTTATTCGTCGTTGACTCTGCTCGAAGCGATAAGACTCAGCTATATATCTACTTTACTGTATGTACGAAGAAATAGCAAAAGGAAATTTGCATAGAGAGTGTGTATGCGAGTATGGAAAGGAGAGTATACAGGACGACCGGTAAAAGGAGAAATCGATAGGGATGAATATAGTGTGATACGTCTCACCAAACGTCCAACCCGCACATAAATAATCGATGCACGTTTATGCGTCTCTATGTGTATGCATTAAAAAGTCGTGGGGACAGGAATCCTAAATAAGGAAAGAACAGAGAGAAAAAGAGAGAAAAGATCACAGAATTATTCAATCGAAGCGATAAATAAACGGAGTTAAAACGGAGTATTAAAGAAAATTGACGTTTTAGGTGGTTCTTTGTATTCCGGGCTTCCAAATATTTATCCTTGAATCAGTGTTTGATGCTACAGGAACAACAGTTGCAAAACACTTTACGATATTTATATGTTACTTTGTCATATAAAAAAATCTTCTCTCTTGTGAAATATTAGGAATTCTAATAGTCACTCTCCGTGTCGGTATGCAGAGTACACCTTTAATTGACTTTAATAATTGTTAATGACTCGCGGATGGTTGCAAAATGACCTCTTAAGGGATGGCGAAATCTGTATAGGTTGCGAAAGAGATAGAACTCAAAAGTGCTTCACAGTGGATTGAGAAACTGAGAGAGAAATAGCTAATGTGCGTTGAAGTTTCGATTCGCCTTAACGAGTTCCTATGATGGTTTACTCATTGTCAGTGACACTATAAAGAAAGAATATTCGTGTTTATCTTGAACGTAAATTCAAAGTATGTTTGTAAATGACAATGTGTGAGCAAAGATGCGAGGGATAAAAAAAAACACGCAGAGTTCTACCGATGGTGCTTGGCTCATGGAGATTTTACCGCGCTACCGGAAACGACCGTAGACATAACGATAACCCGGTGCCACCTCCGGCCTAGCAAAATATATCGTCGTTTGTGCTCGTAAAAAAAAAAAAGTAAAAGAAGGACACGTTTGTGTGCGCGACCAAGTCGACGCTTTTACTACTGACATCTTATCGTGTCGGGGTCTTTGAATGACTCTCGTTCGGAATGTTATCGTTGATGTAGCTGACAGCACCGTTATTACCATCACCATCGTCGGTCTTCAACGTCATCCATGTAGCAACGGTATCAGTTAAATTCTTTTTACGTAGATACCCAAAGAAATCAAGAATACGCCATTTTTAAATATCATACAGATTTTCCACATATAATTAATATTGACAAATAAACAATAATCCGATGCAGTCGTTAAAGTGTTTTTTTTTTTATTCAATTCGTGTGAAATTAATGTACAAAAGAAATTGACAACTTTCTGACATTGCCATTGGGTAGATATTTAGACTTACAGCTTATAAATTGTAAATACTTACGTATCGTTAAGCCATCAGGGCTTAAACCTTTGGAAGCTGGATCGAAGTCCTTGAATGAAAATAAGAGGGTGGTGAGATGTAAAAGAAATTCCACGCGCCATGAATAGTGGAGTAGCTGCCATTCGCGTATCGGCCTTTTTTTTATATTCCTTTACGCCTTTGCTATTTGCAATTCCACTGGCAAAGGAAATTTCCCACGCGTTTGCGTGCCAACCTTGGCCGAACAATGATACTTGTTATATTCATGAACGAGAAATAAAATTATTTTCTGAATAAAAGTCAAAGAATTCGAGGGAAACCGGCTCAATTTTTACATCTGAATTAAATAATTAACTTGCCTAATTGCGAGGCAAGCAATTAACATAAAAAACGTCAGGCATATCTCTAGAAATATATTTTTTTTCATTTTTTAAATTATAATTACTGTTCAAATTGTGTTTACTTAAGGTAAGTGATGTCGCAAGGTGTCAATGAGAGGCTTGGAACCTTTAATTCTGTTGCCCGATTTGTCTCTCTTCCAATTATTCCCAGTCTCCCTTATAGCAATCGGGTGCTTAAATGTTTACATAGACAATAAAAAAAAAAGTCTATGCGTGTCAAAGAAAATATAATTTTCCCTCCGTAGTTAATATATTTATTTTAATAATATTCATCAAAAAATGTGGAACGCTTCACGATTTTGCGTGTCATCCTTGCGCAGGGGCCATGCTAATCTTCTCTGTATCGTTCCAATTTTAGTATATGTACTGCCGAAGCAAGTACGTAAACTATTTTGGAGAATCGTTCTTATATATCAACGAAGGAGTGATCGGGCCACTTGTGAGAAATCTTTCCGAATCGTTTCATAATCGTCGCCATCTGTTGTCTAAATTTCGAAGCTGTCGCGATACGGCATTTTCTAGTGTGAGCTATAGGCCAATAGGGCGATACAAAAAGGGAGGTGGAAGGGAGAAGGCGGGAAAGGTCCTCGCTGACGACTAATGCTGTCAACCGCAGCATTGAGTTATACCACTGCGGGTACCGACTGTCCGACCGCGCCGGATACCCTGTGGCCTTGCAAATGTCGTTGGTGGATGCACTTTGAACGGTAATTCAATGTATAGCTTGCGCGGGCATTGGACATCACATGCGGAGAGCAAACTTCGGTGCAATCTTGATATAACTCGAAACATTGAAAATAACTGAAAGACGAGTAGAGCGATATGTAACGAGGGGTGAAGGAGAAGAAAGATAATCTACGTCGAACAAAGTGTTGAGATAAAAAGAGCACTCTGTGATTTATCTCAGTTTTTATACGATCACGCAAAATTTATCGAGCGCAATATACGTTTTTCCTACTTACATTAGTGTAATTGGGAGAGAGTCACTCGTTACTCCGGTATAGCTATAACGATAGGAGAAACGATTTGCAGTAAAATAAGAGAATAAAAAGTACAATTTATCGTTGTAATGCAATACCGTAGTACTGTAATCGAAATAATTGTCTAGACGGCTAGTTCGAGTCGTGTATATCGTTGCCGAACCAATTTTGTATTATTTTCTTGCAGATCCTGAGTAACAGGCCAATGAGTATATCGCACGACAGCAGTGACCTGGAAACCGACTGGAGGGACAGCGAATTTATAACCGAATGCCTTTGTTGGCACAACGTTTACCGACAACGACACAATGCGCCACCTTTGACAATGTCACCAGAGGTAAGAAATCATTAATAAATTTTTTACTTTTTTATCATCGTTATCCAAATGATTTTTATTATTAAAATAATTTTGTCCAGCTCCGATGATACGTTTGAATCATGAATCGAGTAATTAATTCGTAGATTATGATTTTCTGTTACGGTAAACAATTTATTATTAATTTATGAAAGGCCCCACTGTATTAATTATTTATTTGAAGATTGCTACAGAATATTGACTTTATAAATAAATCGATGTAATAGCATTGATAATTAATATTAGCGTCTGACATTTTTTGAAAAATCAATAACGAGTTGCTTAACAACGATAAATTTCTCAATATTCTTTGAGTATGATTGAAAATTATTTACAACAATACGTAAACTCTGACAATCGAGTTTAGATATTTCAATTAACAGAAAATTAAATGATTTGTAATACATCGAAGCACTCGTTGAAAATTATTGTCAGAGCCTTCTTTTCGTCAGTTGCAATTGTAAATTTTTTTTAGTTACATCAGAGAGAGAAGACGAACGATATGTATTCTTCATTGTTTTTTTTTTTTAATGTGCCACACGACTTGATAAACAAATGAACATAAACGATTTTTGTACTTTTGCCAATAGTTGTGCGAATATGCTCAAACGTGGGCAAATCATCTGGCTCACACCAACACATTTTATTATCGTAACGATCGAGAAGTTGGACAAAACTTATACTGTCGTCCGGGCGGTGCAGTACCCGGTGACGTTACTGGTCAAGACGTTGCGGCGTACTGGTATTCCGCGGTCAGGCAGTACGACTTTCTTAAAGAGCCGGACGTTCTCCATGCGAATGTCAATGCAGGTTCGTTAATACTAACGATTTTTTTTATATAGATTAAATTATCCAGATCTCAAAATTTTTCCTACTTAGTGCAAAAAGTAGTACGATAACTTACTATCTAACTGATAATACGAACAAATTATTCAAAGATCGGCTCAATGGTCTAGGGGTATGATTCTCGCTTTGGGTGCGAGAGGTCCCGGGTTCAAATCCCGGTTGAGCCCATTTTTTTTTATTTTGTCAAATTTTTATCCTCGCAATCTTCAGAACTTTGCAATAATGATACCAAAAAATGATTGCAATTGGTACAAGTTTATTTAGAGAAAATAATTATTGAAATCTCGACGATAGTCCGTAAGATGGTTGCTCTGGCTAACGTAGAACGTTAAAAACCTCTTCCCAGCCATAAACCCGTTTCCCCAAAGATAATTAAACTTGGGAAGATAGAGGAAGAAATCGTTAAAATCCTGGGAGGAATAAAGAGAAAGAGAATGCAAAGAATCTCGCTCAAAATCTACTCAGGCAGAGATGAATCTTTAGATGCGAGAGCACGCCATCTATCGCACAAAGAGGTCCTTGACCTTCCGCGTTGGGTTCACAGTGCATGGTCGGAATCAAAGCTCTCGACGAGAGAGTTCCCGGCCTTGACCCGATCGCTCTCTCTTTCCCTCTCTCTCTCTCTGTATTCCCCTCCGCGTCGTCTTTCCTCTTCGTCCCATCACTCCCGTGGGAATCGACGTGGCTGCAGCAGCAGGAGCAACAGCGCGAGTGCAATTACTTTTTCCGCATACATATCGAATTATTCTGCTTGCACTTGCATTGCCAAGTGTCATCCTCGTTCGTGAGTGAATGAAATATTTAAAAATCTGTGGTTGCCAGCGAGGCTAAACCTTGACCGGAAAGTAACGCAATCACACAGCGGCAGAGGAAATTAAAATTCCAATGAAAAATCGGAATGTTGCTTACGTTTTAATACCCTCGTTCGAAAATTGATAAATAATTGATCGCGTTAGCAAAGATTAGGTAGTAATAGCTTGAATAATAATTATAATATACAATTTACTCCAATTTACTTATAACTAATTATTGAATATACATCGGATAATAACTTGCTTGCGCAAATTAATTTGTGGGTTAACAATAAAATGCGGTTAATCCGAGTTAACTAACAATCAACTAACCTGGCGTATAATCAAAGACTCAGTTCAGTTTTCCTCTATATATTTTCAAAAATTACAGATATCCTAGTAACGAACCCATTGAACTTTATCGAAGTCTCTATTCCAGTACTATGGTAATCGTTAGCATGTCTTATCACTGGAACATCAAATTTAATCTTAATCAGCGGAATCACCTCGAGCGTAGCCGCGTGATGAGCTCGAGACATTAATAATGACTCGTATATCTTTCCACGATGACTGTACGAGCCGTGAACGGGATACAGTTATGTATGCATGTATATATAGTATTGGGGGGGGTTAGCGGATTGCTTATATAGAGATGCATACCGGCAACACAGAATTCACGAGGGCTTTATGCTCGCCTGATCCCGATGTCCCGTGTGCGCAGGTCACTTCACGCAGCTCATATGGGCGAACAGCCGTGGCTTCGGCGTGGGCAAGGCGCGCAGTCGGAGCGGCAAGATCATCGTCGTCGCCAACTATCAGCCGGTTGGCAACGTCTCCGGTCAATTCCAGAGAAACGTTTTGCCCCCGCTACCGGACTGCGGTAATCTTCCGCTTCCGCCACCCCCGAGGGTTCGACAATACGAGGAACCAACCCACTCCGACATGTCGACCAGCAGCAACAGCTCCATCAGTACGCAATAATACAGAACAACCGCTAACTGCATTTTCTGCCTCTGCGCGCGATGGAGCGGACGTCGTTGACCCCTTATAGATATATACGATTAACCTGTAGATCAATTCCACCGACCCGGATCTCCTTAAGCCTAAAAAAAAGAAAAGAAAAAGTATCGTCCCTTTCTCGGGATCCTTACAGATCCAAGCGATTTGCCGAATCGCTGAGTCAACGACGCCACGTGCTGCGGACACCGAAAAGCAGTGTAGAATCGCTGATGGAGCGCTAATTGAACAGTGGTTATTTGAATGCGCTCCCACATTCCTCCGATAAATAGTATATATACCGTGTAATGTTGTTAATATTCGTAACCGGATGCAGAGAGCCACTTTGCAGCCATGGGAGACAATCTCGACGACACAGGGCACGACGAAACGAATCTGAATCCGCCTTAACGCTCTCCGAGTACCCTTCGCCGAGATTCTCCTCGAATTGTCCACGAGGACGAGACACTTAGTGATATTATTAGTATTATTATTATTATTTAAAATAATTATTATTCAATCATTTTTATTATTAATATTATTGTTATTGTATAATACACTTACAAGAGCCCGTGCTTTAGTAGTTATGTCGATCGCCGACTGTACGCTCGCCTAGTTTATTTTGAAAAGTCGAGGGATTTTCCTCTTGATAAAAAACACAACCGCCAGGCGAGACTACAATCACAATACAACAAACAAATAACACGCGTCGAGGCGAGACGAGCTGCTCACAAGTTTTATCGAGATAATATATTGTTATAGCGTTAGTCGGTAAGTACCTATGCTAGGAAGACGTTTAGAGAAGTGCGAGAAATTTAATGTTATCCTGTCCGGCTCATCGGTAAATGTAACGCGACTGGGAATATGGTAATTTCAATGCTCGCGATATGGATTACGAATGGAAGGTCTCCGATACGCGTCGAATTAACGTGCTGCTGTTGGGAGGCACCTTTAAATATACGAAGTTCTACTGTACATTCATGAGCTTTCACAATTTTGTACATAAAATCGTAATTTGTCTACAATTTTATGCAATATTTTTCGACTCTTCACTGTCGACTCTTTGTCGATACTTTATTCAAGCCACGGAAATACAACGATAATGATAAGTATAAATTTTCGATGCCTCAATGTCTTCTGAAACTCTATTCAAAAACGACGAGTCCGACGATTTTTTAAAAAACATTTACGCATTATTATTCAAAACGTTTTTTTTTTTTTTTTGCTATTTGGGAATAAATGTATTTTTAATATTACGAAATATTAAGTGTCCCTTCTCATAAGCTCACAATGTTCAAACTTGAAGTTGGACGAGCGAAGAATTGTGCGCGAGATCGTTCGATTCGACAAAGGTGAACGATCTTTTCCACAAAATTGTCAAGAAATTTTATTTTCAAGATTAACGATGTGAAAATAGTGAGTTTGGTACAGTTGGACGTACATTTAAGGGGCCTCGCTGTTTGGTATTGAGCTTCTTGTCCGACACCTAGCGCCTCAGCATCTACCGATATGGACGGACGCTATTTGCTCGCGTGCTAGCGTCTCGGGAATAGTTTAACTTAAGTTAAACATGCGGTGCCTATAATTCGTAAGAGTTTGTATAACTATTTGCTAAACGTAGTGTGTCAGGGTTTGTTTTAATAGAACGAGATGCAACGTACGGAGCATTGTTGCGCAGAGGCTTAAAAAAGAAATATATATATTCTCGTTTGTTTTTATTGTTGCTGTTGTTGTTGTTGTTATTTTAATTTCTGGGCTTTATGTCGAGTCACGAATGAACGGGATTGATTGTAATTCCAATTGGTTATAGAGTTATTATCATTAATGTATAAATTGTTAACGTATATATAACGTAACGATAAGTTCGATGTGGCCTATGCATATTAATGCGCTAGTTAATAATTTAAGCGAATGTTAGAAGCGCGCACCGTGCGAATCCATAACGAAAGTGAATTAGAACACCAAAAAAAAACCAAAAAAACCAAAAAAAAATGATAAAACAAACAGAAAAACAACAAGCAAAAAAACGGTAAGTTATCGGGCGTGCAATCAAATCTACAAACGCCCATCGGATGTACCGACAACTACATTGTTTACTTTGCCAAATCTCATTACGATCGCATTTCATACGCACCCACCAGAACCCATATGGGTAGAAATGAACAATTTATTCGCATAACAAAATAATTTGAAAATAATTGCGCTGCATAACGATCGATAATTACTTTGGGAGGAGATTTCTGTAATTTGTTGGTGATTATCAAGTAAATTTAATCGATTCAATTATTATTGACAGTTTAATTAGTCGTTGATAACGTTATTCGAATAATTATTCCAATATCCGGTCATCTACACTCTCGGTGGAGTGATGGACGCAATGTTGCGTTGTCATCAGACGCGTATGAACGGCGATTATACACAGTGTGGACAGGGAACATTGTTAGTTGGTTAATTATAGTCAGGTAGCGAGATATTTTATATCGTTGTTTTTGAAGAAATATGTGATAGGGCGAAAAAGGTTTACAAAAAAAAATATAATAAATATATAATGCTTATAACGCAACAGTAAAAAACGTTCATGTTTTGCGCGAGTTCATGAGAACTCGAGAGAGAGTAGCCTTACGGGAATAATTGTTGTTGATTTAACAGCGAAACTATTATCCAAATTTTATCACCGTCGTATATTTGCACGGATTTTACTAGCCGCGTGACGCGGTGTGCGTTGTCACTAATTTATTATCTTGCTTGTACGACGACTTTTAATCAAATTATATTCGAGTTTGTAGTATACCGGAAGGTAATTTTACGATGGCTTTATACATTGTTATCGAGACTATTGTTGCTTCGGTAATTTATCTTCGTTTCTCAGTTATATTCAGAGTCTCATGCTGACACGATATCTAATAATATGCATCGCTTCGCGTCTGTCAAATTCACCTTTCTCGTTAGAATGATCAGATTATCGAATTTCCGTAGACCTAGGAGATAGTACGCCGAAATAGTTGTAATTGTAGAGCCACTGGCTGCTGGATATTAAAAATTTTCAAGCAGCGAGTGTAGAATCTACGTAAATAATCATTATTTATTTAGACGAAAGACACGTGTGATACTGTAGATTAGAATTTAAAATAAGGCAGCGAATCGAAAGTGGGATGCGGTACGCGGACTCTTTTTTTTTTTCAAAGTCAACGCTGTTTCGTTCTCAGAGAATATTCGCTTTGTCCTGTCGGACAAATGTCACCACCGAGTTTCGAGAGAGCGTTGATTAACCGATGTCGAGAACGTTAAATCACGATGAAGGATTACTCTCGTCTCGAAAATAAACTTATCACTCGTGCACACAACTGACTCATTGATTACGCTCAAATCGGATAGTCCTTCATTAATGCGAATGTTTAGCTTATCACTGAGTCAGTCCGATAAAGTCATTCAATCATTTTTCGAGACAACAAGTGTTTATTTATTTTTGTATTTTCATTAGAGTGATAAATCTAAGCAACAATGTTATTGACCAAATTGATGGAAATTTTCGGCAGTTTGCAACCCGGTTAGAGTCAGCGCCACCTAGATCCCTGTGTTATCGATTTCAGAAAGATCTCTAACAATCGAATCCTTAATTATTTTTTGTCAACTCAATTTTTTTGTATTTTCTGCAGATAGGGGAGACCGAACAGTGAAAATCATGTTGTTTACAACAAATCGAGAATATAAAGAAAAGCTTATTTATTGTCAATAATAACAACACGTTGAGGGAATGATAATAAAAATTCGTGATCTTCGTTTTAACAGCTACAAGTGTTTTGCAGTTGTCACTGTCTACTGAATAAAGTACCGAGTAAGGCTTGGTACTCACTTGATACTTCATTTTACCGAAAAATATTTGTTCATCACAAAAATATACGAATTCTCCCTCAAGTAGCCGCGGTTCACTTAATCTCCCCTAGACGGAAAATATTATTTTTATTTTTCTACCAAGCTACACAACTTTCCTGGATTGTTAGTTAAAAAAAAAAACACCACATTTGTATTGTCGATATATCGATATTTATCGCTCAAAGATAACAAACGAGTTTTTTTATTCGCATTAATCCTTGGTTTCAAAATGACCTTAAATTATTTATAACAACGTCCGTAGATTTCATCGATTCATCATACTGATAAGCCTAAATAACTGTTAAAAAAAATGTTCAAAAATGGAGTTCCTTGATTCGAGTTGTAGCAGCAAAAATAGCAAAAACGAGAATACTCTTCTCTGACCACGGACTCCATTTGTGATCCATTGGCAGTGTGTGAATAGGTCAAAGGATCCAAAATGGCCGATTGGTAAATAAACGATTTGCAGTTGAGTTACGAGCACTTTGGTAACAATTGTATTCGCGCACGTAACAAAACCGCTCGATGCCTCGGGGAGCGGAGCATTATTGCGTCGACGCAAAGCGGTCCGTTTGATTAATTGTATTGGTAACATCCAAGTAGCCAGCTTCCGTTTAACAAGAGGACTAATAAATTAGTCTAATTAACGCGGCCGACGAAACGTGATGTTCTCTCGAATCGAAAGCTTGATCAAACAATGCTCCATGTTCCAAGTTCCATTTTCGATGGCCATTGATCGTTCAGCCCTGACTAGAATCACTCTTTTATAATTGGTCCGCTGGAGAGGCCCTCAACAACGACTCATCGTCCTCTTGCACGCTCATTAAATTACTTCCATTCTCGCGTGGCTCATTTTTTTTTTGCTCAGATGTCTTTTATCCGGCAGCATCCACTTTCGCACGCGCGTCATTACCTTTGTCAGAAGCCCACGGCGCTCTGAATGAATTATTCGTTAAATCTCATTTGAGCCTCTTACAGTCCATACCGCGAGGGATTAAATCGAGTTTACAATATTAAAAGAAGAGCCTGAGAGGGTCGCGGAGTTTCGTTGTACCCAACTTTAACTGACCAAGTTATGAAAATTATTTCGAGAACATTTGGATTCGTTGAATATAACGTGGTTGGACGCACCATGAGAATATTCAATTGCATCGGTAGAGCGAGAAATGCAACAAACAACAAAGTTCTGGCGTATCGAATAGTGCCCGGAGGATAGAGCGGGGGATGTGGTACCTGCAATGCGCCAACCTTAATCTCCTCCTCCTCGCCCGTCTCATTTTGCCTCTCTTATTTCAAAGTGTCGAGTAAACTCGAAAAGCAAAGTCTTCCCAATTCTCGTACGGAGTGCTGCTTGCATCTCGAATCAACAGTTTAAATTGTTTAAACTATGGAATACGATAGATTCAAATATTGGCGTATTATTAATTGTCTTTTACTATGCTAGATCACGATGTAGAGACTCATCACTGATATCATTACTCATAAACTTATCTTTAAACGATAAGTCCCATGTCTACGTGTATAGTGTATTGGTAACAGCCTGGGAGACAGTTTAATTACTACGATAGGCACCCGCTACACGTTGATACTCGATCATTAACCGAAGGCGATACTGTGCTATAGGCATTACTACACGTATACAAAATTATGGAACGCTCGAAACGCTATAAAGCCAAATTGTGTAGTGCATATATGAGGAAACATATCCAACATTTTTACCTATTTCATTGTTATAAGTTTATCGGCGTAAAAGTTAGTCTATGCGATTTTTCTATCGTAATTGCGCGAGTATAGGGTGAATAGAAATATTTGCATTCCATTATCGCTGGTTATTATTGTAAAGTAACAATTGTTAACGTATTGCCTGAGAAGAAATGTATTTTTCTCTAAAGAAATTACATATTAGAATGTATAGTCAGTGCCTGGACAGTTTCCAGCCAGGAAATGTAAAACTGGACGGAAACTGGTTAGCCACTCGCTGGGTAAGTAATCTTTCGTTAGAGATGTCAAAAAAATGTAACAAATTTGGTCAACGGTTACACGGCGTCTGTGAAATGCAAGATTTTTCCTTAATTCACTCTGTGCGCAATTGCGCAACAGCGCGATCACTAATACCTACGATTATTTCGAGTGAGCACAATCATCGTGTACCTTTATTTCGGTACACGTACTTAAATCTCTGTAATAACGATCCTTTGCGAATAATTATAATTGAGCTACTATAGGTACCGCGTATACTCCGAGCGAGCAATTGTTCTACACCACGCAATGCTTTATTCGCTTCGTAAAAAATATAAACGACGAGATAAGAGCTTCTTTTTAATTAACGAGGGACAATTCAACGAGACGATGAAATTAATGCAATGGGCTGTGATTATACGTTAGCGAGCGCGCACGCACATACGCGTATTTTACACTGTAATCAGTGCATAAATACGCAATAAACGTCGCTGAATCAGGTTGACGATTAATCCTGAGATCGACGGTTATTTAATCGGTAATGAAAAAAAATAATGATAAAACAAAAAAATTAACAATAAGATGTTAAAACCGTGTTCATCATAGGATATTAACGTAAGTATGTCGGCTTAACGGTGATGACGTCGAGACTATTGAGGATGCAGAATCGAAGTAGTAATATAAGGTGCGAATGTTTACTGTTATTTCGTTTATTTTCGGAGCTGCCTGTAGGTCCGAATGTTTAATTACGTTGCATCGGTAAGGGTAAAAGTTTCGAACGAGTATCGATACGATGATTTATTCGTGCAGCCCTGTAAACCTCCCTCTTATGTACATTTTCGTACACTCGAAGCTTCTCCGCAATGAGCAATTGTCGGAGGAACGTATACGCAGCGGCACTTCGCGTGTAGTACGATTCAATGTACGCGATGTTTCCAATTGTTGAATGAATACAAAATGTTATCGTTTTTCGAGAATTTATGCTACCAATTAAAGTGGATATTGCTATGATCGAAGTGCCAGTGTCTTCCTCAAGAGCGTATCTTGCATATACATACGTATAACAGTAAGTTCTTACGAGAAAAAAAACAAACAAAAAAGATAAATGTAAGCGCAGCCCCCAAAATAATAAGCTCACGACGATCAAATATCTTTTGTTTATTGTAAAATTAATATTTTAATCAGGGAGGATAGAAACTTACTTGTATAATCGTATACTTTTGTTGTTCTTGAAATAAGAACCACGTTGCTCGAATGTCGGATAGTCTTGAAATAATATTTTTATTATTTGTAGACATTTAATGAGTTGTTTACTTTGTCATGTATTTTATATATATATATGCGACGCAATATTAGGATCATGTGCAATCCTTATATGACACACGGTATATGTGAATAAATCATTATTATCGACTTTGGGAAATCATAGTTTGAAAAATATGCATTGAGCTTTTTGGTACAATCTCGATCTTTTATTAATCCTCTACTTCCTCTAACTTTAAGAATGTACAATGTAAGTGACACATAGCGTACACAGTATATGGCTATCACTACATTGCAATAATTTTCGGAAGAGTAATACAGGAAAACAAAAACATTTTATAACGGAATCAACCCAATATGGTTATCGCTGGATTGTAATAATGTTCGGGACAGTAATACAATAAAACAAAAACATTTTATAACGGAATCAATCCAATATGATTATCGCTGGATTGCAATAATGTTCGGGAGAATAATACAATAAAACAAAAACATTTTATAACGGAATCAATCCAATATGATTATCGCTGGATTGCAATAATGTTCGGGAGAGTAATATTTACAATAAAACAAAAACATTTTATAACGGAATCAATCCAATATGATTAACACTGGATTGCAATAATGTTCGGGAGAGTAATACAGAAAAACAAAAACATTTTATAACGGAATCAATCCAATATGATTATCGCTGGATTGCAATAATTTTCGGAAGAGTAATACAGGAAAACAAAAACATTTTATAACGGAATCAATCCAATATGGTTATCGCTGGATTGTAATAATGTTCGGGACAGTAATACAATAAAACAAAAACATTTTATAACGGAATCAATCCAATATGATTATCGCTGGATTGCAATAATTTTCGGAAGAGTAATACAGGAAAACAAAAACATTTTATAACGGAATCAACCCAATATGGCTATCGCTGGATTGTAATAATGTTCGGGACAGTAATACAATAAAACAAAAACATTTTATAACGGAATCAATCCAATATGATTATCGCTGGATTGCAATAATGTTCGGGAGAGTAATACAATAAAACAAAAACATTTTATAACGGAATCAATCCAATATGATTAACGCTGGATTGCAATAATGTTCGGGAGAGTAATACAGAAAAACAAGAACGTTTCGGTACGGATTCAATCCAATATCTCTATTTTTCAAGGTACAGCGACGGATACATACCGATTGCAGTACCACGTCTCTAATTATCGCTGGCATACATACAAAACCAATTGGATATCCCGGAGAAAATTATAGCGAAGCGTTACGATTAATCAGTTTATCCAGACACGAGTTCTCTGATTCATGATTGAAACGCACACGAGACGTATCGGTGTGAAAATAGCGGAAGACGCGAAGAGTCCCGTCACGCAGGAGACGCAGGTGAAAGGGGGGTGAATTCGCCAAGCACGCGACACATGCACGCCGTCTTGCGAAGCGGGGAAAGCGGTAGGATTATGAGAGGGTTTATTCGGGGTGCAACAGCCACCCCTGATCATTACCCTAGTACTCGACGCATTCAGACAGGACTCGCGCATCCAGAGAGTTCCGAGTTTCGAATCCTGCGAACTTCCGATCAGTTCCCAGATCGAACGAAACTGCATGTACCGACCGCTAATAAGAAACTTACTATCTGACTTACCATTATTGGGTAAAATAGTGTAGAAAGCAGTGAACGTAACAAATTACTACCTAGAGACGGCGCACCTGACATCTTCCTCCGTGACGTTTAGCGACACGTGAGGAGTTATCCTGGTTGGGTCTTGGCTACTTGCAATTTGCATCGACATACAAGGATTCATGTGATACATGAGGCATTACAGCATGAGCAGGCAGGAGCTTAAAAGCAAGTTGGAAGTGAGAAATCACTGATCAAGAAACGATTTAACGGTCGAATGCGTTACATTTTTAAAACAATTGTTAGCATGAATATCAATTGTTTCATCTGATCGAATAATCAAACTGCAAGAGAGTCGGGATGGTGCGAGTACGCAAAGGTAAAAAGTACTTAATTTACTCTTCAATGATACAATGGTTAACCTTAAAATTCGGTGCTCTCTATCTTGTGCAGTATTTACGGAGAGCAAGGAAGAGCGCATGGTGATGACGATAGGGGAAATAATTCAAGAACTATTGGTCGCGCACGAACAGCGCAGGGACGTTGATCTGAATAAACTTAAAACAAGAATCTCTTCCAAGTATGGATTGGCCTCTTTGCCGAGACTGGTTGATATAATAGCATCTGTTCCGGCAGATGCAAAGAGTATACTTTTACCTAAATTAAAAGCAAAACCCATTAGAACCGCCAGCGGCGTAAGTACCGAGAACGGACGATTCGTTAAAAATACTATTTTTATTTTCATTTTTTACTTAAGTTTTTTCCACGCAGATAGCGGTTGTGGCTGTGATGTGCAAGCCGCACAGATGTCCTCACATAAATATGACAGGAAACATCTGCGTCTATTGTCCGGGTGGGCCGGATTCAGATTTTGAATATTCTACTCAATCGTACACGGGATACGAACCTACTTCTATGCGAGCTATCAGAGCGAGATACGATCCATTTTTGCAAACCAGGCATCGTGTTGAGCAGGTAACCAATAACATTTCCTTTTCTACGTGGACATAGCAAATATCTTAATATTATAGAAAAAGTTATTTTGTTAGAAAAAAATCAAGTTTCAAAAAATACTTCTGAAACTAATTGACTTTATTTGTCAAAAGTATAACGAGATGTATAATAATAACTTGCACAACAGCTCAAACAGCTGGGCCACAGCGTCGACAAAGTTGAATTTATCGTGATGGGAGGTACTTTCATGTCTCTGCCGGAAGATTACCGAGATTTCTTCATTAGAAACTTACACGACGCTCTGTCGGGCCACGTGAGCAACAACGTTGATGAGGCGGTAAAGTATTCGGAGCGCAGTCGGACCAAATGCATCGGAATAACGATAGAAACGCGTCCGGATTACTGTCTTAAGAAGCATCTCTCGGACATGCTACGCTACGGGTGAGCCATCCTCGTCTTTGACAACTTATTCAATCGACTCGTAGCTAATTAATTCTCTAACTAGGTGTACCAGACTTGAAATCGGTGTTCAATCGGTCTACGAAGACGTCGCGCGAGACACCAACAGAGGTCACACGGTTCATGCGGTCTGCGAGAGTTTTCAGTTCTCGAAAGACGCTGGATTCAAAGTAATAGCTCACATGATGCCCGATCTGCCGAATGTTGACATAGAACGGGACATCGAACAATTTGTCGTGAGCAATCTCGTCTTGATTCTTAATTTATGTTACATTCCAATGGAAGTTTATTGAACGATTATTCAGGAATTTTTCGAAAACCCGGCCTTCAGAGCCGACGGACTCAAGATCTATCCTACACTCGTTATTCGTGGTACTGGCCTCTACGAGTTGTGGAAAACAGGAAGATACAAGAGTTATCCGCCAAGTACACTGGTTGATCTGATAGCAAGAATTCTTGCGCTGATACCACCGTGGACTAGGGTCTATCGTGTGCAGCGAGATATACCGATGCCTCTGGTCAGGTAACGCACTTGTGCCGCTTCTGACTCGCAATTTATGACAATCGTTCTTTCCGGCACTATTAATCTTTTTTTTTTTTTTACGTAGCTCCGGTGTGGAGCACGGAAATTTGCGTGAGCTGGCCCTAGCTCGGATGAAAGATTTCGGCACGGACTGTCGAGACGTGAGGACTCGGGAGGTTGGCATCCAGGAGATTCACAATAAAATTCAACCGTACGAAATCGAGCTCATTCGCAGAGACTACACGGCCAACAACGGCTGGGAAACTTTCCTCTCGTACGAGGATCCCACGCAGGATATACTCGTAGGTTTGCTGAGACTACGAAAGTGCTCCAACGAGACATTCAGGTTTGTCTTTGTTGATATCGATCGCTAAATTATTTTACGTTCATCTCGCTGATTTTGTAAAATTGTTTCTATTTCAGACCCGAACTGAAGGGAAGTTGTTCTATAGTACGAGAGTTGCACGTTTACGGAAGCGTAGTTCCGGTGAACGCTCGAGATCCGACCAAGTTTCAGCACCAGGGCTTCGGTATGCTGTTGATGGAAGAAGCGGAGCGAATCGCACGGGAGGAGCATGGTTCGAACAAAATCGCGGTGATATCGGGTGTTGGAACGCGAAATTACTACAAAAAGATCGGCTATGAATTGGACGGTCCATACATGTCAAAGATGCTCGTAGATCCAGATTCAAACGAGAGGAAGATGTGAGCACATGTGATACAGAATAAATTATTTCTAAGCTGTCCGTTCTTTTAGATAAATTATTGTATTTACAAGAATTTGATGATTTAATATTTGTACGAAAAAGTAAGATTATTTTGCTAAATGATGGCTTGCCCACCGCCGTAAGCTAGGTAGACAGCGCAGCCGAGTACATCGATAGCGGCGATGTAAATAAATACCACAGGCCAGCTGTGTGTCACGTGCAAAATGTAGCCGGCGAAGTAAACTCCAAGAAAACCTGTAAGAACACAGAGTTTTACAATAAAAATGAGCCGTGAGTGAATTCGAATTCTTGGTCGAGGACGAAAAAAATACTGACCAGGTACAGCGCCAACACTGTTCATCATTCCAAAAACGCTGCCGGAGTGTCGGGGCGCGAGGTCCGAAGGATTGACCGCCACCGCGTTGCTGTGGAATCCAGAGCCTCCGATTATCAGAGTTAAACACAACATCGCTCCTTGAAAAGTTTTCACCTGCGCTGTAACTCCAAAGACAATCCTATTGTCAATAGCAGCGTCGAAATACGCGAGTGAAGCTCTTGCATAAACATCAAAACGCTCGCTCACCCAGCAAGAGAAGATTTACTATCCCGGACACGAAACAAATACTCTGAATAATTTTCCGTGTGGAAGTGACCGAATATCCGGAACTAATGAGTCTCTCGGATATCGCTTTACCTAGAAAGGTGCAAGGCAACATGGACAACCACGGTACCATGTTCACCACCCAACCCTGCAGCGGCAATAGTGCAAGAGACAAACTCGAGTGAGTCGGAGTGTTAATTCCATTGTACGTGTGCTCGTTTTACAATAATCGTTACTACGATACCTTGACGTCGGGAAATGTATCGTGGAAGTACATCGGCATCCACGACAGCAGCACGAAGAAACAATTATTCTGACAAGCGTGAGCGATGACGCAGGCCCTGAAACGAATAAAAGAGAGCGTATGAAAATTATCCTCGAATCGGAGCATAATGATAAGATTCGAAAAGTACCAGAACGACGACGTGGTCCAGAGTTGCCGCCAAGGCAAACTTTGCTCCGCGGAAGTTTTTCTCGCGCTCCTATTGCTCTTGATCGTCAGACCGTGATAGTAAAGAACAACTGCCCACACCAGACTCATTCCACCTGCAAGAAAAATGTGTTTGTGAAAATAAAAATTTTAAAAAACGTGCATGGTTTTTAAATATTATCTTAACCGGGAATGTGAACGATTGTAACGTATTATCTACCTAATAGCTGAAAGACAATAGACCAGCCATAACTTTCCAACAAGTAAGAGCCCAACGAGCCGGTCAAGAGCGTGCCGAGAGCCGATCCCGATATCAAGAGACTAAAAAACGAAGCTCTCTCGGATTCCTGAAGTCTTTGACTGGTCAGACTAATCATACTTGGAAAATGCATCCCTGAAATGATTGACAAACATTTAGGATACACGATTCCGACTTCCGTTGATCCAGGGATGGATAGTTTACAGTGGAATACCTTGAAAAGCGCCGTTGACTGCTCTTACCGTCGCGACAATCGGCACCGTGTAAACGACGTCCGAAGATGCGTTAATTATCTGTGGAAGTGCCAAAGTTGTGATGGACCATCCCAGGGCAGCGAGCCACATAATTTTTTGGCCGCCTATGCGATCGCTCGCATAACCACTGGCCACCTGGGTCAGAGTGTAGCCCCAGAAGAAGCTCGAAAGTATAATACCGGAATCCGTCTTGGTCCACGTTTTTTCCTTACTGATAACCGGCATCGTGAGGGGAACCGATGATCTCGTAGCGTAAACCATGCACGTGCCGAATATCAACGACACGAACCATCGTTTCCTCTCGTGTCTGCTCCAAAAATAATGCTCGTTCTCATTTGGCAAAAGTTTCATCGTCGCTTCGACTGAATCCACCGTCATGACACCGTAGATTCCTCGAATTGTGAATGAAAAATGTCTTTTCGAACATTCGCGTTTATATTTTATTTATTCGTAATGAACCTGTCGTTTTAATTAAATGATTGATCTCACTGACAGTCTTTCGTTGAATTGTTTCGTCGCGTTTTGACTAACAGCTGCTAGACGAGTTGTACAGATACCACGTCGCTACAGTGAAGGGCCACGATGGGCAGTGGCGTTCAGTTGCCATTGCCACATCTACTGTCAAAGTTTATTGCGTATCGCACGAGGTAAAGCTAGGCAGACGCTAACCGACGCTATAAACACAGCTGTCCGATTGATTCTTGAGGATAGATGGCGCTACCGTAAAAGTGCAGGGGTTGTCAACCGTAAAGGTTTCCTCTGCTATTTTATTTGCAAATTACAACATATATTGTATAATAATGTCTCCCGCCAGAGCGCCTGATCATTGATTGGTCTTCGATCATTAGCGGCGATGGGGGGAGCATTTCCGCCAATCAATTGCCAGTGCATGTATAACGCCTCATAAGAACGGTAGGTGGCGCTGAGAGTTCATTCTATACCGGTTTATTCGTTAACGGTGTCGAACGGGCATTGCGACATACCCGGCGAATGTTCGTGTTCCCAACGACGAGTTTAAGATTCTAGGCGACGTCGGTCCGTAAGGGCGTAAGTTCACATAACGGGTGACGAAAAATAGCATTCCTGGCAGAACAATCAATGCATTTTTATATCTATATACATTAACAGTCAGCCACACGCACGATAATAATAAAAATAATTTTTTAATTTTTAAACTTCCGATGTCATTTTAGTTCACTTCAAATTTAAATTACAATAATTTATTTACCGCTGTCATTAGTCGGGAAACGTCTTTTTTTCCCGTTAGAAAATGTTCCGTGTCGTATATAATTTTTCTTTTAAATTAAAGTTCACACACGGGTATATTTTTTGATATGTAAAAGACGGTTGCGATGTTCAGGAGACATCTCCCGAAAACTGAGTTAACACGAAGAAGACTACTTAGTAATAATATTTGTAAGAATATCGGGATCTTTAAAACTTAGCGCCTGGAACCTGGACACCACTAGAGCATCGTCAGAATAACTGTGAAAAGCCAGGAATGCTATTTTTCGTTACTCGTTATATGAACTTACGGAGCGCGACGTTGCTAGGACGTAGTCGTCCTGACACGGGCATTCAGCGTTCTGCCCATTCGGCATCTTTTACGAATAAAACGATATTGAACGAGTTCTCAGCGCTACCTACCGTTCTCATTAGGCATTGTACATGCACTAACAATTATTTGATAGACAGATTTTGGCGGAGACGCTACCCTATCTGATAGCACGATAGGCAGAATTGAAACAGAACGGCTTCGAAGAAAACTCGAATCAGTCGAGCCGGCTTGAGATTTCTGTGTGTGAGTGATGCACACATTGATAGTCAACCGCGCTATCTACCGGCAGAAATTTGAACTATTTTTTCTCTGCCAAAGTTTAACACGGACCCTGCTTTTCTATGTAATACATTTACGTCCTTTGGTTTACGAACGTTTCCTCTACAATTGTGTACTCGTCTATGGAAATGTAGTGTTTATCGACCGAGAGTTTAGGTCCAGGTTTGCGTGCAGCATCCCTCGGACTCGCAGAATTCATCGCGAATCACTGTAATTATGACACAAATGTTAAATTATTTTCGTGAATACGCTTGAAATATTTTTACTGGTGTCACGTTCGATTTTTTTTAAGCCGAGGCTAACGAATTAACGTTTCATCGTCACCAAAATCGGACGCTGAAACGTTTAACGAACAGGGTCGCTCAGCAATTATTTATTTCGCGGGAAAATTGAATTTTAATTCATAAAATAATAATCATAATGATAGTTGAATTTTAGACGCGTTTAACAATTGTTTGACATCAAATATTGTCGTTTGCAGGTATTTGAATTTGCGTTTTTAAGTTGTCGAAAAAATGTCTAAAGACGACAAGGATAAGGAGGATTTCGACGCAGGTCCTTCCAGTTGCGATGAAATCGAACCTGGCCTCTTCCTTGGTAACTTAACTGCCGCCACGGACGTAGACTGGCTGCGAGAAAAAAAAATTTCTCATATACTCACCGTGGACTCCTGTCCACTGCCAAGAAAGATACAACTGCTTCCTGACGTGACTCTCAAGTATATTCAAATAACGGATATGCCTAGAGAGGACTTTCTCACTTACTTCGAGGACTCTTACCAGTTTATCGACTATGCTCTGGCCGGAGGAGGAAAAGTTCTGGTGCACTGCTACTTTGGTGTATCGAGATCGGCCACCTTGGTCATAGCTTATACGATGAAAAAACGCGAGACGAGCTTCGCAGTTGCTTTTGATATCGTCAAGGGGAAGCGTCGATTTGTGGGTCCCAATCCTGGATTTGTGGCTCAGCTCAAGCTCTACGAGGACATGGGTTACAGCATCGACAATACCAACATTCAGTTTAAGATGTACAGGCTTCAGATAGCCGCGGATATGGTCCGTAAAGCCAGAATACTTCCCGGTAGTTGCATAGATCTTGTAAAACCTGATCCGGCTTTAATGACCGTAAGACCCGAGCCTACGGTTTATCGGTGCAAAAAATGTAGGCGAATAGTCGCGAGTGCGAGCAATGTACTGCCGCATATGCCTCACGAGCGTCAAATCTGGAGATACGTGAGCACGAAAAGATGCGACAAATCGCCGAAACAGCACGACGCTCTTCCGGCTGCCGGAACAGCGGAGAAAGTGGACAAAGTAAACAAAGGAACCGCGGAATTTTGCACAAAGACGTACTTCATCGAGCCGCTTGCGTGGATGCCCGACCTCGTTCACAATATCGAAGGAAAGCTCAACTGTCCCAAATGCGATGCCAAACTCGGCTCCTTCAGCTGGATATCCGGTTGTCAGTGTCCCTGCGGCACTAAAATCGCTCCGGCGTTTTATCTAGTTCCTTCGAAAGTTGATTGGAGCAACGCGGTGCAAAACGTCCTCGTGACTATTTAACTATAGCGCGAGGTAATCGGTAAAGCCGCGTACGACGCTAATATCCCCAATGAATTATGGATGAAACCGAGGAGAAAAAAAAACCAAACACAATGGACCATTGAACTGAGACTACGAAAGTGAGAATACATTATAATCGCGTGCCAATCGCCATTAATGATTTTTAATATTTGGTACTCGATCGAAAAAAGAAAATAACAAAAAAGTTTAGCTGCTTGGCGCGCTTCCATTTTTCCCTCCGGAAATATACTCTTGTCTTCGTTAAATATCCCATTTACGAATAAGTATTAATATTTATACACTCGCAACTTATATATTAATGTTATATTATATTATATTATATTATATTATATATCTATATGTATACATGTATTACGTATCAACAGTACGAATTTATTTCCCGCGAGCAATTTACGAAATTATTATATCTTCGAGTCACGCACTGTTAACGATCTCAAGTTGTATCTTAGTACCTGAAACTTGTTGTCTTACGGCTATACACGTTGTTCGTTGTTCATTGAAAAAATCGTTTCATTTATCGTAGAACCGTAGATAATTCGAGAGATACCCTGCTTTCGATCCTTATCCGAATATTGAATAAGAAAATTATTGTAATTACAGCGAATCATTGTCTGGTTCGCGTCGTTGTTACAGCGAGGTCACATGCTCGCGTGCATTGCGGAGTAGGCGCTTCCGTATGGATGACCTCTGAGCCTGAGAGCATTGAGACCGTTCACCGACGAAGTCTCCAGTCCGGGGTGCATCTCCGTCTGATGGTACGACGGGAAAACCACATTGCCCAAGTTTCCATTGACGAAACCATGGCAGTTTGACGAGTTGGCCTGTACGGCCGCGAAATGCTGTGGCGATCTCCAGTAATCGCCGTACGGATATTGAGCCATTTGTCCCGATTGCAGAGAACTGTTTTCCGTACTGCTGCCGTGTTCGTAGGAGTGAGTTACCCTGATGGGCATGAGAGGAAGAGTCGTCGATTCGACCTCTTTGCTCCCCGAAGATCCACGATTCAGCGCTGAACTCCTCTCGTTTCTCCGAAACTTGGCTCGTCTGTTCTGGAACCATACCTGAAGGACCAGAGAAGATATATAAAATCGTGAGTCGCAATAATTATGAAGTTATTTCCATGTGGCACCCGGACTACGTATCCGAAGGTCTTTTTTTTATTAAATATTTCGTATTTATCATTATTATTGTTATTATTATTATTTCATGTAGATACGTTGCCGAGGATTCGAGCGCAGGAGCGTCTTTGCAATCGTGTACCGTGGTTACGACCGAAGATGAAGGGAGAGAAACGGATACGCCGACCGGAGACGGGACAGCGTGACGGCTCCTGGCAGGCGTACGGAACGCCGACGCTGTCGCCCAGCCACGGGATGGATCTTTACGCGCAGCAACAGACAAGCGAATAGACAGACGAACTGAGAAACAGACAAGGCGGCAAGAGCGTTGCTCGTGCTTGTGCTTCTGCTTCTCCTCACTGGTACGAAGAGCACACGTGCTGGACGCGGGGCGACACGCTATGCCGAACGCATGTGCGCCTGGAGGAGCGTAAGCGGTATAGCCAGTAGCAACATCGCTACAGCCCCCCGGGGCTAATCATAGCTGCCCTGCCTGACAACCTGTCTCCTCCGATTTTATGCCTGACCGTCCGCGTCCTCCGAATCTTCGAATATGCGCAACGAGAAGGAGGAGGACAAAACGTCGACGCGGAAGGGAAACGCACTGGTAACACGCGTGCTGTGCTCGAGATATCTCGAGACGCGTGTTACTGACGTTGTACGGTTGATGTCTCGGTGACTCGGTCAACACAGTCAACGCTGAGAGGCTGGTGGCCTTGCATCGATACAAAATATTTTGCGTAAGATTCACCTCTGAGTTTCCATAGAACTTTATACGAAAAAAACCTCGCCTATTTAAAAAAAAAAACCAGTGCTACGTGGATAGCACTCCGAATATTTATAATATCTTTGATTCTTAAATGAAATATTATTTTGAAAAATTGGCACGAAAGATTCAATGAGCACACTTTAAAACTTTCACAAATAACTCAATAATGCAAATAAAATATAAAAAAGAATACAAAAGTAAAAAATTTCTCAATCCTGTGGATTTTCTTCTTTTGATTGATATAAGAAAAAGAAATTATCACGTATCGCAAGGTAGGTCTGCTCCTATCTTAGATTTTTTTAGACAAAAATATTTGAAATAAATAATTGATAAACGAAAGTGCAAAATTCAAAGACAGATTAAAAAAGCCTACAATCGTATCGATTAACTTCCCTTAACGTAAAAGTAATCCGATATAATATAAGAAGTTAAACGTAAAACGCTATGCAATAATACCTGTACACGTGCTTCGGAGAGAGAGACTCTCGTGGCGAGTTCTTCTCTGACAAAAGCATCGGGATAATGAGTCCTCTCGAAGACCCTTTCGAGAGCCGCGAGTTGTTGCGTGGAAAAGGTAGTTCTGCTTCTTCTGGGTCTTCGGCTGCTGGCAGTGGGGCTCTCGTTGCTATCTAAGATTAAAAAATCGTTATTGAAGATATATCTCGACAGGCGCGAAGAGCTCGTTACATTGACAAAGCGTCGATCTCTCCGCTCGTTTGCGTCGCTACAGTTTCGAGTCATCCATTCGTTAACAATTAATCCCATGATTTATTACAGTCAATCGCGATTCAATGGATGAATGAATCGACTCTTAGCCCGTTTTCGCAGCAGGGTGAGCATCATCGCGTAATCGGTTGCGCGAGCCCGTCGAGGCGAGAACACCCACTCGAGGCTCGCACCACCGCGGTCGCCTGCGTAACGGGGTAAGTCGAGCGCGCAAAAAGGACTCTCGATGCTGCTGCGCGATACCCGTTGCCGTCGCCGCCGCTGTGAGGCTGCCGCACAGCTCCGGGACCCTCCGCCGGCACTTTTCAATGAGCTCACTGTGCTCGGGCAACCATCAAAGCGGCATAATGCGAGCAGCATGAGTCTCTATTCCGCTATCCCTCTCGATGAAATCAAACGCCTGGCTTATTCGGAAACGCTTGAGAATCGAGTGTACACTCTTCTTCGTACCCTCTGATACGAGTCAGCGACATATTCGAGCGTGTTTTACTTACCGATCGAATGCGTGGGAGTCGTTAAAAACCGAGTGATGGTGAAGTCCTGAGGAACGTGGGAATTTCCAACCTGAGTCACTATCACCGATGCTCCGTTCGAAGTGCGTTCCGCCGTGTGCAGCATATTCTGTTCGCTTCGCTCCAAGCGCACTGCGTATATTTTACTATTATTTCTTCACGCAACGAGATCAGATAAATCTACGGGAGACGAATGAGTCGAACTGCGGATGACGATTTAGCACTTTGCCAAACGGTCCACGCGTTATACTTTATAAATAGTTGATATCGCAATGGCACGTTTGGTATTTAGTATTCCAAAAATAATATGGAGGGGATACACGTGCTCCGCATTCGATCAACCGTCGTATTATTTCATCCAAATGAATCGAAGTTCAATACCAATTGACTGACAATGCGATCTTAATTGCTGTTATCGAGTTCGTAGAGTAAAAATTATCTTTTTGTGGCTTTTCGTTGACCAACTATGTACATATTGTACGAAAGAAGGTAAACATTCATTAACGATATTATGTACCAGGTATTCCATTTTTCGTCAGACTATTTGATTAGTTAATTGGCTGATGTTACACATACTTATCGACATTATATCAATTGTTAATGAACCTGACGATTCTAAGCTTGGAAAGGTATTATTTGTTGATACATCAACCTTCTTCGCTTGAGAAAACAGGCACGTGTAAGGAAGCTGACGGAAAAAAAGGAAAAGAAATGTGTTTTTGTAAAAATGCTTGAATAAGAGTTAGTGAGTGAGTGTGCGTGCGTGCGCGCATGTGTGTGTTTGTGCGTGAACAATTGAAACCTTTATAATTTGATAATGGTTGGATCTATAGAGCTGAAAATTTTTGTAAAAATTGATGCAACATTGAGATTTTATGAAAATATTACGAATAATATTTGTCTTTTATCTAAATTGTGTAAAATTTGAACTATCAAGAATACAATTACGATCCAGCATGTCTGATATCGAGTTTGACGCGAATTCATCAAGGGGCTGAAATTTAATGAGGATTTCAATGTTTTTTTAAATATTCAACAAGTTTTTAGTTATTTTTTATCTCCGATCTTTCATACTTTAGTAAATTTGGTGTTATCAAGTGCAACTGGTGTATACGGTATATTAATAAGCAAAGTAGAATATTGCAAAATGCTTCCTCATTATTTGACACCGTTGACAAATTTTCCAAAAGCAATCGACATATTTTCTTATAGAGAGGTTACTTAGCGATCAGTGTAGAATAATAAGTCAGCTATTTGCAAGTTTTTACCTTGCAGACTCGTTTATTTCTTTTCTTCTCTTCACTGCCTTTCGAATTTAGTAATTTTTATTATTTATCTGTCAGTCCACGAAGCGTGACCGTTGTAAATTATATCACGGTTCACGATGTCCCAAAGTCCATGAGATAACGAGGCTGCAGCTTTCACTGTTTAAAGTTGATGTTTTTCTCGCGACTCACGGTACATCAATCGTATGCACTGATCAACGTTGCACCGCGCGGTTGTCACTGTCAATCGAAATAATTTTAGCAGCCCCAGGGGACGATAGGAAAAATCCTGGTTTGTGCTTCGTAAACTAAATGATAACGGAACGATGAATGCTCGTTGATACACGTTTGTACATAATTATCATTAGGCGACTAATAGAATTAATAACATAGCAATTGCAGATTTATCGCGGAGTATTAACGGGACGTGGAGAAACGTCGAGACTCGTGCCTGATTTATCGAAGCGTGGAAGGGACGACGATACGTTCGCGGGACCACGAGTAGGAGGGCCGCGATAGGGATAAAACGGCAAAGAAATCTCAAAAATATATCTTCCGGTATTATAGTTTGTACGGACCGTGCGTAAGGAGGCAGAATGCCAACTGACTTTGGCGGAGTTAAGACGTACTTAAAGATCGTCTTCGTGGCCCTCGAGTGTCTCGCTTGCTCTACGCCGCTGTTCCTCCTCCTACTTCTTCTTCTTCTTCTTCTGTATGCTGTCTTCGGTCTTTGCCACTTCCCTACTTCCATTTCACGTATTCGAGTGAAATAGAGCATTTTAAGAGTAGGTGGAGATTTTGAAGCTCCACCCTCATTAGACGCTCATTGGCCTCGGGACGCGCACTCGATCAAGTTTCTCTCTAGACACGATGTTGAACTCTCTGTTTTAAGAAGTTTCGATTATTGTATCGTGAATTAACGAGTTATTCGTGACATCTCAGGTATCTTAGAACCGTACACCTACGCTTTGCTGCCTTATTCTCATTCGATCGTTGGAAAATTTTTATATTCCAGGTGTTTTTTTATAATGTTATCAGTTGGTTACACGGGGCTACACTCGGTTTATCTATCGAACGACAACAAGAGAGACTCCACTCGGTCTATTTCTCTGCTCCCGTTCGATAGATACCTCGAATGTAGACCGGTGTAACGACCTGAAAACGCTGTTTCTTGAGAAAACAAAATTTCCTGATAGCTTAACGTTGAAAAAATTATAATTATCGAGTCTTCAGACTTTCCAGACAATTCCAATAATTTAAGAATCACCTTGAATTTAATTATTGTACGCGATTAAATATCTAACGCAGATTTCAACAAATCGCTATAGTACCATGTGCCATAATAACAACAACAACAACAACAATAATAATAATAATAACAATAATAACAACAACAACAACAATCGCAAAGTTAAAATTAAAGGTAAAAAATACGAATCGACAGTGGTTGGATCGATATAACTTGTTCTTAATTAAAGAAAGAAGAAATATAGATACGGGCAACGCCGCCGGCGCCTCGAAAATTTTTCCCTGAAAGGAAGACTATCTCGTCGAATCGAACACGTGCGCGATTCCAATGTATTTTCTATACAACGTATAAGACCGACGAGGGGTCCCCGGAACTCTTCTTTGACGTATACTCGCGGCTCGACTCGTCTTTCACAAGGGTTTCGAGTATCGACACCCAGCGCGCACTATAGTTACCGCTATAGCTTACACGCTCAATGATATTTTTTTTTCTTGCATCGAAATACCAAGCGTTCTCGTCCCATGACACAGGTCGGAAGAACCAGAAAATAAATAATGAAAGTAGTATACAAGAGCGACACGCAGCTACTGTATTTTATGACTCGAGTACATAAGTGTATATGTGTATTCATATTAAAAAAAAAAAAAAAAAAATAGGATACCTCGGAGTTTGCATGTGAGAAATCGCCGAGCCCAAGTTTACATATACTTATTGCTGTGATGCGGCAAACAGTCGTTTCGGTTGACGTTAAGAGACCCGTCAATGGACTTACCGCTGACAGCTGACCACTCTACAAGCGTGACACTTGCGTGCGAGAATTTCACGATACGGCTTCGCTCTCTTATTCACAAGTAGTTAATTGACGGTCCTTGCGAACATACGTACTCCGTCAACGAGAGTGGTACCGACGTATGTAATTAAAATGATTACTCGATCGAACGTTCTTCAAATCGTTTCGTTGAAAAAAAAAAGCCACGAGAACGATACGACATTAATCTTTTTGATCTTTGGGTCAAGAACGCGCGTTTCGTCCCAAGGAAAATCGCTCATAGAATTCTCGATGTCGCGATAATCGTTTGCTTGAATTTTATTTATACAGCTTTTACGAGTTTGAAACTGACTCTTCTCGTCTGTGGTGAAACATTCGGAATATCAGAAATTCCTCGGCGACACCGCAACCCGTTTCGGAGCAATAAAAGCGAGCCGCGTGAGCGCGAACCGTGGCGAGACAGACGCGGGCGTCGCGACGCTCTGACACGTACACGTCGCGAAGATACCCACGGAGAATTATTAGGCGTGCCTGCTTGATCGTACTGCGACTGTGTTGCTTCGCTCTGCCGTCGGTTACGACGTTTACGGGATCGCAACAGCCGCTCTGCCATCGTCGGAACTGCACGATGCCGAGTGACTCGCGAGCAAATCTCACGGGACGACTCACTGCCAGCCTCGTCACTGACATCCACGAGAAGCCTCACATTCTTTATCATTGTTTTACTTTTCAACCGCTGTTACACGTTCTTTCCCCGAGCTTGTGCTTTCTTTCGGATCTCCACCCTTCTTCGCTATTTTCTTTAACACACGTTGTTATCCCCACGACGATTTTCTATGGCCACGATGCGGTATTCACGTATGTTTCTCCAGACGCGACAAAACAAAAAAGATCCACAGCGCGTTTTATATGGCCTGGATTATATATACGATGGGTTGAGCAGTTATCTAGCAGTAATTTATTAAGAAACTAACGCGCAGAGTCAGCGACGAGTCGTCTGGAGCGTCAAAGGCCATGGGAACGATGCAGTTTTCCAAATATACAAAGAAAAATAACTCTTGAAAAATATTTACATGTGAAAATATTGTAATTAATGGAACGTGAAAATCGATTTTTCGGTATAAATGTACATTGAATACGGGTACTTCGAGTACTTGGTAATTTAGATACTTTGTACTTGTTGTACTTTGTACAGCTCTGGTAAAGATGTCAGATTGTTACGTCCGGAATAATTATAGATTTTTATTGTGCATTAAATAGTTGTAAATTAATTGTAAAATGTTCCCTTTGACCGCGCATACATGTATCTGTTCTTGCGCGATCCAGTAGCACTTATCACTACTGGGTACGTACCTTTTGCTTAGGTCAGCCGTCCCACGCTGACCTACGGGACGTGGGACATGTTCGAGACGCGCTGCGCCCCGCTGATCACTCGATACCTTTTTTTCACGATGTTATTACGCTATTCCTTCAGCAATGTTTTCTTTAATTGTTCCAATAGTCCATCTCCGTGACTGTAACATAATGGTAACAGCTATGTCAACACTTCTGTTCCGTATGGTCGACCATTTACAATTGTATTACGCAGTGAATTTGAGCATTGTATTGTCAATCTATCATTTACAATTGTATTACGCAGTGAATTTGAACATTGTATTGTCAATCTATCATTTACAATTGTGTTACGCAGTGAATTTGAATATTTTATTGTCAATCTATCATTTACAATTGTGTTACGCAGTGAATTCAGACATTTAAACTCTATCGTTATTTGAACCTTTTTCATTGTGCTATCAGTATTACTCGTTATTTCGCCTCATTTTATAATACAATTTGTTATTCTTTTAATGTTTCGGTGTTAAAATCTTATTTATCTCTCCGTCGCCGGACTAACTTCGATCCCGAGCCAGCCATTCTGGCTCAAAACGGAGATAAAAATAAATTATTCTTCGTTGCGTCCCTTTTGTAAAATCCAGGACGTAACACGGATAAAACAATTTTTTTTCAATGTATCTTGCATACAAGTTGTCTTCCGTAGGAGTGAAAAAAAAATTGATTTATTTGATTTTTTGCTTGAGGCTTCAGCGAGTCATATTGCTATTTCTCTTACGATCTCTGTTCACTTTCGCATGACCACACTCTGACGTTTGTTCGACTGTAATTTGATTTTTATGTAGCTTAGAAGTTGCAACAATAGATTTGTTTCTGTGTTGGACGAGAATCGCTACATTTCTCTCACGCCTCTCCTCTTAGGCGAAAGGCCATCGGCGATTTTAAATCGTTCTCCTTTGACCCAGTTCGCGTTCGTCATCTCTCCGCTCGTTTAAAAAAATCGCGTTGATACAACACGAAAAAAAGTCTTCGGGGAATAAAAAGGTTAGAAAAAAAGTGTGCTAAACGGGGAAAGAATATCTTTCAAACGTAGATTCGACGAGGCACGGAGGGCCCTGCGAATCCTACGATCGTCCACGCGCGCTACGTTTTTTTTACTTTGCACTGCTACCGAGCTCGTGCCTTTGAGCCACACCGCAAATAGGGAGGGGAGGAAAAAAAAATGATTTATAAGAATCATTGAAGCTCGTCCAGGACACCGGAACCTTCTGTTATTCTCATTGCGTGTTGCTTCCATCTATCTTCCGAGACCGGCTTATCTAAGTAATTTCATGGGAAATGTCAAGTTTTTTTTTATAAACAATGAGTGTGCAAACATAGATAAAAACCACAAAATCCAAATATTTACAACAGGGGATGTGTACAGAGCAATATATTTACTAAAACGCCTAAAGTTAATCAATAGATTGCTCAGTGATTTACTCAATGTATCGTTAGTTCGTGTAGGATGTTCAGGTATAAATTTACTACTAAATAAATGAAAAAAAAAAGTATCTTGTTACGTAGATGCATCAACTATCTAGCGGGTGCACGATCATCGTGAGAAATTTAAATATAATTTATCGTTTACAAGATTTATTTAAACGCTTGGGTTTTCTCACTAATTTTCCATAATATTGGAATAAACAGAATAAGTGATTGACATGTAAATATTCCTAATTACAACAATTTCTTCCCAAGTAAATACATTAAATTCAGTGATTGATTTAGTGACAGTTTTGTATTAGTTTTTTTTTAACTAGCCGATTGTTATATCTAAAAACAATTTCGTTATTTCTTCTATATTCTCTAAAAAAAGTTGTCACTAATAGATTCGTTTTTTTTACGAATATTTTTACAATTATTTTTCACTGGGATAATAATAATAATAATAATAATAATAATAATAATAATAATAATAATAATAATAATAATAATAATAATAATAATAATAATAATAATAATAATAATAATAATAATAATAATAATAATAATAATAATAATAATAATAATAATAATAATAATAATAATAATAATAATAATAATAAGCTGGAAAATAAAATATCGTTCGTTCGATAACATTTTGTCACATACATATGTTGTAATTTACAACTCTAATCGTTACAATTTCATATAATAAGAATTGTTAAAGTAGAATTAAAATTACAACGTGTCTCTGTCGCAGAATGTGGTATTTATCGTTATTGTATCCATGTCATTTCTTTTTATCGAACGTGTTTATAAAATACATGAAATACTTTAGAGAGATTATGCGAAACGTCCGAACTGAGGAAACGATTTTCAGATCTATGCAATGGCATCGTCGTGGGTAATTTTTATTTGATACTTCTCGCTGATGTAGATTTTTTTACCGCGATGATGCTGACGTCGCCGTCATCAACGTCAACGCGCGTTCTTCTGGTCACCCTTCAATACAATTTACAAATCTAATTGTTACAATTTCATATAATAAGAATTGTTGCAGTAGAACAAAAATTACAATGTATCTTTGTCGCAACATGTGGTATTAATCGTTATTGTTATCCATGAAATTTATTTTTTTCTTTTTACCGAACGTGTTTATAAAATACACGAAATACTTTAGAGAGATTATGCGGAACGTACGAACTGAGGAAACGATTTTCAGATCTGTGCAATGGCATCGTCGTGGGGTAATTTTGATTTGATACTACTCGCTAAAGTAGATTTTTTCACCCCGATGATGCTGACGTTGAGCGCGCGTCCCATGGAATACTTTATAGAAATAATGAGCGCGTGTCCCATGTAATACTTTAGAGAGATGATGCGAAACGTCCGAACTGAGAAAACAATTTGCAGATCTATGCAATGGCATCGTCGTGGGGTAATTTTTATTTGATACTTCTCGCTGATGTAGATTTTTTTACCCCGATGATGCTGACGTCAACGTCAGCAACGTCAACGCGCGTTCCTCTGGTCACCCTTCAATACAATTTACAAATCTAATTGTTACAATTTCATATAACAAGAATTGTTACAGTAGAATAGAATTTAGAAAGTATCTTTGTCGCAACATGTGGTATTAATCGCTATTGTTATCCATGAAATTTCTTTTTTTCTTTTTACCGAAAGTGTTTTTACAAAATACACGAAATACTTTAGAGAGATTATGCGGAACGTACGAATTGAGAGAACGATTTACAGATCGATGCAATATCATCGTCGTGGGAAATTTTGATTCGATATTTCTCGCTGATGTAAATTTTTTCACCCCGGTGATGCGTGACGTTGAATACGCGCGAATACGCGTCACGTCCCTTCGATCACCCTTGATTTCAGTGGCGAAAGCCGCGTGAAGGGTCTCGTCTCGTTTCGTCGCCGGTGGCGGCGTCTGGTCAATGTCCAATGTTTCGTGACAGGAAAAGGGTCTTTTTTCGATGACCGCAGATGGGGTGCTCTCCACGCAAGCTTGCGATGATCCCTCGTAACTTCCGAAATGGAAATTCAAGCGTGACACGGCTCTTCTACCTGGACGAGAGGGCTGATATATATATTTTTTTCCTTTCCCCTCATCTCTCACACTGTCCAGGGTCAACTAATTAAGACTAGAAAATTTGAAAACGAGAAGTTCCTTCCTCGGAACGAAAATTCGGTGAATGATGGGCAAATGTAAAAAAAGCGAAGAAAAAAAAAAAACTTCGCCTCCCAATTAAGGGCGGATGCACCAGCTCTGTAAAAAAAAAAAAAGGTTCCCGGAAGAACCTGAGATACCAAAATAACCAACAAAAAAAAATTACATCGATCGATCTTAGATTTCCATCAAAATTTTTTTTTTTTTAATATTTTTTCGTACACCATTTCCACTTATTTGCCAAGAAATTTTCACTCTCGCCAGATGTTTCCTTACTTTCACATTTCCAATTAATCTTGCAACGTTCAGTACGTTTTTATGTTCGCATGTAGCATATTATTTGCAATGGCACTGCACACAGCTAAGCACAATGTTTAATGGTTTTCCATTATTCCCAAAAGACCATCAGAAAATCATTTATAATTCAAACTCGGTCAGTTCATCGATGCAGTTCCTTTATTTTCATATCCCAATGTGTCGAGTTCTGTCACTCGATGATGATCGAATCTCAATATTTTTCACTGGTGACCGAACGAACACGATCGTTTTCTCGCGGGACTTTTTTCCGTATCTTTTTTCTTTCTACCGTTTCGGAAGCTTCCATCTCGCTCCGCTCGCTCTGTATTATATATTTAAGGGCGTTAGGCTTGGATCCACCACACCCCTGTGTCATTTTTCCCTCGGTAACAAAGAATCGACTGAGAAAACGTCATATTGCCTCGATAGTCGCACTCGACATAAGCACCAGATTGTATTTATCATTAAAAAAAAGTGTCGTGGCTTTGAAACTCCGGCACGCGGTCAACGGGTGGTCGCTTACTCGACATTATTCCCGCAGCGATGGAATGACTCGGTACATTTTTTTGACGACTCTGTCTCTGTTGTTCTTTTGAGTCGTTCAGAAAACCAGAGGGCGGATAGGACAAAAATGGTGGAAAATCATTGCTCGATCAATCGTTTTTTTTTTATTCTTCAACATCGTTCCCCGACTGCTTGCAGCCAAAAACTGGTTCATACGTTATACTTTTTATCCCAACGCAACATTTGTTAGTAATCTGAAAGTCTGCAGAAGTAAACATGTGTGGGTAAGCCAAGCATCGATAGTTTGTTATGCAAATATATTTTTTTCCCTCTCGAAAGCGAACCTCACGGTAAATCGGTAAATCTGTACAGAAAAATCGCAACAACTGTCGGTAAAACGTTTGACTCTCTTTCGTATTTAAAAGTAACATTCTCACAGTCGGAATTTCGTGCGAAACGAACCAAGTGCGACGGGCGAGTCGTGGCTTTCTCAAAATTCGACTAAAAGCTCGTCACTCGAATCGGGATGAAATATTCAGTGAATACGGACGATACGAAGTGTCGAGGGGGGTCGATTCTCGACTATAATTTTGTGGCGGATATTTGAACACACGAGTGCACGGCTAACATCCCGTGACGCCTTAAATTTACCTCGTTGACGTTGTGGTGCACGGAGTTCGACCGCTTCGGTGCACGACGAAAAGACCAGGACGTTCTATCTTCCTCTCTCGCAGTCGATCTCCAGTGTCGTCGCAGACCCCGAAGAGACGTTCGGTGGTGTGAATCTCAAGAGCAGGGTGCGAGTGACCGCAGTGTTCACCGCAGATGCCGTTGACCGTACTCGCTGCGGGCCCATCGAACTCACCGTGACGCCATCGAGTTAAATTTCGAGAAAGAGGAACCGGCCGGTGTAGCGCCCGGCTGTCTCCGGCATTTCTTTTCCGGCGACAGTTTGCTCACGAGATAATCGCGAACAATACGCGACAAGGATATAAATTAGCGAGCAGTGCGAGGCGAATTTCTGATACACGCGTCGCCCGTTGCTTCGTTCTCCCTGAAGAACGTGGTGCGCGCGTCTCTGCGAAGAAATATGAGAGAAAGAAATGTAGGATGAAAGGAAAAGATGTATAGATTACTGCCAACAGAGCCAACAGGGTGATCGTACCGTTAGTAAAAAGAAGAAGAAGAAGAAGGAGAATAAGTGGAAGTTGAAGAAGAATCGATCCTTCGATGACGTTTATAGCCTCGCCGAGGAAATTGTGAATAAAGGAGTGACGCTCGACGAGAAGCTATAAGAATCACAATTTTCACAAAAGCTTAAGTAATACGTTTGTCACGAGTGGTACCGCGGTAGAGGCGTCACCGGTTAAATTATATTTTCCGTAGGTAAGAAAATCTCTGGAAGAATACACGGAGATCCCATGAATTGGTTACTCAAATACAGCGTATACGAAAGAAAATAATGTACAAGTTGAGAGAGAACGAGCATCTTTTCTTACTTTTCTAGCCTTTCCGGAGGGTATGGTCGTTTCGCTCTCGATGCTGCCATCGTTTTCTCGCCTTGACACTCACGCCTCCCTCTCTTCCTCAAGGTTTTTTCTTGCTCTTGTTCGTTTCTACGCTCGTTCGGTCAATTATGTTGGCCATGTGTCATCCCCGCCAATTAGCGTCTCGAAGAAAGCACAGAGTTGCTCCCCTCTCCCTCGGTTTTATACCGATATTCCGCTTTCTCACTTTCCTCGTCTCTCATTTCTCTTCTTATCCTTGTAAAACCGGAGCAGCTCGCCTCGCCGTCCCGTCGCGCATGACGAACTGCGGATAATTTTACGCATTCACGATGAACCACGCGACACTTCTGTCGACGATCTTGTATGCCGGAGAATTATTAGTGAGCGCGGCAAACTCTGCAGTTTTAAAGAACTCTCGATGCGAGATTTTAAAGAGAATTGTCAAGTAAATGACAGATTAAATTAATTACAAACCGTCCAAACGAATATTATCATTTATATTTCACTTTATCCATTACAACGTTTACAAATAAATAATATTATTTTATACAATTCTATTTACATTGGCAATTTCAATATTATTTTATATAATTCCATTTACATTGGCAATTTCTCAAAAAAATAAATAATCTAATGATCCGATCGATCGAACGGGGAACTTTTATCTCGTTGCTCACAATAGTAAATCAAGAGGTGCAATCGTTAATTTTATTCACTGATATCTCCAACTTTTTCATATTAGTATTTATCACGAGAATCAGTCAAGATATATCCTAAAATATATTAAACAATATACATCTTATATTTTTAAATATAATTGTCAATTAAATAATCGTATAATAAGTATAATTACCTTCGATACTTCGTAAATTTTCCTTAACTCAATCACTCAATTATATCCGTCACAACATATTTTCTTGCATTAATACTTTCTTTTATTTTATTATCTTCTGTAATTCAAATAATTATCATTTATAATCCATCCGACTATTAGACGCAGACAAAGTGATATCCATTATGTAAAATAACGTGGCGATGAATATTTGGCTATATCCACATTTCCGTTGGACTCTTAAGATGCTGGCATGCCTAATATGTACACCTGTCAATCGAAAACACACGGATGGGTACGAACTAGATACACGTGTACTTTCTCAGCTGCTGATTCCCCCTCTATCTCACCTTCGGTGTATTCTATAATTTCCATTTAATGTTTCGGAGTCTCTTCAGCTCCGGTCGGTCATTATTCACAGTATCATACGCTTCGATAAATCCATATTGAATAAAGCAATTTTTTTAATTCTTAATATTGTTTTTCCTAACAACACTCGTGCAATGCCGAAAGTCTCCCTGAGTTATTATTCGTGTAACTCGTTATATTTGGTACAGAGAATTTGCTTGAAATAGGTATATAACGTTATTCGTCATCGCGTTCTCCGTCGCGATGAAAATTATACATGTAGCGAAGTATACAGACACGTGTTCGGTTAGTCAGCTGGCAAAAGGCTTGACAGCGTGGCTATACTTTTCTCCTGCTGTTGTTGCGTTTCCAGCGTTATAACCGTAAAAGCTATACATGCGCATAATTTTACGCTCGCCACTCACGTAGTATACTATGGACATGACCAGGCTCCTGTATTTTTCACTCGGAGTTTATTTTGTTGGAATACGTACCTGCGTCTTGTATTACACATTCAAGACGATATAAGTAGGTTGCATAACTTATGTATATCAATTAACCGACAGATAAAGAACACTTCGGTGTTGTACGAACAGTCTGTTCGAGTAAATGCTTCACCACCCTCATTGTCTTTATCGAAAGAGATAATCAATCATTTATAATAATACGAACTAACAGAGACAAGTAATAAAAAATACTGGTTGCATTAAATAATTTAATTAACTAATTGAATCGAATAAAAGATACATAAGACGTGTCGAATTCTCGATAAAGTATTATCAGCGAGTGTTCGAGTTGCCTCAAAATCATTACAGATTGTTATCATACTCGAATGTAGAGTCTTTATTTTTTTACAGACGATTTAAAAGGCTTAGTTTCTCTGATCTATTGCACGGTTAAATACGTTTCAGGGTATTCGTAAGGTTGGCAGCCAGCTAATTAGTTTACTCAACCGATCGATTTATTGGCCTAACATAATTAATCGGCTGGAGCGTATTTAACCTTGAAAGTTAATTGTGTCTTTTCGTATAGCTAAAATATCGTATATCGTGTATTCGTTTAGTGATTTAAGGTAGTTATTAGCGTGGTATTACCTTGTTAACATAGATTTGAAGCTTTATACTGAATTTTGAAAGAGAAATATACAATTTGTGTGAAATTTCAGGGAGATTGATCGTTTCAAACTTGAGATAATAAAAAAATAACAGCAATTTGTACATTCACATCTTTACCGAACGTCATGCCAAAGTCCTGTTTTGTTTTGCCGTTTGTAAACAATTTTTATAGTTCAGAGCTTAAGAAAATCTCATAGCGTTTCATGAAATTTCATGAAATACTACAAAAAATGTGAAAAGGACATTACCCGGACATATTACGAACTAACAGAGACAAGTAGTAAAAAATAATAATCTATCGTTGCTTGTTGCATTAAATACATTCTTATACAAATTTAATTGAATAAAAAATACAAAATACGTAAATAAATTACTCGATCAAGTAGCATCTGTTCGAGTTGCCACAAAATCATTATAGATTGTTATCATATTCGAATATACATTTTTATCTTTTTATAAAGGATGATAAAAGCTTAGTTGCTCCAATCTATAGCGCGTTTATTCATTATGTTGGCAGCCAGCTAATTATAGTTTACTCAACCGATTAATCTATTGGCCTAATATAATTAATCGCATGAAGCATATTTAAACTTGAAAATTGATCGTGTCTTTTCGTGTAACTAAAATATCGTATATCGTGTATTCGTTTAGTGATTTAAGGTAGTTATTAGCGTGGTACTGCCTTGTTAACATAGATTTGAAGCTTTGTACTGAATTCTGAAAGAGAAATATACAATTTGTGTGATATTTCAGCGAGATTTATAATTTCAAACTTGAGATAATAAAAAAATAACAGCACTTTGTACATTTACATCTTTACCGAACGCCATGACAACGTTTTGTTTTGTGTTGCCGTTTGAAATGAAATTTCATGAAACACTACAAAAATGTGGAAAGGACATTCTGTAAAAAATTTAGAATAATCTACCATTTAGTTTTCTCGAGTATTGTTAGTCAAAGTTGTATCCGCTGCTCATAAGCGGCCCATATCTCTCACGATTTATGTGTTCTCCACTCAACGTTCATCACCAACGCTCTTAAGTCTCCGCTTATTCCCTGCTACGACAGAGAATACGTTGTACACAACGTCCTCATACTCGATCGATGATAAAGATACATCGATTGCGCTAAATCTTTAATATAATTTGTAACAAAAATGGCACCGTGAGATACATGATTTTAGATATAATCATTTAAGATAAGAAAGTATCCTAGATTTTTCTTAGATACCTTAGGCATCCATTTGCAATTAACCACATAATTTAATATAATTATTAAAAAACGTGCCAATTTTTCATTATCGTAAAGCCTGAGAACTTTTGGAGACTCAGCTACACGTAGCTGATGCTTCTAGAACGTTTGATTCAACGTTAAATGTCCCATACACATTTCTGTAAAAACAACTCGTAAATACGACTGTTCACTTTTTTTCCAGGAAAAAATAATTAATAAATGAGCAATTGTATATTATCACCCTTGAACCGCCCCATTGCTTGCAATTTGTCCGTTTTTTTTTTTTGTCCTTCCTCCAAAAAAATACTTAAAAATTACACAGAGCCGAGACCTCCCGCGGTGAATCGTGTGCCGATTGGTCATTACGAAATAACGATTATAATGATTACGTCGACATTCACGGTCAAATGCAATAGTAATAGCAGAACAGAAGGAGCGTGAATGCAACGGTGCATTGGATCTGGTATTGGCGTTTGAGCGTCGTGGGGTCTCTCGTGTTCTTTCGGCTCACTCGCTTACGCGTCTGGTGGCTACTCGCTTCGGCTCCGCAGGGGTGAGAAGCTATATTAGTATATGCATGCATCACCCCCGTTAACAGAGCGTGACCCCTCGACACGCCCCTCCGTCGAGCCACTGTGCATACTGCATACATATAAAAACGTGCTTTGCCTCTCGTACCTTGCCATACACCTCAACGCTACTCGACTTATGCACGCGCTGCACTGCTGCAGCGGTTACGAATAATTACGCATTCATGCCATTACGCGGGGGCATTTGTAATGCGCGCTAAGGGGTTGTCGGGAAACGCCGGACACCCCCGTTTCATTTGAGACTCCCTGCGCAGCAGTTACGCTATGCACTCTCACCAGTTTTCTCTCTTTCGAGTTACGTATGAACGTTATATGTACTCGCTATGCCGATTGAGCCCTAATTAACCATCTCTGGGTTACACTCTGGGGTAAAGGGGGGAGGGGGTCAAAGCTGGGGAATCCACTCGACTCTCGACCGAGACAAACTCGACATATGGAGACTCCGGGTCGACGCGTGCCGTTTTACAACCGAGGAGACAAAATGACATGCGGAAACACACTTTTTGTCGAATCATTGAATTTAATTCGCTGGTCCATCAATTTTCGAGAAAACTCGCTGCGGCTGGGGTGCGGTATATTTTGATGTTGTTTGCCTGCTGTTGATCAAGTCAGACACCGCGACTGGTTTATTGTCGTAGTGCAAAGCAATAGAGATCGAAAAGAGTCGATGATTTCGAAGAATAGAGAGATCGCGCGGTGCGTCGATAGTCACCAAGTGACTTGACTTTTTTTTTTTTTTTTTAGTGGACAAGAAATCTGTCGACAAGATACTCAAGGGGCTGTGAATGTTCCAAAGTGGACAAAGAGGTGATTTCACATTTTTAACAAGCCTCATTGCAAGCCAGAACCCTGAATCAATATGCAGTCAACATTCCAGTCCAAAAAACTCGTAATAAATATTGCAAAGTGGTAGAAATTTTTTGAGAAAGTAAAAAAAAAACGTCTGTGTCGTAAGTTTAAATCAACGCGAAATCGAGTTAGCGATACAAGTTTATAGTTGCAATTACTTGGCGAACAACAGCGTGTTTCGTACTTTTGGCTGAGAAAAAAAAGTGAAAGTAGAATCCGAGGAAGCGAGGAAAAGGAAGAAAAAAAACGTTTTCCGGCTGTTTCCCTCGCCTCCATAAATTTCAATTAGACGAAAGGTGGTCCGAGAAAAAAATAGTTAAGAGAAAAAAAAAAAAGTTTGTTACGTCTGTACGTGCGAATTTCTTGTGTGTGGCTGCCCAAGAGGTCGTAATTATCCGGCGATTTATTCGCTTTCACGGGCATTCAGGAGTGTCGGTGTCGCGCGTTCACGTTCGTCACATCTTTCGCTTCACTATTCCCACAAGTTATTGGCTACGATGGCACCCGGAAGATCCAGGTGTACCGACGCCCAGGACCTTCAAGCTATTTGAGGGGGGTGCGAGCGAGAGGAAGAAAGAGCGTCGAAGGAGCGATCGAGTACAGCAGTAAGGACGAGTCCTTGCCGAATTCAATGGAAGGGATAATACGATACAACGTCGGTGAATGCTACGAGCTCACGACAATGAAAGACTTGATTTTAGAATGCGAGCTCATTATTGAGCCCGCGGGTAAACTCTCCGTCTCGGCATGAACGATGAACGACCACCCGTAGCGTCACCGAGCTACTTTTCCGACCGCATTTTACTCGTATCGCCTAAACAATCATTTCCTCGTTCTGACCAGCACATCGGTACCAACTTCCGAATAACTTGCACAAGGACTCGCATGCTCCATTATAATCTCGAGTGCACGTACAGAGCTCCGAGAGCGCGTCCTTGACGATAGAACCTAAGCTCCGCGCCCTACCGGACGGGGGTGGCTTTTCTCAGTTTTCAACTACTCCCAGCACAGTTGCTAGGAAATTGTACGGGTCCGTGCAGTCGTAAATTAGTATTTTTATTGGAAAACCTATCTCCCATCCTCGTTACTCTGCTAACAAGAGTCTTGTTTCCGAGAGAAACTACGATGTAAGGTATTGTTGGATTACTATGACTACACGAGAGTGCTATAGAAATCGAGAGGTTTTTTTTTTATTTATAACTCGATGAGAAACGCTTCGGGGATTTTGAAAACACGATTCTATTCAGTTTAGGGATTACTGTTTCGCGTTGGGTAATTGGAGGGTGAATTTATAACGGATTTTCTGTCTTCTTTTTCTTTTTCTTCTTCTTCTTTTTCCTTCCCGTCTTTAACTTATTTCTCACTCGTTTGTATGCAACATTCGGCAACCTCCGGTTGTCCGTTGAGATTATATTTGCATAAAGTCGAGTCAAAGATGTTGAGGTCAATTTGGAATACATTGTAGACCAAGTAACCTACTTTGATAAGACACAGATTCGCAATTTACTTCCCAATATACGTGTAGTGTAATATTGATATATTCGATAATTAAAAATCGAAAAAAGAAAACAGTTATCAGGTCATTTTTCTTTACGACACAATTCATTGTTGAATTACGTCGTTTATGTCCCTTCGAATGATAAATCGACGAATATTTGACTGTCTTTTAACTGCTGGGAATTGTATCGAGACAGAAGTCTGGTAATGTCCGAAGAGACCACCCTCAGCCTTGGATTTACGTTTCAGGTGTCGGGGGTGGGGTTTATAGACACAAACAGGCAATAAGTTACAAACATGCAGTTTTCCTCGTACTTTCACACGCTTCCTAATCTCATGAGTCGTTCGAAGCGTAGTCGTGTTGCAACTGCGACATAAAAACGTGCAAGAATAAGCTTGTAAGAGTGATCGACATTTTTTCTGTAGCTGACGTCTTGCACATTCGAATGCAATGGATTCCTAATAACACTTGAAACTCTTGATTTTTCATAGACATTCGGATGTAGCGCGAGGACCACCCCCATCTGCTTCCGAGACCTCCCGTAGTGACAAAATTTATAGTGCACCCTTGTCTACCGGGGGAGGGAGCAGGGAGTGGGATGGCTTTCGTAAACTCAAAAGAAAAAATGAAATTCACACGCTAGAAATTTCATTAGAAAATATAAGATAAATAGTCTCCTGTTGATTATATAAACCAGGAGAAAAGTAAAAGGTATTTTTGTAACGGAAACACGAGTTTTTCTCGGTTCGAAGTCTGGGAAATCCTTCGGGAGCGTTTGGTGAGTGTCGCCGACTGCTCTGCTTCGAGTCACGAGTGTCACTTTCGATAACTCACGTGGACACGAGACGTTCATCGGAGCACGTGTGGTCTCTGGTATAAAAAAAAACAAAAAACAAAAAACAAAACAAAACAACCGACGTGTGGTCTACTGCTACGGAAGTTGAACCCTTTTTCCGAAATTAGGGTTCACGACTCGTAGGGTGGTTTCCAACCTACTGCTTAATATTAGTAACAGACACAGTGACTCTACGTAACGTAGATGGTCTCGTGGCTCGCGACAATGAAGCGAGTGGGCTCGTGTGGCCCGCGTATATACCTTTGCATTGGGAATACGAGGGTCGTGACAGGCGCATGATTTAATCTACATAATAGAATATTACTTGACAATAACGGGAGGAGTCTGGCTCTTGTGGTTACAGCGTAAAATGAACCGTGTTCTTATGCCTTCGAATATAATACCGCCACTGTTGAAACTCATTCACCCACTCTCCGTGGCACTCGTGCCTCGTTAACAATTGAACTTCCGGTTGGACACGACAAAAATTTATAATTAATCACTGCTCATTGAGATTACGATCCGTAAAGTGACCACTCGAACCACGAGTCGGAGTTAACCGACCGTCATGATTAAGAAAAATTATAAACACAATGGCAGTAAATTAATAGAAAAAAAAGTTCGTCGATGGTTGTTTCCACTTGGTAAATAAATATTTTTACAACAAATAATAATAATGATAACAATATTTCCATCAGTTTTAGTATTTTTACTTTGATTGGACGAATTAACAATAAATAGTAAAAATTATGTTCATAAAAATGTAATAATAATAATAATAATAATAATAATAATAATAATAATACTTGTATAAGAAGTATTAATGCATAAGCTGATCTATTGAATTTTTAATAAATAAGTAGGATGTAAAATGAAGTAACGATATACTAAACACGTTTAAAAAATTGTGTTTAATACATGAACATTTAAATATTGCTTTATAATTCCTTATGAAATTTAATACATTGGTTTATGCATAATTGGAATATTAATTTTCAACAAATCTTAATAGTGTAGCGGTAAAAATTTCGAGAAAATTTATTCATTCATAAACATAAAATGTTTTGTTATTAATTATTAATAAAGTAATTGAATTATTCGATAAAATCATTATAAATCATCGAAGGCAGTGATTTTTCATTGATTTACGGTGTGAGATCGTCACAGTGATTGGTGATTTCAAAGGATTTTCACTTAAGGGATCACGAGCGTACATAACAGTGTTTGTAACAAGCGACCGTATATCTCGATCGTTTTTCCCAAAGGAATTATTCTCGGTTACTACAAACACTTTTGTGACTTCGGGACGCTTGTACCTCGAAGAATGCGCTACCAGCCGCACCCCTCGTAGTCTCGTTCTCAACCCTTTTTTTTTTTAATAAGAAATAATTAGCCTCTCGAGCCACCGAGAAACTTGTTTCTCTTTCAGGGTCACCGCAAAAACCGAGGGCTTTTGCTCGCTGAATGCAGTACCGTCCAATATCGTGTAGAAGGGATACCCCGCTTCGACTCTTCTCTCTCTCTCTCGCTCTCGTTTTCTTCCGATGCATGTGATAAAAATCTTCAGAGTGGTACAACTCCGAGGGTTGCAGCGATGCAGTAGCAGCGACAACCGATCCGAGCGAGCGAGGGATCGAGAAAGAGATTCATTTATTATGAACTGTTCGCATAAGTATCATGGCCACCGTGGAAGTAAACAGCATTATCAACCCTTTTGCGATTCGTTAAGGATCGATCGACAAAAGTGGGAAAAAGAGAGAATTGGGGTTACGTACGATATTCAAACTCGAACGATCGTAGCACTTCGCTACTGCTGTTGCTCCGTTTTGACGACGATCCGATTTTTATTCGATATTTTTTCATTCATCTCCCTCTCTTTCCCCTTTTCCCTCGTGCAGCACGCTTCCCGAGACCCTTTTCGGTGAAATGGAACAAACGGTAAATAAATCTAAGGGCTACGAGATCGGTGATGACGAAACTATTTTCGAAAACCAAGTGCGAACCTTAACCGCGTGTAGCGATCGACCCTGTGACCTCAGAAAATAGTTTTATAGTACAGAAGCGCAACCCACCGACTACAGTCTCGTATGTGTTCCAGACATTTGGCCACCACGTATCCCCAAACGCTGCCCCCCCCCCTCCATTGTCACCGATACATAAAGGCGCAAAAACTTCTGGCCTGCGATATTACGTGTTAGGTAAAAAAAAATATAGACCACGCTTCGTCGCCTGTCAAACCCTTTCTCCTGAAAAAAAAAAAAAACGAATTCTGCAAGCTCACGCGCCACAAGAGCGATAGGCAGAGGGATATCCAAGTATATCGTGTGGATCAATCTTTCTTCACTTTGTTCCATACCACTGGGTGGTCGTGAGTTAGTTTTTCTATTTTTTTTCTTTACCTTTATAATTTTTTTATTTTATTTTTTCGATCCTTCTTCCGTCATCGAATGTTTACGTCATCCGAAAAACCACCGCGACCCCATACGCCCAGGCATTGTTCTCCTCTCAGACTCCGACTTAAAAACTATTTTTCTTTCGAGTGTGGTATTTCCCTTGAGCTGATACAACTAAAGAAAGGAGCAGTGAAAAAAAATTGAAAAAACATTCCGGTCACTCGACGCAGTGAGATTCTTGCGGCATCGATGAAAAAAGCAAGAGATAAAAGACTGTCGCTGGTGAGAGAGGGTCGTGTGAAACTTTTGCAATTGAAATTATCTGAGAAGACGAGTGAATGCGTTTTAAACGAGGGGTGTCATCGTTGAAGCATCCCTTAAGAAACCGTTTTTTTTTCCTATCGTCATCGCTACGACGCATGCAACTCTTTCACCTCATTAAGTTTATCGCTCGAAGCTTCAGCATACGCGTTTCTCCGTATCCTGGCAATAAAAACTCTTTCCGTTCGATTTCCCGAGAGGTTTAGAGGTCTCGTGAGTAGCGGAAAAAAAGCAGACGCGACCTCCTGTCTCGTTCCTGCAATTCGAGTGCCCGGAAATAAAGAAAGCAAAAGTATATCGTACGACCAATAAATAATTTAAAAAGCTATATACGTAGAGCGAAATTGGGACGGTTCTCTCTACCTTTTTATTCTATGGTTGATGTGTGTACGGAAATTGAAACATTTATTGGACGACACGCCCAACCAGATCTCGATCCTCCGAGGATCGACCGTTTTGTTTTTTTTTTTTTTTTTTTGTAACTTCTTTACAGTCGTCATCCAACGCACACCCTTAGCGTCGGTATATACCCTTTTCGTTAAAGCGTTCGAACACCTTCGGCCCCCGGAACGATGAGCCCTTCAAGATCGGCACACCCGGAAACGCGGAAATGAAATGTGTGACAGAATGACGTATACACACAGTTATTTTCTAGGGTCCTGTCAATTGTATCGTATCTGGATCAATATATCTCAAAGTAAAATAAGATATTTTCGACTCAAGGGAGACACTTTTTTACATCCCACCTTGTTTCACCCTCGTACAGGAAACTTTGTTTGCATGAAAAATATTTTTAAATATTATTCATAAGTATACCGACACGAATGTCAGATGTTAAAATACAGTACAGTAGGGCAACAACGATTGAATTTTATAATGTCGGAGATAAAGGATTTCAAATTTTACGAAATATCGATAAAAATTTCTTTGCGATAATAATGAAAATTGCACCAACAACAAAATTCCAACATTTGAAACCAGTCGGCGTTATCTGAAAAGTTGCTTCTAAATATTTTAATTTCTTGCACGAATCCTTTAAACTCGCATTCGATTATTACTAAAATTAATTGAGAATCATTGTACAGTATTATACACTGAGTTAGGTGCACTTAGGCTTTGAAAAGGTGGTGCGATTAACCGTGCATAACACTTATCTAAAATCTTTTCGTTTCGAGAGCAGCCGGCGGGTGCACCAGTGATTTTAATGGTATTTTCAAATGTTAAAGTTTAACGACCACTCGACTATAATGCTCTTCGATGAGTGTTTGAACTCCGCGTGGATTTTTCGAGACAGGAAGTGAACGCGAGACCGCACGTGTACGCGAGGTCTACGCACACCGTATAGTCTCGATTCGTTTGATCGCACGCCGCGATTAAAGTTGCGTCGCGGTGCGATTCGATCGGTCTCTGTTCTCCGTGTCGACGGGGCCACCCCCTCGAGTTGCCGCTATTGGTATCGACCTCTTGAATACTCTCGACGATTCCTATTCTATCGCAATACTCGCATACAGAAAATAAAATCATTGATTGAAAAACATTCTGCGACAAACTTATATTGTACTTTAAACATTGCTTCTAATTCTTACAATTAAATACGAGATTGAAACAATAACATATTCGGAATTGTTTTTATATTAAAATAACGTATCAACGTTTTATAATAACATTCTACCGAATACTTTTTAGTTATTCTTTAAATTTTGTATTTCATGCTGTATTGTTGGAATTAGACGTAGAATTGAAATTACGAGATTGACACAATAACATATTCGGAATTGTTTTTATACTAAAATAACGTATCAACGTTTTATAATAACATTCTACCGAATACTTTATAGTTATTCTTTAAATTTTGTATTTCATGCTGTATTGTTAGAATTAGACGTACAATTGAAAAGACAAGATAGTCTTGTGACAGCCTGTAATAGAATTGTTATCGAATCAATGGAATTTGTTTTTTGTACATAATGATAATGAAGGTAATAATGAATAATAAAACTACCAAAGTATAATAATGAATAGCGAGAGTACAGCGTGAATCGGGACTTTGTGGAACACCTGCCCCCCTGCTGGCCATGAAAACCACCGAGGTGCATGCGTACGCTATGCTATATCCCGAAAATAATAATGAGATACAACGCGGGAGGGAATGAATATGCAATTTTGTTCAACGGCTATGTCCGGAAGGCCGCGACGTTCTTCTACGTACATAGATACATGACTGTGTATACTTTAACAATAATATCACACACCACTTTGCATTGATTAACGAACGTCACGGGTGGCATTGGACTATAATAAATAATAATAAATTTCACCGGTGTGAGAAGTAATTTGTGCTTTTTTACTATCCGCTTGTATTATACTGCGTGCATATGTAACTCGGGGCAGATTATTCGATTAAATTCCATGGCAACGAAAGCGTGACTTACCATCTAAAATATACAAAGCGAAACAATCGGTGCAAACTATCTCGAATGCTGAAGTAAATAACTTATAAACGAGCTAATTTCTCAAAAGGCCAAAGCATAGATTGTTAAGTGAAAAAAAAGATTGAAAAACATAAGATGGGGGATGATTAGAGTATAGACTATGAAGAAGAGAGGGAGTTCTACTTTTTACTCGCGAGGGTGCAAAATGGTACGACAGATTTGCATGAAAATAAAACATTACGGTATACGCTACATGTTTTCACGCACCGCACCGACACCGTTTTTTTCTTCCCCTGTTTTTTTTTCGGCGAATTATCAAAGGGCCGAGGATGCATTTGTTTTTATCTTTTTTTTTTTATGAGTCTCGCACGTCTCATTAGGTCCGTTCGCTGCGAGGATGGCATTGAAAGGCTGCTACTGTGATGAGCAACGAAAAAGAAGCGTAAAGGTGCGACGGTAGAAACGAGGATGAAAATGAAAATAAAAAAAGAAACTACCCCGTGTCGATGCGACGCGAAGGGAGTAAAACCATGAAGAGTACACAGGTTTTTCGCGCATACGTCTTTTCGAGCTTCCTCGTCTTCCTCGCGAAGTTCGCAGGAGGAAGAAATACTTATTTCTCGCTTTCTTTCTCTCTCTCTCTCTCTCTCTTACTGTCTTTCCGCTGAAGGTCTCTCGGCTTAACGGCTCAGAAATAACACGACAATGCTAGGCGACGAGAGTACGAGATGTCGTAAGGGCGCCTAGACGAGATGCTGTTGGTTCTGGTGGATGGCCACGGATGTTATAGAGAAACGGTGAAAACTGTACTTTCGAGTTTCAGGAACTGCAATAAATATTTCCTTCGTGCCCTCCGCCTTTCGTTTGTTCTCTGCACCTCGTAATCTCTCGCCGCACCTCCTTTCTATATTTCGCCGCTGACATGTTTATCTTCACACACACGATGGGTACCGCGGTAATTCTCGGTTCTTATGTGTTCGTGCCTTCTGTTTTCATATGAAACCCACACGGTCGCAGTTACGAGAAGGAGGCGATGCAAACCGAAACTTTATTACCTGTCGGAGGGTCGCCGGGATCGAAAACTGTGGGATTCTAAAAGGGATTGAGGCAAGGGATCAATGTCAAAGTACTGGACCAAATATACTCGAACTGAGACTCTATACTTTATTGTGCCATTTATTTTTTTTCCAGACCTTCAATTATTTTATTACGGCATAATGGCAATAGATAGGGGACGGGTGATCATGATTTCGACATAAAGAGTGATCAAAGGCCAATCTCGATTGTACGTTAATGTACTTCATTGTCCTGTATCTCTCAATGCACCGAAGAAAGTATACAATTTTTTAATTAACACTGTGTTTAAATAATTCAACAAAAATCAACAAATTTAATTGTTACGACTCACGGGACGACATATATATATATACATATGTGCGTCATACAGTTTCTGTCAAATTGGCCATATAACGCGCTGAAAATATCGACAAAATATTCCGAAATAATTTAGAGAGCCACGTTAAAGTGTATTTTCTTTAATTGTAAAAAAGGTAATTTATTACACACACGCGCATTGTCCTTGGTCGTTCGTTCCCAACAAAGAGTTGCCCGTCTCCAAAGGATTAACAACTGAACATTTTATATACGAGATATAGCGTCTATGTCCGGTCAGTAAGGACAGATATTTTTTGCGAAACACAACTCAGGGTGCGAGATACGTGATTGCGATTCTAAGCGCGGCAATGAGAGGCCTCATTCAAATTCCGCATTTGCGAATCATCATAGATATCGAGTCAAATATCCATTCTACCGACCGAACATAGATGGTTAATAACTGAAGTCAATATTTCAAATTATTATCAATATTATTTATTAGTATATCTCGAATTAAAGACACGATTTACTTATCATTTAGTCGAAATATTGAATTCGGTTGTTAAGTGAATTAATACGTGATAATTGGAAATCTTAATTAGAAACTTCGATCCTCGGATCCTTCGTGTTCTTTCGTCCAAGATGTAACAATTATGACGTTTTATAGAAATAAATTTCAATCCATAAGACTTTCATTATTTTAATGCGAATTAAGGATAATCGGAGAGGGGATAATCACCACAAAAATGATTGAAGATGCCCCAAGGAAAAAACATTGTCCTATCTCTTTCGTCCTTCTTCAGGCGGAAACAGGGTACGGAAAGGGCAGAAATATGTGACATTAGCCGATCAAACGGTCAGATCAACCAAGCTGACGATTATCGCGACAAATTACTTGGCTTTTGTTACAAAGCACTTGATCGTGATAACCAATCAATCGACTGGCGCATATTTAACCAACCGCTTGGTAGTCCTAGCCAAGCCCTTTATTTTTTCATATACATCATATACATATAACGTATATATATTTGTAATGTCAACCAACGCAACATAACATTACCAACGATTAATATTCATCGATGACGTTTGATTGATCGAAACAAATATTATTCCATCAACGATAATTTAAGGGCTATGCCGAGCTATGTATATTTCTTTGGCTACATATGTATACTATTAATATAGTAAAGGTACGAGAAATAGAACAGGCAGCACGTGCACGAAACGATCGGTTGGATATAAATTGACAGGACAGAGAGACATTCCAATGAAACTCGTTACCGGTGTGATGCACATTGAATAAAATATAAACGTGAGTCCTCCGATGCATGGAAGGCGCATGTACATGGATGCTGTCGGGACGAGGACAATGAAACGAGAGTTGGAAAGGAAAACCCGGCCCTTTGTATCTACGGATCAGATCGAACTCGATCGCGACCCATATATTTCTTACCTCCAGCGGCCCTTCACCGCTTTTTCTTATTCTTTAACCCCTACGGCTGTGATGCCAGCTACCGGTAACCTACTGCAGAATGTCCACGATGCGAGCCGTAGGGCTCAAACCCTTTTTCCCCTGCTCCGCTTGTACGTACATATATTATTTACATTTAAATCGAGTCGACACTCGGCTCACCCTGTGTCACGTAACACATCCACGTAAGATTATTCTTAAATAACCAAACCTTTCCTTCTCTCCTTTTTTTAATTCTTGTCCTGCTTCTCCGGTATTTATAATACAAATAATTATAAGAGAAGAAGAAAAAAAAATTGGCGTGTTCGCATGCAAATGACAAATATTGTTGTCTGGTTATGAAAAAAAAAAAAAAAATGGTGAGCTTGTAAAACAACCCGCAGGTATTGTAATCAATGTGAAATAAACGTACGAAGTTTTCTATACATTTTATCAATTCTTTGCATTTATTTCTTCCTCGTTCTATCTATAATCCCTATAGATATATGTGTGAATGTACTTTTCATTATTGGGGCGAAACGGAATTCAAATAGAGTTGTAAAGAATGAGTAAAAGGTGCGTAAACGTGAGTCAATTTTATGTTCTTCTATACACTTCCCTTCTAAACACCGTTAACGATACGGTGTTAAAATTAGCCCTCGCGTAATATTTATACGACTCGACATTGACAAGTGGCGTCAACGGCCAGTGTTTAATAGAGATTGTCAATTTGCATCATAACCCCAAAACTTTCAATGCATTTTACTTGAAAATAGGTCAATGAAATTCAATAATATTTTTCGATTATATTCGTGGCATAATTCTGTATTGATTGTTGATAATTTATTTATTAAATTAATTTATTATTAATTAAATTTATTAATTTATTAAATTTTCCACAATTGTTAAAAGTCCACACCAATCGTCCTTTAACAACCTGCAATTTTAACAGCTTAGAAAAAGTGTAGTTTCAAAAATGTTACTGCTTATATCTACCCAATACTCGGCTCATCCTGTATCACGTAACACATACACGTGAGATTATTATAGAACAACAAAAACCTTTTCTTTTCTCCTTTTTTTGATTCTTTTCCTGCTTCTCTGGTATCTATGTTACCAATAATTATGAAAAAAGAAGAACAAAAATTGTATGATTATAAAAAACGAAACGGTGAGCTTGTGGAATAATCCGCGGGTGTTCTAATCGATGTGAAATAAACGTACAAACTTTTTTATACGTTTCACGATTTCTTTGCGTTTATTTTTTCCTCATTCTATGTATAATCTCGATATATATATATATATGTGTGTGTGTGTGTGTGTGAATGCGCTTTTTTGTTTGGTTTATTATTTTCGTTATTGGGGTGAAACGGAATCCAAATAGAATTGCAGGAGATGAATAAAAGGTGCGAAAACGTGAGTCAATTTTTTTCTTCCTCCTTTTTCTATGGAGAAAGCTATACTTTCTCCAAAAATGTTACTCCACGACATATAGTTAAGGGTGTACGCGGTCTGATCGGTATGACTCGTGTCGAGAAAATGGTAACTGACAGACGTGGGAATGAGCGATACACCGGTGTGAACTGGTACGTACTCTACTACTATATTTTCCTCTTGGATGGAAGTAATCTGAACAAGATTGGCACTCGTCTAATCGTCGAGCTATAGAGGATTGAAGTTACACACGTACATGATATCTTTGTGAATTTTTCGAAAAATACAATGTCGCTGCTATTCACTACTTTACATCCACTTTTACGTTAACCACGCATGAAAATAATTGTGAAACACGAATGGGACATTTGAATTTTTGTGAATCAGTTGCTGAAAAGAATTTTGAAACAATTGATAGAAGAAAAGAATAAAAAATATAATTTACAAGGCGTGCTAATTCGAAATTTGCACATTGCTACCTCGTGATTCCCGACAATCCACAGAATCTTCACTACGAGTAATGATTATCTCAATTCTGATTTCTTCAGAGTGGAAGCGGTAATGAAATTTTTCAATAAAAATGAAAATTAAGTAAAATTACAAATTTTATTCATTTTTTTTTTTCACACATCGATCAATTTTCACCAAATTCAAGATAAATTATTCTCGTTCCCCAGCCAATTTGGATACCAAGTTTAAGTTTGATAAATGAAAATTTACGAAATTTAGAACAAAAATATATTTATTTCGAAAAATTACAAAAATTTATGTTTCTATAAAATCTAAGACGTTTAGATTTTATAGATTTTCTTGATCGATTATTGACAAATTCAATATCGAATAACTTTGTTTCTTAGCCTATTATTGTAGAAAGTCTTAACTCGGTAGCTAAAAATTTACGAAAACTAGAGAGCGGACTATCTTTTTTCTTTTAAAAACCAAAAAAACCATTAAATGAGACAACCGTTAGCGATTTGGAGGAAAATTGCAGCCAACTAACGAGGATTGCGATCCAATTCATGTGCAAAGTTTAAGGATTATCGAAAAGCACGTAATCAAGATGAATTCATTGCAAATTTGAAAGTTCATCACAAACACACACGCGCGCGCGCGCGCGTGCGGACATTTTGGTCTGAAATATCATTTCTTGACATTTTGAGACTTTTTAAGTACTCTGACATCAAAATCTCGAGAAAACATAGATTTTTCTCAAGTAAAACTTATTCCGGTTTATTCGATTATTAAAATGTTATATTTACATATTCAATGAATGATTGGCAGATGCAACGTGAGCGTCACACAGGTGATTACTGGATATTTTTAACAAAAAAGAAATCGAGAAGCGCTTTCAGAAGAATCTTCGTATACGAACGTTTTTTTTATTCATCCACTATTTCCTTTCACCCTAAATCAATTCCACCGATCTTATTTATAACAATCGCTCTACGTACGCTGCTTCCTCTTGCTGTCATACGAGAAGAGCGCAATTCCGATGCTCTCGCGTTATGTATAGTTATAGGGAAAAGGTAAATTCGACGCCCAAATTTGGCACCGAGAGCTCAACGTACGGCAAACAAGAATAAAAAACCTTTCTCCTAAAAAAAAAAAGCAGTAATCCATCAGCGTAGCATTTGCGGCTCGTTGCATTTTCGTTTCTTTTTTTTTATTTTTTTACCCCCTTTTCTCCTAACATTCACCTTTCTTCATTATTTACTATCGTAAAAAAAAAAAAGTTCCTCCTGCTTTTCCCCGTGAAACGGTAATGTAGATGAAAAATGAAATGAGACAATCAGGCGAGAGACAGAGAGACCCCCGAAAATTTCCCCAATGTTCACTCAATTTTTCACCGGAACACGGAATACGCAAGGGTGAAATAGAAGAGGAAAACACGAGTGTGTTCTGGGTTGGATAGACCGAGACGAGACTCGTGGATCGGACATTTTGTTGAAAACTATACGCCTCGCTGCGTGAAACTATATTCCTGTGATCCATTACCCTCAATTTTGATCGATGATGACGGGATCATTGAGAGTAACAAAAAAAAATACACATTGAGTTAGTTATAGATCATCGATAAGCCACGCGTTGTCTGTTATCCTTTCACAGAAAATACTAAAGTTTCATTTATCTACTTTATTTATTTTCTGCTCAAACCCGCGAACTTTATACCATTTTTTACGCAAAACTATTGACTCAACAAACTTTTTGTTCACAAAGAAAAAAATATCGCAAGGAACCGATTAGTCGAATGAGAAATTAAGTAAATGCTGATAAATGTAGAAACAATATTGCGCGATATACGAAGCCCAGACATCAAACACATCGTACGTCTGTATCATTTTATTTTCATTTATTTAACAAAAATATTATTTTCATTCGATCTACCGTTATCGCGATTACACGCTTGGCTTGCTCGCTGACACAGTCATTACACAATAATTGACAATTATTAAAATCATGATAATATCATTACGATGATTGGTAATGGACGTCACGTGGCCATAATTACTCGTACAACGTTGATATATACTTTGTACAGCACGTGCCGTCTTCGAGGTAACAGATCTCGCAGTTTGTTCTTTTTTTTTCTTCAATTTCCTCCAGTCAAACAAGTCCGTTGATCGAACCGAAAATTCTTCCGAATACGATGCGGGGCCGTGTGCACCTATAATTTTTATGATTACGTTTAAATAATCCCAACAGTCGTGCCCGCAACGATTCGTACTTGACATTTTTTTTTTACTCTACGATAAAAAAGATCGTCACCTACGACGAAAGGTGTACGCGATATGCAATTAAAAACACAGAGAACGGTTGAACTCGGTGATGCGGGGCCTACTGTTCTTTATAAGTTGGCTCGTTACCATGTTTACGCGTATTTTGTAATCGTAAATAAGAAATTCTCGATGCAACAACGAAGTTTCATGCTGAGCGGTTAATATCTAACGCTAGGAGGATCGCAGAGGATTCTTTTGGACGTAGAAGTCGAAGCTGATGCGGCAGCTGTCCCGCATATATCCGCGTGCATCACCAACAGAGGTAAAGCGACCTATCTGCATCACATGGAAAACGGTCAGGGCTCTTACTCGTGCACCATAATGTTCAGTTTTCCGTGTACACTGAAAATAAAGTTAATACAAAAATCCCGTTGGATTCATAAGGAAAATATTTACCGAGCTGTGAAACGATAGCTGGACGCTGGGTGTCAGTGAAAGCAAATTTTAGCGGAAATAAAGTGACAGCATATATCGATACATACAGAGAAAGTGAGAGAGAGAGAGAGAGAGTGTGTTTGTGTGTGTGTGTGAGTGTGAGGGTGAGAATATAGAGGGTTCGCAAGAACTTGGCGTTAATACGATCCGAGACCTGTGCATACAAAATCTTTTCAAATATAACTACTGTGGGTATATATATTCCACAATATAGAAATAATGTGAAGAAAATACTCCACCTGGTAACTGAATTTTTCACGTTAACGTTATAGAGCCGAGTTTCCGAGACTTGATCGATTTGGAGTAACGAATCCTCGGTGTGAATTCTATTATCGTCGAATATCCGCAAGCCAGCGAGAAAAACTTAATGCAGAATTCACCTTGACGAATCATTGAAGTGAGTCCTGAGAAAATTGATGGAAAAAAAAATCGTTAAATAGCCCAAAAGATATCGACACCACCGGCGAGTTCGAGCTTGAGAAATCGACACGATTTGTAACTCGTGTTGAACCACCCAGAGATTGTTTTGGGGTGGGATTTTCACGTGAACATTACGGTAGAGGTAGAGAGGCTTGATGATGCTCCGTATAGGGGATGCGGGTACAACCCTCGCTACGAAAAATCGTGATTTTTCGTCGAGGACTCGCAATTGTGGACAAACGAAATGTATTTTGGATTCATGGGCGTACGATACGAGTACACGCCTATGGTTACCGTATATCGAGGATTCTAAAAATTAATCAAACGGGGAAAAGGCGGCGCACCCTTGTTGTATACGCGATTGATGCAGCGCGAACTGCACTCCGGTGGTCGGACTGCCCTTGTTGTCGGCCAAGTTTAAGTACACGGACTAGGAATAGGCTCGCGAGTAAACGAGCGCGTGGCCAAATTTCGAGCGACGAGTACAAATCGCTTTTGACGTCGCGTCGATGCCTCGAGGCGGTCCCCGTACATCAATCAACGTTTCCGTATCCTCCAAAAAGCTTTGAATAGAGAAAAAAAAAACTATCCAGAACTAGGAGGGGAGAAGAACAGCTATAACACTGCCACTGATAGTCGTCGCGGTGGCGGAGAGATCTCTTGCACACATGGTGGAATTAGTACACATACGGTGAAATTGACTGTGACACTATTCAACTACAGACATTGCGGACTGTAGGGTAAAGGGAAAATAACGTTTATCGGAGTAAAAGAACGAACATTTGGTTATACAAATAAATTAATTTATAAAGCTAAGGTGAAAAGTATCCTTGACGCCCACGTTATGAATTTTTGTGGACAATAAATGTGCAAATTAACAAAATGCAGAAATTAAAAGAAAGTATGTTAAACTATTGATCACGAGTGGAAACATTTTTTTTTTTTTTTTTTTACGAAAAAAAAAAGAACTGAAGATACGGAAAACTGAAGTATTGAGAATCGATTAATACAAAAAGGAGAAACTAGCGATGAGAATTTCGATTTACTAAAAGTATGTGCTCGATTCTTTCGCCTGTAAGGACTCGACATTTGACTAAAAGACGAATATGGTTGTCACGCTTATTCCGAGGATTTAACAGCGATATTACTAGAAAAGGACACTGAAATGAGTGACGTACGTTAAAACGAAAAGACTCGGAACCAGAGAAAGGAAAGGGTAGTAAAATAGGGATGGAGAACCGAAATTACTCCAAAGGGACGGTTTGAAGATCGATTTTGGACAGGAAAGTGGAAGCCATCTGTCAGTTCTCCATCTTTATACTCACGACGTATGGCATGTACTTTACATAGAATTTGGAGAGTTTTGAATAGATCGTTCAAAATGTATCCGTCAAGAGGACAGTGTTCGAAGGATACAAAGTATGCGAGGGCTGTATGAAAGGATGGCAATAACAGTGGTTTTTCTTGCTCCAGTAGATTGCTAGGTGCTCGTAGTTTTCTCAAAATTGCCTGTCGTTGCTGATTCCACAGCCTACGCTGGGCGACGTCCGAAGAGTAAGAGTAATTGGCCCTCCGACCTTACGGGGCACGAGAGATGTGCTGAGATATATATGAATGAAAGAAGCAAAGAAGAAAAATAAAAAAGAGAGATGGTCTAAAAGAAAAAACGTAGAAGACGAAGAACGAAGTTTGCAAAATCTATACGCGGAGGAGTTTCCCTTCTACGATTTTTCAGCTAGGCGGAAGTTTCTCGGGAGTCTCGAGCTCAAAAGTCGAATAAGGGTGCGCTAGAGCACGCGAGGGATTAGCTTTTCCTTGGAACATTTTTAACGGCCATAAGATTACCACGTTTCTATGAGACGTCGTGAAAGGAGAGCAGAACGAGAGTACAGTGACGGGAATGATGGCGGTACGGAGAAAGATGCTTTTGTGCCTATTGCGGTTGCCTCGAAGAACGGACAGAGACGAATGAACGAGCGAGAAGCGTGCTGCCCGGACCGCGAGAACAATTCGCAAACTTCCGGTCTCCCTGGCTCCAATTAACCGACTGTACGACTGGTTTGTTTCTGATATACGAGACTCTTTGATTTGGCGCGAGTGACAAGTACGAGCTTAAAAAACTACAAAATGTATGAACAGCTAAAAACTTTCGCTATTAAGAACCGTAAGTGACGAGCTTTTCCATTAATATAAATATAAATTCATAAAATTATAATCATCAACGATTCATCTCCTCCATTTGCTCTTCCTCGATTTCATAGAAATAAAAGAAAATATCATTTCTCAAATTATTTTAAACATTTTCATCGTCAATATTAATCCCGGGGATTCCAGCTGGTAAGGAACAGATTTTTTTTTCCGGAGCAACGGGTGCCTCGGTTCTTTTTATTCGATACATTATTTACTTTGAAGATGAAAGATATTCGTCGCACGCGTGGGAGTCGAGCATACTATTTACATCGAGGTCTGTAGAGCCACAGATGGATCTATGCGTATGACTACCTGAGTTGTCAATAGATCTCCGAAGACCCAAATTTTTTCTTCTCTCTGTTGGATTCAACGCGGTGGTGACAGACTCAAGATCGATGGTTCCATCCGAGAGAAAAGTGCAGCGCCGGCCGTCGAGTCGTCGAGGGTGCAACGAGGCGCGCGTCTCTCGTGCCCGTAAGAAATATATATTCAGGACGAAGAAGCATCCAAGAGCGGAAAAGCGGATCACGTGCCCCAAAGAAAGAAAGATGCCGTAGAATAGACCCGAGCAGCGATATATAATTGCCTCACTGATCCAATAATCCAGAGAATCGTCCTCGAGACCGAATCAACTCTCCACCCCCACAAATCCAAACAGCATTGCCATCCTGCAGGAAAAAAGCATCTGCACGTTTCGCGGATTTCCCGGCGCCAGCGTTACTTTCTGTAGTATTCAAGAGGAAAGGAAGCAGGGCAAAAAAAATATATATTCACTCCGATTCACCCACCGAATAATTGTGATATTGAATGAAAAAAATGCGAATTCATGCTGAGCCTCTCGAACCTGACCTGACCTCCTGTTTGAAGGACTGTATAGATATATATGTATATAGGTAAATCAATTTATTTTTGTGAAAACAAAATTCGTGCATATGGGGAGAAAAATGGAATAAGAAAAAAAATAATAATCCCCAGTTATCCAACGTAAGAGCACTATTGTTAGAACTTTTATGCGAGAGTCCCGCTCTCTATCTGACGCGGAGACAGCAAAGTAAACTGACCAGAGCAGTGAAGTGGTCAGGTCGGGTCCGAAGGAAGAAGTGGGGAGAGAGACAGAGAGAGAGAGAGAGAGAGAGAGAGAGATAAGGTGGCAGCGCACCGCCACCACGAGGCCATTGGGACCGTGAGTCTACGTGGCTGGAGCCACCCTTACCTGAGTGACGTTACCGGGTGCTCCCCCTTTTCCCTCCTGACCAGAGGCTACATAAGGCCCCTCGGTAATCCCCACCACGTCAGTTAAGTACTAGCAGTTGCCGCGCCGGGACGTAACGACGATTCGCGCTCGAGGTTGCCATGCCGGTACCTCGACTATTCTAGTCCACTCTACTTTACCGGATCGTGGAGTGCCCGATACAGTTGTTATTATTATTGTTATTATTATTATTTAATTAATGAAACGATTAATCGTTTAAAACTGTGCGCGAATATTATTCGTTGTTGCGAGAAAGAGACTGTATCGTCGGAGAGTGTTTCGTCGAACACGTGAGAGGATTTCACACCATCAGTTCTGGATGTACTATCGGTGAAGCTGTAATTCAGGAGTTGCATAGTGAGTACGGTACACGAAGAAATAATATTTTTTTGCTACAATCAACTGTCAGCTCGGCTAACCAATAATTTTGTTAGATCAACCAATATTTTGGTAGCTACGAACGATGATCGATATTCTCAACTACTGTTATTATCTCCGTATAAGTTTGATTAAAATGTTGCGAATTGTAAATCTATGTTAATCAAACCGGTAATAAACAATGATAATTTACTTTTTATTTATACCATTTTCTTAAAATTCTACAAATCAACTGCTTGAAAGTGTTTCGTCGATATAACAAAATTATGAATCAAGTGATTGCAATTGATTAACTGTAATTACCTACTTTACGTTCCAATACTTATCGTATATTATATTTTCGCTAAGCAATAACGAATATGTTTCTTCTTACATCTTCTTTCTTGGAATATCTATTGCGAAAAATATAAAGTCAAACTGCATCAGAATTAAAAATAACTCGACGGTAACGACGTATATATTCGGACCGCCGTAAAAAACTTTCGCGCCAGTACTTTTATTGAACAAAAGTGTCAAAATGACAATTAAACTGTTCTGTACACAAAATTTCTATACAAAAATGTGTAACAATAACAATTACAACTCGGATAATCGGCGTGACAACCAAATTAAAATGTCACCGAGTAACCAAAGTATTTGATATTATAGTAATTAAATCTATGAGCTCGTTGTATTTGGCCGACAGATTCTCGTACTAATAATCTACATGACGGTTGCACCTATTAGCTGCCAGTAGTGCATTATACCAGCTCCATGTTCTATATATCTTTACGCAAAACGGCTAGTCCCGAGGTTCCCGCGTGCGTACCTGTACGTTAACGCGTATCACGCATGGGTGAGAGGGGTTGTGCGATTTGCCTTCCGACTTTCCATCTCTCAACATTCTTTCCTTCTCATATACATAATATTCGCGCGCTCGTACGCTCTATCTGTCGCTCTACTCTCTCGTGAAGGTAATTCTTCATTTTTTTTTCTTTCTTATTCATTCGCTGCGACCGCACTATGCTAATCGGATCGCGATCTGGATTTCACGAGGTATCTATACCTTGCTCGTTACAATGGACACACGATACCTTGGGTAATAATATCGAGCTCTCGATCGCTCGCTCATCTTTATTATTATTTCTTTTTTTGCATATTTATGCGCCATGAAAATTCTTGCCGAACCACGACGAATCGTTTCCTCTATCAGCGAGATCAGTCGGTATCCTCATGACTTATCTACACGGTATACGTATTCGCGATTTAAAAATCCAGTTTTAAATCACCGGGGAGATAAATTATAATAATCGATCAATCTATGTCGCTCGAACGATTAAGATATTTCTTTTAAACACTTCGTGCACTGGTTAATAATAAATTAGAATAATAATAACGTTTAGAAAAAAAGTTTCTTCTTCGGTGAGAGGATTTTTATTTTCTACAACAAAACACACTTGTCAACCCTTTGGGGAGGCTTGAAAGTAAATTGCACGTGATGGTGTTGCAGTGGATTTCTGAGATATAAATGACTCGAGTCGGAACAAGACGAAAAAACACTTTCTGAAAAATTATCTTACGATTAACTCTTATTCACTGGCGTTAAATTAGAAGCGATGAGTTCACGGCTGGGTGAAAAAAGCGGTTTAAAATCATTTATCCCGAGGCGTACGAGTTGTTCTCTTGTGTCGCCACGAGGTAGAAAAAAATGTAGGGGACAACGAAGAGGGATCCTTTGGCCCGTAGAATCTTAACGGTCGGACATTATCGAACAACCCCTTCCGTTTAACACGCGTAACCACGTGTTGAAAGTGAGAAAGCGGGAAAGTCGTCGACCACAGAGTGCAGCGGGTGACTATCGTTCGCAATATACGAAATGTGTCGTAAAAAGTTTAACGACATTTCAAGAGACTTTGGAACTGTTGGCCGGACTTTGGTGATGTGTCGGGTATACTAGAATAGGGAAAAAAAAACTAACAAGTGTCCCGCGCGACGGGAGCCCGTAGAATGTAAAGGAAGACAGAAAGAGACAGATTCAGAGAGAGAGAGAGAGAGCGAGAAAAAAGATTTTCTAAAGACGCTCGATAGCCCGAAATTTTGGAGCACGGGCACGAGCTACTCGCGCGAGGTTGAAAGACGAAAAGGGCCGGAGACCCAAGAAAGATGAAAAAGAGCGAAAGAAACGACGGATCGAGAAGGTAAAGTAGAAAGAGAGAAAGAGAGAGAGAGAGAGAGAGAGAGAGAGAGAGAGAGAGAGAGAGAGAAACGAAACGCATGCGCTCAGAGAGTACATCTGCCCGAGGTAGACGGTATCAGTGAGAAACTAGGCGAGAGCGAGAGCGAGAGAAATGAAATAAACAGCTAAAAAGAAGTTGGCAAGGAGCTGGAGCGAGAAGAACCCGGACCCGAATCCTATACAAACTCCTCTTCTCTAATACTTTCGCACACTGGGCACACGCTTAGCCAAAATCTTCCATTCTCGTGGCTGCTTTTGCTCACTCTCAGGGTGCTGCTCATAGTCGTACATATATAGAGAGCATCAGCAATCCATCTCAGGGACTCGACTCGATTCGACTCGGCCAGCGGACAAGAGTAGAGTAAGAAGAACTTGAACAGGGCCCGATTCCATTTAAACGATTCCTTATACCAGGCGTTGCTCCGCAAAAATCGTTTCTCAATTTTTTTTTCTTCCCTCTCCTGTTCCTTGTCATTGTTCGTACTCTATTTTCGGGATCGTCCTGGCAAAACCTGTGCAGCCCTTCTCGTTCGCTCTTTTCTCTTCTCAATTCTTTCTTTCTTCGTCCTTCTGGTCGCGCAACAAATTTTCGCGCACCCGTACCTAAAAATAAAGAAGAGGTATTATCAAAGAGCTCTGGGTGATTCGCACAGCGAAAGCCACGATACATATGTTTATATATATATATATATATATATACATATATATATATATATGTATATACACAGAGAGAATTATAACACAACACTACAAAACACGATGACGAATACGAGAAGAGATAGGCGTGCTATATAAGTATACACGAGGCATTCGAAAATCTTAGCTGGGCGAGACACTGGGCGACGAGCCTGAACGACCTCATTCAAGGACCTTATTCACCTTGATCGCGCTCTCTCTCTCTCTCTCTCTCTCTCTCACTCTCGTTTTCGGTGTGTGCACACGCGCGACCGTTTGCCCGCCCCTTCGGGGGACTCACGGGCCCGTCCCTCTTCTCACTCTTTTCTATACCGTGATTTCTTTGCTCCTTAGTATTCGACTGCTGTATATGCAAAACCAGGCTGCCAAAAACAAGTCTTGGCCAACACGGAGAAGCAAGGGTGCTGGTGAAATTCTCTCGGGGAGAGCTATACGCGCGTACACAACGAGCGAGTGCGAGCCGGTACAGAAATTTCGTAGCATGGGAACACGAACATTGAGGCAGGTGTGCTCCAAATAGTGTAAAAGCGAGCGAGCTCGCGCTAAGCTGTATCTGCGACGTGTTTCACAACTCCCCACCTCGCTCAATCTTTATTTACTTCTCTCTCTCTCTCTCATTTTTCGAACCCTCTTGCGAAAAATCGTAGCTTCGCGAGTAACTCGCTTCCACATGGACTTCTCACTCTGAATACACCTCTGATTGTGGTAGTCGGTTGGGTCCTAAAGCCCCCTGTTGTCTTTCCATCTCACTTTCTCCTTCGGTCTTTCCTTCTCTTTCACGAGCTCTCCAAATCCTCGGTGGTGTCCCTGTGTCGTAGCTGATGCATGTTCTCGTGTAAGTGCGAGAGAGGTCGGGGTACAAAGAGAGAAATGCCACCTCGAAATGTGCCCCGGGGTCAATCCAATATAAATCAGAATGTCTCGCGTTGCAAGAATGTGAACGAGCGAGAGACGAGTGGTCCGGGGTACAGTACACGGTGATGCTGTATAACGAAGAGGTACGTAGGTAGGGGGTGAAAGAAGAAAAAGAGGGAGGTAGAATGGCACGGACCGCACGACCGTCGACTTCAGGCGTCTGCAATGAATAGAAAGCATTTTTCGGGTACAGCTTCGTAATTCTCTACGATTATACACTCGGAAGGAGGGAAGGAACACACACGCCACCGCCACCACCACATTTCTCTGATACTTCAGGCGTACGAAAGGTTTCATCAAAGACACAATCGTACATGTTCCAAGTCCCGATGCCTGTGTAGAACGTACAGGAGCACGACTGTATTTCTAGGCTGAGTTTTTTTCGTAAGGTTGTTAGCGTTGGCACCGCTCGATTCATGAAAGCGATCACAGGTACAGAGCCAGAATGCAGAGAAGAGAAAACCCGAAAGAAAGAGAGGGGGGGGCTCACCTGCCCCTCCTTCTTCCCATCCCGAAACTCGACGGTCTCAAAAATTTCATGTTCCTCACTCGACTCGTAGGACCGACGAGATCTTCTGCCCCTCTTCGCCTAGCAACCCCCAGGTTTGAGAGTTCCCCACGGAGAACGCGAACCGCGAAAACTTGTTCGACGATAACCGGAGTATCCCGTCGTCGTCTCCCGGCGAATGCTGAGAGAGGCTACTCGTCCCAGACCTTGAAGTCCTTGGGATACCTCGCGCAGACTTGCACCAGACTCTCGTTCTTTTGTCTCGCCCCTTCTGTTTCTCTTCTCGCCACGGTGCTTCCTCTTCTTCTTTTCTTTTTCTTCTTCTTTTTTTTATCGTCTCTCTTCTTTCTTTTCGATTATTCTCCTTACCCACTTTTTTCCCTTTCTCTTTTGTAATTCCCCACTGGTATTCATCGTACGCTCTTGTTCCTTCTTTTTCTTTATCCGCCGAGTCTCGCGGGTCCAGACGGAGGGCACGAGCCGGTAAGAACTGTTTCGTCGAGCGAGATCAATGTGGGATCCACCGTTTTATTTGTCTCGAAGATACACACTGAAAAAGATAAAGAGAATTAAATAAAGAGCTTCAAGAGCCACAACCGAGGACCAACGGTCGTCCCATTCCGTTCATTACATACCCGAAGCCTCTTTTGCTTCGCTGTCTCCGTGCCTTTTAAAATATCGCTCAGTTTCACTGCGCATCGTTCTCCAACAGTGCCCATTAGCTTTGTTTATGTGATTTTACCTTTTTTTTTAACCTTGCATAATACAGCTTGAAGAGTCGTTTTTGGGATCAAAGAGCCACTCTCGGCTCAATCATTAATAATCTACCTGGAAATGAGTGTCAAGTTACGTGACTAGGCCGTTGGGAAGGTCTCAGGGTCGTTAGCCTATTTCCAAAGTACCCAACAGTCGAGGAAAGTTCTTCTCCCTCACGGGCCACCCTCTCACGACTTACTTCTTCGCTTCACGTGACGGTAATTGCTGGTCTCAAAACGGTAGGAAACGAGAGTAGAAGAAAAGGGTGTCTCGAGTGTATATACACGATGACTGGACATCGGAAAAGACGACGCGTCGATGAATGACAGCAGCGGTAAAGAACGTAACAGCTAAAACTCGACAACCTGCTTTTCTTCCAACTGTCGTCAAGCCGCCTCCCCACGACTTGTACGTACACGACAGATACAGAGACGGATACACACACATTTATATATTTCTTCCTTTTCCTGCTCTCATTGTTTTTTCACCTTCTTCGACTCCTCGCGCTCGTCCCCTTCGCGAGTGTCCTGTGAGAAAGCAGGGTAATTTTTTTCGAGGGTAGTTATATGTTGCATGCGATGTAGAGCATGTAACAGTAATATCGCTCTCAAATCAGACTCGGAGATCTCTATTTCTTTTCTTCGAGGGTTACGGTTGCGTTGGACGGTCTCTGTGTTGTTCGTGGTCGTTGAAACGATCCTTTAATAAGCCCGCGATGCCTGGAGGTCTCCTCGCGTGATCCTTGACCCTGTCCGTTCATCCACGGATAAGTTCTAGGTCATATTATATATATATATATATATTGTATAAAGCTGTCCCGAAGGTACCAACGGTCGTTCCTCATGCACACATGTATACTACACGAGGCTATCCTTTTATTTATCCGTCTTTCTTTCGATCCACGACCTACCTGGCCGCGTATCTGGCGCCAAAGAATTACAAAATACAACGTAGCATTGTAGCATATACTATATACAGTACAACATAGTAGTTCTTATTACTCCGTTTGTGTCTTTATCTCTCTCTCTCTCTATATATATATATAACTATTATACCATCGATGGTATAATACTTATAAGTGTAGGCATATGAAACCTGGTTCTCACATATTGAATGGAGACTCTATACAATATATCGAAAGTTCTTTTTACGAATTAATTTAAATATATATTTTTTCGCGACCGTTATAGTAAGTGGGAACTCCGATTGAATCTCACAATTAAAAATTCAGGAGACAGGTGAACATTCCAAAAGAAGGTACACGAGGTCGCAGGTCCGAGGGTGAGTTCACGATTTATCGTCGCTATCGCAATTATGCAAATGTTTGCCATTAGAGCTTATCCATGTAGTGGTATATGGATATACGAGGGGCCCCCCTGTTCCTGAGTGCTTGGTCCTATCGAGCATATACCACGCACACGGGGGCCCTCTGATTCGCCATCGCAGCTTAATAACCCCCGGGGCAACCTGTTACCCAATTCCTATTGTATAATATAATCCAGAAATATGTACTCGAGTTTCGAAAAGAAACGAGTGCACGATAACGCTCTTCAAGTTCTAAAAAGGGTTATTGCTCGGTGGATATTGAGCGTGTCCACCAAGATCTCGAGACTCTCCCCTGCTGTCGTTGAATTCCTTTCCAATTCGACTTTTCGAGACTCCCTGGAGTGAGCATTTCACTGACTAAACGACGCATACAAAATCCAACACGCTTCTCCGTTACGACTACTACCTTATAAGGGTAAGTAGGGGATCGATGACCACAATTTATGATTATTCAATAATTATGCAGAGACGTATTTCTAGCGTAAAAGAATCGAGTAATTTAATCTCTTTTGCATTTTTAAAAATACATAAATAAAACATTGGAAGTATAAACCGGGGGTCGGTACGAGGGTGGCGCGTGTCTCAAGTTTGAAAATAAGACGAAGACAAGATTGTACGTTGACCGGAAGAACGGAAAGGAAAGAAAAGAACGAAGGATAGTCGAAAAGGTAGTTTTGGCTGTCCGCCTGGTTTCGAGAGATCAGGAGAAACGATAACGCGCGAATCGGACAGCGGCAGGCATTTATGCGTGTCTCTCCATTGGAGCGCTCGCAGTCAGCTATTTCGGAGTTGGATCGTTTTCCTGGGCCAGATGGGCCCTTCGACTACCCTGTCCCGCGCTAGATCGATTTCTCGCTCCTGTTTCCTCTCTATCCTTCTCGCCATATGGGCAGGTGCCCTTTCGTATGGTCGAGGAACGATGTATAGCTATAACACACGTACTGTTTTGTTGGTAAAAAGGGCCTGGCTAGAAGACTCTTTCGCGTAAAGGGACAAGAGCGCGTGCGCGGCATGGCAACAGCTTGTATGTAAATGAATGCATTTTTATACCCACTTCTGACAATGCTCGACGCGCGGGGCCCTCTCGCCTTCGAGCGAGTACGAGAGAGTTCGCGAGAGCGCGGCCCCCCTTCGAGAGGAACCGTTAAAAGTTAAAACCTGCTGGTAGCCAGGGTCACGAGAGTCGAATAGTGTGCGAACCAAAATCATTTTACTTTATTCTATTTTATTATTTGTTTTATCATGCGAATTGTTGGCTACGTTCGCTATTCCCTCGGCAAGGTGAATTCACTCTTCTGGAAATTATGCAATTCACACTCCGACTGCGGTCACGGGGAGAATTATTATTTTTTTTCGTTCCAACCACCCGCGGCCCTAGGGGCGCGACGACGAACTTGCCAGAACTTCACGCCTACCGGAGTCCTCGAGGCAATTATCTCGATGCACTTCACGCTGTGGGATATTCAAGAGGAAATTAATGGAAAGGGACACCAGTGGTCACACGATCGCACAGATTCCTCTCCCAACGTGATATCACTCCCCTGTGTTAGCTATACCTTCTGAAATTACGTGTTGAAATAGAAATCTCGAATGTTTAAAGCGCCATTGAATTTTTTTTATCGCATACGACGTGTGTAATCCTCTCCCCTCACTTTTTCTTGAATTATTCATCGCGCGATACTCGGTGAGGCAAATTATACAACATTTCCCATAATCGTGTACAACGTATCATCACCGACGATTACTTACAACATAATTAGGCAAGAAATAAAACATTTTTTTAAGCCATAAAATAATTATCAGAAAAATACATCGATTATTGCTCTCGTTATTTTTATTTTACGTCTTTCAATCCCTCGTTCTGCATCTACCGGTGAATTTTCGCTTCGATAATATGTTTGTTTCTTCTTTATTAAAGTCCAACTGGCACTTTAAGATCGACGGAGACTCATCGCCGCTCCTTAAGGTCCATTTAACGAATCGTCGGTACCCTACAGCGGCTACACCACAAGTGCTAACTCGTAAAACCAACGACTCAGGTGTATAAGAGTGAAGGCGATGGAGGTGGAGGAGACACAGTAGCTTTCACCTGTTTTACTGTTTCCCGTATGCCACGACAGGTGCATTCCATTGTAGCGAGTATAAGCTGAGCGCGAGGCCGTCTCCGCCTCGTCAACGTCTTAACGTAACATGGACACGTACTATGGTACATTGCGCTGCCTCCCGGAGCAACACGATTATAATTAACTTGGTATATCAAAGACGAAGGCGGCACGAAATTCGTATACAACGTTGTTTCGCTCCGCCCGATTCCTGTCGAGGGAACAGACTCGGGGCCCGTTTCCTTCCGCAGCAGGAACAACCTGTTATATTCTTCGATTGTAGTATTTAAAGCTAATTGACCCTGTCCTTCTTGCCACAGAATGAAAAAAATGCACCCTCTTCTTCATCACCTTTGATCGTCGTTCTAAGAATTTCAATTAGTATCCATCGATCCGAAAATATTCGAGTCGGTCCATCGATTTCAATTGATATCATCGGTTTCTATCGTCTCTGTTACGATTACAAATTTAATCGAGACAATGGGTATAATTTAATTAGATAAACAATCGCTTGTTTCACATTCTCTGAGGGATAAATATATGTTTCGCCTCTGTGGTGATTAATAAATCATTTTGAATTCGACAAAAAAAAATACTTGATTTCTATCTTCCGTATAAACTCTTCGTGGAACAGCAACTGCCAAGGTGTCGAACAGGTGTTCCATTAATCAATTTTCCAGCCTAGAGGCATATTTTTTCAAAGATCCTTCAATTAATTTGAGCTCGAAGGTCCCTACGGTGAGGGACGCAAAGCCGTTTATACGGATATAATATAAAAGCGGCGCAGCTGCATCGCGGTCCGTGTGTTGGATTATATCTGAAGCGTACGAAAAATCTCTGTGGAATTTACGGTTGAGAAACTAGAGAGGCAATGATATCGACAGCCAAAGAGTTTTTCGCTCACCCGTTCGCCCCTTTTACATGACGGAACATTCGTCGTTCATCGACAGTCGATAATCGCACGTGTCAGCCGTAAATTTTCTCTTTTTTCAAGGTTACGATAAGCAGTGAAAACCGTTTTGAGGAAATTGAATCGCCGCTGATATCGATAGACCGTTTTGACTAAAAAAAAATTGAAAAAGAAAAAAACAGACGATAGAGATAAACAAAAATAAAAAAAAATAGACTGCCACATGGATCCAATGATATATTCAACCGGAAATGTAATGGCTCTGTCTAATTAATTTTATCAGAGATGCTGAAGTGGACGGTTTCGAGATCCCTGTCGACCGCCAGCTCGACACCCCACACAGGCGTTGCAGCTGCACATCAAACGATGAACAACAAATCTACCGCATCGTCGCGACGGCCTTTTCGCGACCTCTCCAACACACCACCGACCGGAGGATCGAGATCGAGGATAACCATTCAACCAGCCACTCAGAATTCTTCGAGCAAACCTACCCCTGGACGACGGAGAAGGTGCAGGAGTCATGGAAGTGATCTACGCACCTATTTTCAAGTGAGACTTTCAATGAAACTTTAAACTCGGCTTCTGAAAGTATTGTGTCAATTAGTTTGTAGAAATTTATCATTTAATCCTCACATCTTGTCGTTCCTTCAACAGGCTACAAAGCCGAAAAATAGATCTGTGAAGAGACAATCCGTTTCCACCGAGAGCCAGGGATCACCGAGAACCGAAAGCTTTTATCAGAGTACACCTCGAGTTGATTCGGACATTGGACCCTTGACGCTGTTTGCCGGAAGCGCGGCGTCACGTTGCTCGATAGCGCGTACCTTACCGACCGATCCCACAATCCTGATGATGAGCAGCCAGCATCCAAGAACTTTTCATAGCGCGAACAACAACGAATTACCGCAGAACGTCGTGAACGAGGCTCGCGCGAATTTCCAGTCGCACATCTCCGATTTCTTTCATCAAATCTCGGTCGCTGGAAGCCCGGAGGACGTGATGGAGGCGGAAGCTGTACCCCTTGCAAAATCGCGAATATTCGCGCAGAATTGCGATGCCGGAAGAATGAAACTCGCATCGGAATACGCGAGGACTCCCTGTCATCCGAAAGTAGCCAAAGTCACGAAACTTCATACGCGATGCAAGACTCCTTATCACACAAAAATCGCGGCACAGAGTAAAAGTCCTTTTAAAAGTACAAAACTCGATTCCCTGCAACAGACACCGCTTGCCGGAAGATTAGCGCATTTAAGGATCGATCAGGATTTGCCCAACTACGAAAATATGGACAATACCGTGACGGAAGTTCTCAATAGGTATTTAGAACTTTAAACAAATTATTTTCTAACTAGAATAATTTAATTATCGATTTATATTATTAAAATATTTTTGGAAAATCGTTTTTTTTTTTTTCTTTGAGAATGATATTCACATTTGTCAAAAGAGAATTTTGCTGTTGTCGGAAAACGTAGAAAGTTTTGTATTGATAAAATGTACTTTCCTCGCGATCCAGGGAACAGGAGACAAATTCAAGTGTGAAAACAGTGGCGGAAATTTTGATTCTGGACGCCGATGAGAGGCGGAGGGTTCTGCAAGAATCTGACTCGCGGATAGATTCGATAATGGATACTGTTGAAAGTGGTTCGAGATCAACGAGTGATAGCAGCGAACACATTTATGAGACAATAGCGGAACGCGAGGACGAGGGTTTCGTCGAAGAGGGAAAAGCCTCTCACAACGACAGTTCCGTGTCATCGGCGAGTCAATTACTGGAGGATCCTTCGCCGATGTCTTGGGCATTTCGTTCTCCGAGCGATTCCGAGGGAGTTTTCACGTTGCGAAGGCAGCGAGGCATTCGTCGAAAGAGACAGAAGAGAGATCCCGGAGGAAACGATAAAACGTCGACGAGCAAGAAGCGAAGATCTCTCAGTCTAAGCCCGAGCAGCAAGAGAAAGATCCACGAGGTTCCCAGTGTCGAAGCCGTGAATCATCACGTTAAAAAATTCGCATTGGAAACCGATTTCGACTCTACTTTCGGCGATTTCACAGTATCAAAGACGATATCCTTCAGTCGCAGCATCGATGAACGAAAGGAAGACGACAATACGACAAAGACCAATTCGTGGGAACTCGACAGTCCGAAATCTTCGTTGATCGATGATTTTCAGAGTTCGAAATCATTTCTCTACTCTGTGACCGATACACCGGAGGCTCCCCTTGTCGCGACTGTTAGAAGATGCTTGAAGTATAGTCCCGAAAGCGAAACCTCGAGATTCGGCAATTCCAGGGGTTCCATCGAGATCGAGTGCAACGTCGTGGCTGACGGTCTTCACGTTCGGGGTGAGTCTACCGAATAAAATATTTTTTTAATTAATTAGCAAGCGCTCGAATGTTATATAATTACTCTGGCTTTTCGCACCTATTTCCTCGGATGTCACAAAAAAAAATGTTGCGATCCTGTGCATCAACCATTCGCGCAGAGAGGACGTGCGTCATAGCCAAACTCCGGTCCGGGGAGTGCATCTCGTCGAGTGGGTGCTCTATGTAAATTAGGGCGCCTCGTTAGAATCGGCACGTTCCTGGAATAGGATATCCCAGTGCCGTGATACGCGCATTCGCGAGCCACCCCCGCGCACTTTATTCGGAAGCCAAAGGGATGAAAGTCCGCTGAACGCAGGCGCCGCCGGCTTTGCCTTCCCGCGGCTCTGCCTTCGCGCCCCGTGGAACTGTGTGCCAGTAACCCACAGACCCTTTCGTGTCGTGTTCTCGATTACGGTTAGTAGGCTTAACGCATAATCTAACCATCGATTCATCCCTTTTCTGTTGTCTTTTCGTCTGTGATGTCTTGTTTATATGCAATAATTAAAAATCCCACTGTACCTATTCGTGTATGAATATTTATGTGAATAAACGACTTCATTGAGCTTCCACGAGAGTAAACTAACAATACAAAAGCGAGAAAAACATTTCGATGCTCCGGGTCGTACCATCCGACGATAGAATCGTTTGTGCCGCTCGCTAGATTAGGACAATCTTTTGGCGAAAAACATCTTTTATTTTCGTGACAATCTCTGATTATTTTCTGTCATAAACGTCGTCGGACATGTGTAGAGTAGAGTAGAGTAAGGAGAATGTGAGCGTGCAGGAGACAAACGATAGAACGGAGTGGTCTGCGAAGGCGCGCGACACTTCGAGTAGTATGAAGCGAGTCCGACGCGCCAGTTGGTAAATGTCGCATTGTCCACACATGATTCTACGTTCCTCTCGCTCTCTTGCGGTTTGGAAGATAGCGAGGGGGATGCAGCAGCGACAGAATACCGCGCGTTCTTCATGTATATTTAGCAACGAGAAGGAATATCGTTGTACAGGGTAGATACAGTTAATTATAGGTCGGTTAGGACAGCCAAAGAGATCGGATAACTCGAGACAGAGAAGACAACGTAACGACCGGGAATAATTATGTAATTAACCGACCTCAATTGCTTCTTCGCTTCGGAGAAGACCGAGCTGCCGCCAATTTTTTTCACTGACTCCGCGAAACCCCAAAGAAATAATAGTTTCTTTCTTCTATTATTTAATATTTTTTCTGTGGATTTCTGTACCGAAGACCGACTCGTGGGCTCTCAATGAAATATAAATAAAGAGTGCACTCGTGTCAGTCTCCGAGAGTCAACGGGAATGTCATCCAGTTCATTATCTTTCCTCCTCATTCTGTGTTTTCTTTTTCGAACCTTTTCCTCCAAACCGAAGCGGTCTCTCTCCTCTGCTTTCCCACTGGAGCACGGTAATCTCATTCGTTGTACGATAAATCGGTACTCGAGTTATGTTCTTCGCAACGTGATATTTAATTTTACGTGTTTTTTTTTCTCTCTGTGTCTTTGTGCAGTGATACGTTGCAAGGAACTGAGACGAACGTACGAAGGACCTATTCACGCGTACGTCAAAGCTAGTGTGAAGAATCCTTGTGGCGAGGGTGCAGTGGTAAAGAGAACAGCGGTCCACAGAGCAACACCAAATCCAGTTTTTCACGAAACCCTCGTGCTTCCCTATCCGATTCAGGGAAACAACAATTCCACGAGGAAAGCCACGTCCCTGGACATTGCTGTCTGGCACCGTGATCGACGTGCGAGGTAACCAACATTTTATTCTACAATGAAAAACAATCGAGATAAATAAGTAAAGCGCTACGTAAAAGAAGACAAATGTTGTTTTAATCAGATCGATTGTGTAAAGATCCAACGTTGCATTATTATTTAAGCGGTGTATTTCCTTCTCCTGTCTTTTGAAAAAATACTTTGTTGGCCGAAAGCTACAGATATGAGAATTCCTTTTGACGAATCGAGGACGCGCGTTTCTTTTATCCATTTGAAATAAGGGACGACGAAGAGTATCAGGGACGCGAAAGAGGAGGTGGAAAATCCGACTACGAGAATATGTGTCTTTCTATGTGTTTTTTTTTTTTTTTTATCTTTTTGTAACATTTATTCCACGCCTACGTCACGTCACTGGTGTATTAGTAAGATTGAAAAGCGAGAAGATTGCACAGACGAATCTGCGAGAGCGAGTGGTGGTGGGTTTCCTGCGACGAACGCGGGAGGGGAATCGATTCTTGGACGACGCTTGCGCACCTACGAATCCTGCGACTATCCCCACGTGCAAAAACACGGTCACGTATACTCTCGTAGGTCGGCGCCGTCGGCGCAAGGAGGGAAAGCTTTGGGGGTGGCACGTCGATGTGCATCGGTGAATCGACGCTTTCGCTTGGTTCTCCCTCGTTTCCGCTAGCTTCGTCTCTCTTCCGCTTTCTCTAACGCTTCTGTAGCTACTGTACAATGCAGCGGATAGAACATATACGATATATAACGTTGGACTTGGTGGTCCCTTGCGTGTTTCAGGCGCAGCGAGCTGCTGGGCTGCATGACTCTACCCCTGCCCCTGGCCCAAGACAAGGTAACTGCTGCACCGATAACTACTCGCGTATTTCTTCATTTGTTAAAATAAAATTTCACTGACCATCTCGGGCATCGATGTTATTTGAGAGCGGAATTCCATAATCGATCGACGTTGTGAGAAACAAGTGTAATTGCGTGGCCAAGACTGATTTCATAACGCAGTAATACGGCGCGTGACGCGGGTCTTCCTTGCCACTTAAGGTCAGGGTTAAGCCGATTACGGGGCCAGTGCGGTCGCGGCAAAGACTGTACGGGGGTGGACGGTAGTGCTACCGTTAGTACTCGAGAATCGTTGTACCTTCGCGGTTTCGTCTCGGCGCTGCAGCATTTTACGCTGATTAATCGAGTTAACATTGAATAAAAATTAAAGAACAAACTATAAAATGGTTATCGTGGCAATTTATTGTGTAGTTTTCTTCGTGGCTGGAGTGCTTATAAAAATCTTTAGTTTCTGCTGATCGACGTGGTGGACTTTTTGAATTCGTCTTTTTTTTTTTTTTTTTTTTTTTTTTTTTTTTTAATCGTTTGGCAAGCAGCCGTGTGAATATGTTTCTTCGTATTTATTCAGGAAGCGACATGGCACCCTCTGGAAGCTGGCTCAGGACGAAATACGAGCACACCGTACTCGGGCTTGCCCCAGGAGTGCGCTATCTCACCGCCTCTCTCGAAAGACGGAGGCGAACCTGCGGACAACAACAATTCAAACTCAGCAGATGATCTTAAGTATCTGAGGTATCTCGAACTCGAGCCCCTCGATCCCCTTACCGGGCTACCCCTGCATCCTACTTTTACCGCTAGGGGTGGCAGAACCCCGTGCACCATCACCAGGAGGCTCATCAGACAAAGCGGAGTGAACCAGGCACGAAATTTATTTTTCTTCAATCATGTAGAATACATTTCTACGTTACTTTCTCATGTTTTTTCATAAATTTCAATGCACGATCAAAACTACATTTATTCTAACAGAACTTTTAATCAATTCCAGATACCGTGGGGCTTTTCTCTGTCTTGGGGAAGGCCACCGAGAGTCGAAAGAGTCGACACCGGAAGTCCAGCGGAACGAGCTGGTCTAAAGCCTGGAGATCACGTGGTATTCGTCGATACGACTAACGTGGTGACCCTCGCTCGGGAGGATATTCTATCGCTCATTCAGTCAGCGACGAATCAGCTTATTCTCGAGGTTTATCGCAAGAGTGCAGCCCATTCCGCAACGCACAGACCGAGCGTGGTAAACGTGACGCTCCAGCCGGCCCTGGACCATCCGAACGGTCAACCGCAACCGACGGCGGTCGCCTTCACCGCCGAGGTCGGTACGGGCGTTTTGGTATAGATCGAATCGTATTAAAGTGAGAGAAAAAGAGAGCGAGAATGAGGATAGAGCATATATTATTTTTTTATTGCATTCAAGCATTCGCCCTCCTCCCGCTCGACCTCCATCGTAGACATCGCACCTATAACAACATTATCGTCATTATTATTTATTATCGAACGTGTAGTCATCGTGTGTACTTGCGTGTATGTTAGTGAGTGTCTACCGTGCGAAAAATCGAGTGAGAAGCTTGCACGCAATTGTCTATTACGGCCCTTTGAAAGCTAAAAAAAAAAAACAAAAAACAAAAAACAAAAAACTGTGTTACCTTCATCTTTTTAATTTATCAATTAAGTTACGTGATTATTATATCTTTTCACTCTTACGATTATTACGATTATTCTTAATATATTTATTGCGACTTTTTCGTGTATATATTTCAATTATATTATCATTTACGTTGCTTATGTGTATATTATATTTATAAGAAGGATTGCGCGACTCGAGGATAATATATAACTCGCGTGTACCTAAGCGCACGTTTGTCAGAGCTTAATTTTCTTTTTCTTTCAACGTCCAGCTGTCCTAAGCTTGTATAAATGATTTATTATTATTATTATTAATTTATATACTTTGATTATTCTTTTTTGTATCCGGTGCTGTGTATTTTACGTATACGAAAGAACGAGATATCGATTTTGCGATTACCTACGCTCGATAGCAACACTGTTTTCATTGTACTTCGTTCTATTATTATTATCATTATCATTATCATCATCATCATTATTATTATTATTATTTTGTCAATCTCTTTTGTTTTGTTGCCAACAAGTTTTGTTCAAACTTCGATAAATCTGTTTATTCTTCTTTAATTTATTCTACCCTGCCACACAAATGTCGATTAGCCTGTTGAATTTACGATTGTCGACGATGCACGAAGTAGAATGCAGTCAAAACGTAGCGTAAAATTGCGCTTGTTTCGCATTTTTTTTTTCTTTTCTTCTTCTTTTTGTCGCTGTCGACTCGGCCGAACGATACAGACGACGGAGAATCGAAGACGCTCGTCACTGAGTTACGCTCAACAGGATCCAGTGGTCGTGGATTCATTCACCAGGAACTCGCAATCTCCTAATCTTCAGGTATTCCCGAATCTTGCTCCGGATGCGTCGCCCGATGAGGAACTGTCGGTGCGCGAAGCACGGTACTGGTCAATATTGAAGGGCGGTCAAACCCGTTTTCTCGTGCTACTTGCTGATCGACGTGACGTATTGTCCGCCCCGGACTTCAGCATCCTCTTTCAAAATCTCGAGGAACTTGTTAAAATATCGGAAGAGATAAGAGACGAGGGTGGTGATGTCGGATGTTATTTGGCGCGAGTACCGAGAATTACCTCCGCTTACAGAAGATACCTCGGTGGCTTGCAACGCTCTTGCTGTCTTCTAGTTGCGCTCAGAAGAAATTCGGCTTTTGCCAAATTGGTTTGCGAGCCTGCGGTACCGCACAAGAGGCGTCCAGATCTTACGGGTGTGTTGCTCCTTCCTCTCGAGCACTACAGGTAAGTTAACGAGCAACACGTTAATTCCGCAAAGTCTTATAAGTAAAATCTAAGCTGTACAACTTAAAAGTAGCAATTGCTGTTTCTAGTTAATTTAGAAAACATAATTCCTTGATAAGCGGTGACATAAACAGGAATTCGTTGTCAATAAATAGAAACAATCGTAATTGGAGTTACGAAATTTTGAAATGAAGTGAGTTAACAGCATTGATCTATGTACGATCTATTTATCTCAGGGAAATGACAAGGCTGGTCGGTCTAGCTTCACCAAGAAATTGTCAAAAGGCGAGAGATCTCGCCCAAGGCTACAGAGAAGCTACCGCCAATGCAGGAGTCATGGAACCACCCAGAGACACCGGACGACCATTGCTCAGCTTGCAGGAAGTCGAATCACGTTTGGTATTCGCTAGGTGTAGACCTTTCACCCTCGCAATGCCCGGCAGACAATGGTCAGTTACCAAAATACGAGAAATTTAATTATTTTAGAGTCGCAGACATTGTATCCCATGAAAAATGAATCAGGCTCTTCGGCGGAGCTCTGGCAAAAGTCGAAGGTCGTCGACTCCAGCCTTCGTGGGCTCTTCTGTTAACGGACCTTCTCGTTTTCGCCCGAGTATCTCGCGATCGTGTTCTCTTCGTGACGGAGGAGCCTCTTCGATTGTCGAGCATCGCCGAAGCCTGTTTCACCGTTCGGAAGAGACCCACGGAGTTCAGGCTTCAGGTATCGATAACGCCGAACGGAAACAACGAGAACGGGCATCTCGATATCGTGCACAGCGGTGGTTGCAGTCCTCACGGTAGACCTCGACGAAGAGTGCTCGTGTTACGCGCACCGAGTCCCGAGCTCAAAGCCGTGTGGCACAATCTTCTGCAACGTCAGATGTAAGTCGCTCAAAGGGATCTCGGCTGTTAATCTTTTTCTGTGGATATCACCCCATTTTTTCCAGTCCATCTGTCGATGTCGTCCCTGTCTTCACATCTAACTATATCCTTATTTTAGAATCTATGTGAATACAGGCTGTGGGGGTACGCCGAGCCTCGGCAGTCCTGAGGAGAGTCCATTCACTGGCAGCAACTTGACGACTGTCTGCGAGTCAGCGCGGAGTCCTCAGGTACTTGAAAATCAATCCAACTTCATCCTCGCATCTCCCTGAAATGCCTACAACAAAATGCGTGGTTTATTCGAATTGCCATAACTTTTTCAACCTACACAGATTCCTGTATCAACGAATTCTCCACATCGGGAAGAAGAGAGATTGCGAGGCGAGTGTCTCGAGAGTATATTGAAGAATAATGGAAATCCGCATTCGGACAGCAATCACCTGGCTCAGTGGGTGAGAAATTCTCACCAGATACCACCGCCCGACAACGAGATTCCACTGGAAGAGTGGACGAGAGAGGAGCTAGCGGCGAGAGCGCCAAAAACAAATTCGCCGGTGAGCGGTGGGGTCCAGAGTCAGGACAACATTGTCGAGGAACAAACCACCGTAAATTCTGACGTTGAACAGCAGAGCACGACTTCCAGTGCGAGTCTCAGTACTGTCAAATCGAACAGTGTCACGGCGAGCAGAAAGAACGGTGGATTGTTTCAAGGATCCGTCAAGGACAACAGCTGCACGGGCTCCATCAACATCTGCAGAAGGTGCCACAGGTGGAGTCTCACCTGGCGGTGAACGATCATCTACCGAATGATTTTTATATCGAGAAACCCGATGGAGAATCAGTCGGGCTCTGCGCGGAGCAATATAATTTTAATCGACGCATTCTTTTGTTCAGATCCGGATGTCCAACTCCACCGTTGTCGAGGGATCCGTTCTCGCCTCTACCTCCGAAAATCTCGGTTTTACCACCCACTCCGGATCTCTGCACGAGTCGCAGATTCAGAACTGGTCTCCATGACAGTCCGGTCCGCAATAGTTCGAACTGTACACCGGCTGATGGAAATACCGAGGACGGTAGCGAGGACGACTTGGATTGCGATGGCGAACCGCCTTACAGGTATCATTTCCGATCCACAGAGCTGTCTTCTTGTGTCATCTTTCCTTTTTTATATGTAATCGATCGTGTCTTGGGGGAATCAAGAGCTCTGAGACGTTTCGGGACTATGAGCAGCCTGGATCAAGACGACGAGCTCGACGAGCAAGCCGAGGAAGACAATCGCGACCTAGAATCACCACCTTCCGGTCTACGAGCGTGGACAGCGAGAGCCAGTAATTTTGTCGTCAGTAAAATGGTACTTTTGGAGCAACTGAGCGAAGGAGTCGGTGGATACTTGCTCCAGCCACCTGTTCCTCCAGAGAGAACGGAATTCTCGTTGGACCCGAATGACGAAGAGGGTACGACATCAGGTGGAACTTCGGGCGATGATATCTGGGGCACTCCGACGTCAGGTGGACCCGACGACGAGAGTTTCACCGCCAGTCCGGTTGGTATTTCATCGGTTTACTCATTTAGTCAAATTAATTATATGCTTGGAAGATATTTGGAAGGTACTGGCTGCTTCTCAATGCTTTCGAAGCTTCTGTAGATCGATTTGTGCTCTTATCTGCTCTTTTGTTCTTCGTAAAGGAAGCTATGTGACGATGAAAACATTTTCTTTCGAGACCATAATGCCAGAGTGATAAAAATATTCTAAACTGCTTTAAATCACGTTTCGAACATTTTTTCAATTGATGTATGCGCTGTATGGCTGTGCGTGCGTGCGTGTGTGCGTGCCTTATTCGTTCGTTCGTGAAAAATCCCAGTACCTTTTAAATGATTCGAGGGAGATTAATATGCACCAGAACGATAGACGAATGAAATATAATTATTGTCAATACGAATTAAGCTTCGCACGCCTCTGCATGACGCAAATCGCTTGCCCTCTGTTTGCCAAAGAATCACTAGCCCGAGCTGTGTGACTGACGTTCCCTAGCCGTCGATAAACGGCAACGTGACCGGTGAGGACAACTATGGGCTGAGCCTAAACCAGGAAGACGATCAAGACGTGCTGGACGGTGACGTCGATGACTGCGGGCTTCCGGAGCTGAGCATGGACCAGCTTTTGGGAGGAGCAGGGGGAAGTCTCGGTTCCCTCAGATGTTTCCTCGGTCGTAGAAGGCTGGAGCCACTGCCGGAAGAAGAGGACTCGCCTGGCAGCGGGAAGCATCAGGTGGGATGGTGGTGACAGAGGTTGGAGGTCGAGACCTCAAGGAAACTCGACGACGACGGCCAGCACGAGAGAGACAAGATCTTCGCGAAACTGGAACAGGAGGACGAGGACTTTCGTCGAAAGATTCTCGATTTGCATAGAAAATTGTCAGACGTCGACGAAAATAGCGTCAACGTCATTGCACAAGAGCAAAATTCTTCAAACCGAATGTCATCATCGTCGAAGATGAAAAAATCTTCAAATACCGTCTCTGCGTCACCGGAGTCGAAGAAGACGAGTTCGAGCACAGACGCAAAAGAAGCTAGGAGCCTCGCAAGGCACGCCGACGCTACCAAAGAGTTGGATTCGATAGCACGAAGAAACGAGAGAATGTCGTCGAGCGGTGATTCCTCTTTGGACAAAGAGCTCGAGCCTGATGCAAGTAGAAAATATGTAGCCGAGAGGCGCCCGTCGACGGAAAAGAGACGACTGAGGAAACTTGATTTAGAACTCGAGAGAAGAAGACACCTCGAGCAATTGAGAAGACGATCCGAAAAATTGGAGGACGTGGCGGAAGAAGGCTCCGATGAGAGTGGACACGGAGGACCACGGGAAACTAATATTTTAACTCGTCTGAGAATTCGCAGACGAAGCATCAAACTGTTGGGCTTCCTGAGTGGAAAATCGGCTGATCGATCGCAGGAGGAACGCGCCGCAAGACTCCTGAAGATGTATATGCCTGAGAAAGGCGGTGCCAATAATAAAGGGCAGAACACTATATCCATCCACCATACTTCCAGGGATCGAAGGTTTTGGAAACTGAGGAGTCGGAGGAAATCGAATTCCGCGTGAATATCTAAACAAAAAGAAAACAAAACTCTTGATTATAACTAATGCTCATAAAAGAGAGTGCGAGAGAATGCCTAACTTCACTGCAAAAAAAAATGAAGAAATTTGGAGAAAGATTGACGTGGGACGTCGTCTGTTCGCCGACACTCGATGAAAGATTACTCGTTTTTAAAACGCTGAATACAATCTCTATTACTATCCTTTAAGCTATTATTACTGTACGACACACAGCATAATACGTCCAGGGACGAAACATTTTTGTAGCTATGAATACATTCGCGATAGAGGCGACGTCGAAAAAAAAGATGTTTAAGCAGTTACGCGGACAACTTGTCACTCAATTAATATTATTACCTAGGACTTCCAGGATATTCTCGTTGTTGTATCAAAGATGAAAGATTTTTTCTGTATCTCTTATTCCAAAGACTTTAACAGGCCCCGTAAAAGCCATTCTTTCGTTAAACCTTAGCGTTTAGACCTCGGTAGTTGGGAAAAAAAAAAAGTAGAACGAGATATCGAGCGTAGAATGAATCCTAGATTGTGAAAAACGTCAAACGAGAGAATAAAATAACGATTTTCCGATAGATTGTATTTGTCGAAAATTTTGAAATCTTCGTTTAACGAGCGAGAAGATGGCCTATACACGCGTAGTTTCCCGAAATATAAAGTCAATCAGTCCTTTTCGAGCGCACAGGGAATATTGCCTAGTTATTATTATAATAATAGCTTTATCGGTTGAATGAAAAAATAAATAAATAAATAAAACCTTAGAGCCCTATTTATATTGTAACTATAGATTTGTTAGCGCGAGAAACGAAACAAGTACTTGCGTATTCCGTGGGCTCTCGGAGCTTATTAAACTATAACATTTAAATGTGTTTATTTCGAGCCATTCAATAGGTCCGCACGACTGACCCAACGCGGCACTCATCTTCCACCTACGTTAAGGTCCCGCTGAAAGTACGATCGGCGAGACTCGCCATAAGAATGATGGGCAAAGATAAAAAAGAAAATTAACGTTACTGTTTGTAGGTTGTAAACGGGGCCTCGCGAGGCTGAACTCAAAATACGAATAAATAATACTATTTGTTCAACTAACTCTGTCCTAAAGTTTCCTTAAAAAAAATATTCTTTTTCATTACAAATCGTATTGTTCTAACAATATTTATTTCAATTTACACAAGTCGGTAACTTCTTTAGTAATAAGAATAATATAGAGTACCTCCTAATTCAAATCCGATCCTATATTCCACTTTCGTCTCATAACATCATTGAGGTAAGGACGATCGAGCCTCTTAGGATATTTTTCAAACTCCTGAGTGGCTTTTTCCCTAGCAGGGTCAATTTTAGACACGACCAATAGATCTCCGTTCTCGTGAAGAATCGTCGAACAGTCGTTGTCATTGGGAATATTCTTCGGCATATTTATAGGTGTTACTCTTATGAGATGCTTGATTTTCCAGAGTTTGGCACATACCTCCGGTGTGTTTTTCACAATTGCTATGTCCGATGTCTTGAAAAGACAAATGAAAACAAGTTATAAAGACTTTCAGCCAGTGGAAAATATCAAAAGTCTCAATTTAATTTATTACCCTGTCGTTGAGCTTCAGCTCATCCAGAATATCTGTGTGCCAGTAAGGATTACCCTTGTACCTGGCTACCCTTTGTATCATAAAAAGCTTGGTGGGTGTTATCGGAGGATCTTGATGGTCGGGTGTACTGAAAGAAATTCATACTTTGAATATTCTCCCTTTTTTCTGCTGGAACCGTAGAACGATCTCTACTCTCAAGACAAAGCCTACTTACCGTGGATAATAAGTGACGAGTCCATACTTGACAGCATCTTTCTTCCACGACTTTGGCTTTCCATGACCAATATACGAACGTACCTGGGTGTATAGCACTTTGAAAACTCGAGACATATTCGTCGCCTGTAAAATTGGTTATCGTACATTTGATAAAATTCACTTTTTTGAGGTTAAACACCGGCGCGATACAAAACTTTGAGATAAATTTCATTTGCTGTTGGGAAAAAGGATAATGGGCCTGCGTGTGTAAATAAGACAGTTTTTTACTAACCGTTTGTTCGATCGCCAGCCGATATCAATAAATAATTGTACCGGCTAAGAACAAAGAAAATCAGACACCGTAGAGCTGTGAGAACTCTCCAGAAATTAACGATTAACGATCTATACGACTGCACTGAGAGGAAGCTACATTCTCTTCGACATAGGAATCTCCGAACTGAGTCGGCAAAGAAGCGAGAATTTGAAAATATTTACCGCGCTTTGTATCAAATGTATCTAAAACAGTGATTTTTATGAAGAACGGTAGATCTAACAGTTTTTTTTCTTTCTTTTTACTATAAAACGATCCCATGTATCAATTTGTATTAAAATACAGTGATTTTTTAAATTTCTTATCACCCATATTGATCGACAAAAAGAAAGTATAATCCTGTTCGTATGGATTCTAAGATAAAAATGTAGAGACGGTAATATGTTGAAGAGGTGTAAATATGTGAGAGGCCTAAAGATTTATGCGATTGTAATAAAATTAATATTTTATTTTTAAAATTGAGACATACACAGATGCGAAAACAATGGTAGCACACGATAGCACCGATAGATACAAGATTAGATCGATAGTAGAGTGACTATGTCGTAAATTACGTCGCGCGTATTGTTCGATATAGCCGACGATCTTTGTTTTTTTTTTTTAGCGCCAGAGACTTTCGTTGGATCTCCAAGTTTGTTTTGATGAAACGCGCATGAATGATCCGAACGAACGGTGCATAGCATAAATATACTTTGTGTAATTTTATGTGATAAGGTTTGTTTGTTTTTTTTTTTTTTCGATAACGACCTTTCCTGATATAAAGAGCCTCGCGTTATTCTCTCCCTGTTCCCACGGTTTCGTTACGAATTGTATTATCAATGGAATGAATTAATGAGATGTTTATAAGCTGTGTGTCAATTTATCTCAGTTAGATCGTCGTCTTTTTGTTATTACAATATAATAAAACATTTGAAGAAAGTTCACGAAGGAGGTTTGACCACTCCGCGAGTCTTCGTTAAACTGAATAACAAATACCTTAATGATTTTCATTACTTTTTTTTAAAAATCTTTTCCACATTTCGTTTTAATAATCTCGATCTCTCGCCCGTACCGAGACGCGACGAACAACACGAATAATTTATTTGAGATATACAATAAGACGCTATAATATTTCGTAATACAATAATCAATCGTGAAATACTTCCAATGTGATTTTAAGTCACTGCTTCGTATTCATTATTTTTCTTTTTCTTTTTTTTTTTGTTCATAGAGAGACAGATAAAGGAACTGTGAAGAATTCAACAGCATTTGTTTTTTAATTTTCTTTACTATCGAAAATCGCTTGATTTCTGAGTCAAGAATATCGAATAATTTGATAAGAGTCGTGCGAAAGACGAGGCGCAATAAATTTTAATTGAGCTTTCTCACGCCACCGAATTAAATATGATAATATACGATGCACTATTGTAACATACGCTACTTCCGCGCTCGCACGAATCGCTTTGTTTTTAACTTCCACTCCTATTTCTGCTTTTTTGTTTTTTTTTTTTTTTTTTTTCATTTATATTTACAAATAAAGATTTTCGTCGTACACCACGGTGTAAGTACGTACGACGAGGGTATAAGATTTTCGCTCACAATGCTATAAAATTAAAAATTCTTCGTAGTACGTGGATAATACCCCGTTGAAGTTTGCATCGAAATTCTAACGCAAGTAGATAAAAATCTAATCGCAAGTGTTTTCGCCACTACGAATTGGCGCAACGAGGTATTTGCGACCGGTTTGGAGGGAGGGGAGGGGTATCTATATGATACATATAAGAATAACTGTGTCGATTCTCTATGCGTTATTCGCTTTGGCTTAATAAAAATGTCGCCCCGCCGATTTAATCTGCAGAGTTTAATATGTGACTCCTGGGGCTTGGCACACACCGTTCATTTTATTTTCTCATTTAGTATATTATACCATCTGTCCCTGTGTCTCGACGAAGCACCGGCAAAGTAAACGATCGAATATCATTAGAAATATCAAAGTTAACAATTAAATTAATTAATTGTACGAAGGATCTCTAGAGCAATATCTTGGTCCTGCTAAGATAGAGGTCTACGAGGAACGCGCGTCGATAATAAAATATAAATGCGATGATACCGAAAACATTGATAAATCAAGTATAATTCTTCCCAAAATTCATTTTCACATTTGGCATGGCTCTCAACGTTTTAATTAATTTTCTCTTTTGGCACACACCATATGTTTGAGTTATCTTTTTTCGTTAATCTTTTACTTTTCATCTTATTTCGTCGTTTTGGAAAAGCTATTACCGTGCTCCAGCAATAATCCAATTGCAGGGCTGCTTTTGCTAATATATAACATCTATGTTATCATATATATCTATCATATATATATATCTTTTCGCTTTCTTTCACGCATATCATCTTCCATGTCACTCAGACTCTGAGGAATAAAGCGTTTTCTCTTAATCTTATTGATGTCTCTAGAGAGCAATAATATATATATATATATATATATTTTTTTCTTGAAATAATAATTAATTAATGAATTTAATATCAACAAAAGCTCGAAGGCTCTGCTATACTGACATTAGATGAGGCGGTGTCACCGTTTCTATCTCGAGTGACTTAATAAAGCGCAGCTTTGAGGAGAGCGCTTCTACGAGATAGCCAAGTTGCAACAGTAATCATGCTATAGTACAGAAACCCCGGGACCGTTATTAAAGTCCGCAAACGTTAAGAAGTTATAGAAAAGAGTTGTTTTTTTTTTTTCGTTGAGCGCATGCTTTACTTGGGGCTTATCGTGAATGAAGGAAAGCTCTTTGACTAGAAAGAGAGAAAGAGCTCCTTTGGCATTGAGCGAACACATTGACGATTTTTATTTTGTCCCCTCGCGAGTTGCTGCGTTTCCTCAACCTATCGCAACTTTTCCGATCTACTTGTAATACTTAGAAGAGCTTAGCAGAGCTTTTGATACATGCACCAGTCTCCATTTAATCTCCCATACTTTATTTTCTTTATCTTGGACTCTCGAAACTTATCGTTGTTCCTTACTTCACTCTTGTTCAACGCTGATGTCGACGGTTCTCACCCTCGACGAATCCGTAGGTAATAATTGAATCCTCTCCGGTTCGGCATCCAGCATGATAATGCACATGAAGCTCTTGCCGGATGCTTGGTCGCGAGGATATATCGTAACTGGAGCAAATTTGTCGACGGTTCCATCCACGTAAGAGCAGAGCTTTGTGTAAACCTGAGGAAAGTGTCTTCTGAGCGAGACTCCGCGTAATCTGAGCTGACGTTGAATATTCGTGAAGCCGATTTCCCTTGCGCTTCTCGGAGTGTTCTGACCGTCTCTCTCGGGCATTGAGGTGAGGACGAGGGTTTCCGGAGAGTCCATCTCCCTTGTAATGTTGCACGGCGAGGCGGTCTGTTGTCTTCTTTGAGGCGAAGCGGTTGTCGAAGTCACGATCGTCGGTTGCCTGCACGACGAATCCAGTCTAACCTTTCCACACCTCGAGACCAACTGACGCTCCCAACGAACAGCTCCGCTGGACGGTACCTCGCTGACGACGCACACGGCTACGTAGAGCACGAGCCTCGTCTCAGGATTGTACGACTTGCATAGGCGCATCACTTCGGCGTACAGTTCGGCTCCCATTTCGCTTGGCAGCAGATCCGACCATCTTACGTAAGTCGGTTCACCGAGGTCAACGAAACCGTTGCTCACAAATTGCTCCGCAACTTCGGGGCTCGAAAAGAAACACTTGACAGCTCCACGACCGTGAGACGCGTATCCTCTCTGCGCCAGAGCTGAAACGTGCCTCAGGGTGGCAGGATCTTCCTTCGCCGAGGACAACACCTGCCGACAGAGCGTTCCGGCTCTCGAGTGAAGACAGGTTCTTCGATGACGCTGCCAGTGCGCTCTTCTGCATTCCCGAGAGCAATAGAGACACGTGCAGTTGTGACAACTCTTGTAAACTCTTCTAGCTTCGGCCACGGTCGTCGCGTTGTTGCACTTGTTGTTTCGGCATCTGACGAGTTTTTCCGTCAGCGGTACACCCACGGTAGCGCTGTCGTTATTCTGAGCATTGTCGAAGGAGACACGACGATTCCGTAGATTCGAGGATCTCGAGGACGAACGATGGGGCGGCACTATGTCGCTACCTTCGCTCTTCCTGCGCACCAACTCGCCGACGTAGTACGACGAGGCTCGCGGGGTATCAGCGTTCGTCGCTCCCGGTGAATCCGGGGTTCCTCCCCTAGCGGACTCTGCGACAGAAGTAGTACTCACGTGGTAAAATACTGAAGGTTCATACACCTGCGGATTAATATATAAACGGTTGAGTGAAAGCTGATCAATCGGTATTTTTCATTGGCAACGATGCGAAGATGATGAGAGAGCGTGTGATGTACGTTAACAATGATTTACTAGCGAAGCTTGGGAAATATCGTAGGAAGGATCAATCTGGATAGGATTTTTCTTTTTTATTACAAGAAAATTATATTAAAAGCGCGCTGATCGTGGCTCGAATGCATGTGAGTTCTAGGTCGTTACGATGAAGACAACAATTCGACGATCATATATATATATTAAATATAAACTATGAGCGTGGATCAACGTGCGATGCAGATAATCAATACTGGATATAATAAATATTGGTGCTAGTCGAATGGAATACAAACACATGTATAGATGAGCGCGCGATAATTAAAATCGACGAAAGTGAGGATCGTCAGAGCCGAAACTTACATAGTCCTCCTACCTTGGAGGTCTTGGCGCAGGTCGCTGCAGCTCTTCCCGGCTTTGGCACTCGGCTGACCAGTCAACGCGGTCGCCGCTCGATGATGTCGGATGGACGTGGAACCGGAAAGGGTCCCAGGCCCGGGGCTTGGGGTCCGCGAGGCGGAGGGCAGTCCTAGGAGGGAGTCAAGGACGTCCTCCAGGGTCGTGGAGCCGGGGCTGGGTTTGTTCCGAAGAAGAGCTGCCGTAGCCATTGCCTCCTCGTCCTCGCTCTGTCCCGATCCTAACGATTTCCAAAGGTCAACGCCCTCCTTCCACGACTATTTTTTTCTTTCTTTATTTCAGTTATTTTTCTTGTTTCGTTTCATTTCCATTCATCATAACCACGCAACAACCTATCAGCCAATTAGATCTTTTACTCTTCACATCGCACTCTCCGATCGTTGAAGCATCGTGTGACCTTTGCACTCGTGTGTTATATATCGTACTGTGTTAGGGTATATAGACACTCGATAAAACACGCTCGTAACGAGCCACAGGACAATAGGAACTCAAGAATAAATAATAAACGTGCAGCAAAAACGAGCGACGAAACTAAAAGATTTTACTTACCGTCATAAAGCAAATAATCGTTCGAACGTACTACGATATATATATAACTTATATAATATATTATATTATATTATATTATGTTATATATTATACATTATATAAGTAACATATTTGTATGAAAAATTGCCGGCGAAAGAAACTCAGCGAACGCAAAGATACAAACAATAATTTATTCTGACAAGAATACGTACTACATGTGGTGATAATTATTGCTGTCCGAACGATAAGTATGGAATACTTTAGTTCTTTTTTTTTTTCTTTCTTTAAAAAGGAGATTCGAGCGAACTGCTCGAGGAATCGTTTGTCACCTGAATTACCGACGATCGGAGGATCGATAGTTCTTTCCAGGTCTCGAGCGAAACCGCGAACCTCGTTCTCGCAATTAAAATAATTAAAATTCATAATAATATCATTCAAACGCGTCCGCAACACGGAAACAAGGGACAGGTTCTGACGTTACTAAAATAATATATAAATATATTCGTATATGTATATATATATATATATATATACACACACACACATATACGCATATATATATATATAATCAATGTATGTTTAATAATAATATATTCATATACATATAGCATGTGTGTTTATGTTCGTGTTTATGTATGCGTTTGTCGATAATAACTGGACTTAATTCGGGAGAAATTTTACATTAAACATATAAAGTGATAACGCGATAACGAAGCAAAAGCGCCGGTAGGGTGGAACGGGCGGAGGGAGCGAGGGATCAATCTTTGATATATGTTGCGGATCGCACGACGCGAGGACGATTGAAGGAAGAGAATAAGCTTTGCGGCAACGCTTGACTACCCAATAGAAGACACCGTGTAAATAGAAACGTTGAAAAATCGACGTGTAAAAAAAAGTTTTGAGAACGGAACGAGAACATCTCGTTGCCGACGAGGAACGAGAGTGTATTGGAATGGAGCTGAACCGATAGATGAAGTAAAATACATTCAATTTTCTGCCTGTCAAACGTTTGAGAAGAAGAAGAAGAAGAAGAAGAAGAAGAATCGAGTTTGACTTAACAAATTAGTAAGAAAATAAGACGCCTCGGTATCCACCGCATATTTTTGGCGAAGCACCCGCGTTATTAAAATGTCAAACATAACATCATTACAAGAATAATATATATCTCTATTTAAAAAAAAAAATATATATATGTATATATATACATATATATATATATATATATATATATATAACTCTTCTTCTGACAATCGTCGAGCTTATCACGAAGCAATTATTATGTACAAATGTTAAAAGTTGAAAGTTTCGAGAGAAAGGAACGACGAAAGATGACTCAACGGAAACGACCCCACGCGACTTAACGAAATCATGGTTTATGCATCGAACAATTTTTTTCTTTTTCTAATTAAATTTCTAGCGCGATTTCTAGCCAATTTCTACGCACTTTCCGTTAATTATACGCTACCGTACAGTAAATTCTTACTTTGGTACGAAGCTAGAGTAACCGGTAGAGTTTCGTGGCCGTGGAGGCTGTGTCGCGACTTAAAAGAATAATTGGAAGTGCGCCCAGTGCCAAACATCACTCGTCGTTTGAGGTGTGAGCACGTGAATTACGAGACTCTGACACGCGACGAATATTCGTCTGCCAATTTGCGGCACGATTAAAGGCGCCCAAGGACTCGTTGCCGGAACACGAGCATTTGTCGCGAAAGATTTTATAATTCATTCGATCAAGATGAGGGAAACGCAAGGACTTGGAATCGGGATACAGAGATATACGTCGAGTAGTTTCCGCTAGGCGAGCAGCAACTCACCACGGTGATGTCGCTGGTGTTTCTGCTGCTGCTGTTGTTGCTGTTGATGGTGTACGTGATGATGCTGGAGATGCTGATAATAAGTCGAGGAGGACGGGGATGGGCAGAGACTTCGAGTTCCATGTTGCTGTTGTTGGTTGCCATCTGAGCTTCGTAGATGATGCTGAGGCTCGTCTCTCGTAGGCGTGAGATCGAGATAGAGGCCAGAGGTAGCCGAATCCACGCAACTGCACGATTCATTTCCCGTGGCGTTGCATCCGGCACAGCATTCGGTGTCGGTTGCGAGGCTCATCGGTGTTTCCGGCGAGTCCACCGGTCTCGAACCCACGAAAGAACTCTCCATCCAGCATAATTTCACGCTCCCTATTAGAATCAAGGCAAGCGTTAATGAAAAAATATATATAATCCTTTGCTTTCCATAGATCTATTATGGATATATACGAAATTTGTAACTATGCAATGACACGGAATCTCCCAGAGGAACGAGCCAACCCAAAAGTCCCGAAGCACGACAGTAAAGAGCGAAAGAGAAAGAGAAAAGTTGGAGTTAAGCTCTCACGACAGAAACGTCGATACTCGGGATATTCAGCGTGGTTCGCAAAAGTCGAGGTCGTCCCGGAATTTCAGGGTAAAGCTATTTCCATTCGTCGCGCACATCGCTTCGTAGATTGAAATAGAGACGAGCGTGCGCTCGTTCGCTTGCTTCTTGCACTTTTGTGCAAAATATCCGTACACAACGAAATAGCTAGAGCATAGAAAGCGAGAGAAGACAAGAAAGACAAATAAAGGTCGCGAGCTGACGGTATAACAATGGCGCGGCTGCCCTCTCGCCGCCGCGGAAAATCGTCAGTAAGCCAGAATCACGAGTATTTTTCCGTCTCTTCCTCGCTCGGCTCGCGTCTTCGCATTCTTGCATTTCTCGTATCACCGGAAATAAAATGTATGGCCAAGGTCGAAGCCCCGAAAGCGCGGAACGTGAGTATCGGTTCATCGAGTACTTAGTCGCTTCAGACCCACTCTCCTCCCTTCTTTATCTCCGCGACCGGGTTGGATATCCCACGCGCGACTCAGCGATAGAATAAAAGAATGTATGGGTCAAGGTCTCTCGTAGTATATCACGTGCTTCACCCTTACTTCGTGTACATAAATTCCAAACTGTATACCACAAGAGCGATACCTCGTTACTTGTTCCACGTCATTTTCTCTGAGTATGCAATATCTTGTGGACGGGCGGATGTGTGGATTATCGACAGCTTGAAACATTTTTGGTTAGTGTGCCGAAGCCCAATTAGCGAAAGAAAGTAAAGTCGATGATAATGAAAAAAGTTAGAGAACCCAGAAAAAATAAATTACTGTTACACGTCAACGTCCAACAATGACTTAAAGAGAACAATCCAAATGACAAATGTTACAGAAAGAAAGTAATTCAAGGCCAGCGAGGAGCGCACAGAAATAATAATTAAATGATAATAAATAATAAATAATTATAACGATAACAGAAATTACGAGATGATGCAAAAAACAAAATAAAATTACCTTCGTCGCGAAGTATAATAGTGGCGGTTGGTGATGGTGTGGTGGTTGGTTGGTTGTGGTGGTGGGATCGTTTTTGTTTTATATCGCTCTCTCTTTTTCTTTCTTTCTCTTTTACCCTCATTTTTTTTTTTAGAAACTTTTTATATATATTTTTTTGTATTGCTTTTGTTGTTGGCAGAGGGTTTAGTGCTCACCTCTGGGGCTGGTGGATCGTGCTCCGCCCCTGTCGTCCCAATCGTCGGGTCGAGGCCGAGGCGAGAGCCTTCCACCACCGGCGACCTCTTGGCCGCTTTGTACATAGTGCACAATAGCCGAGGTCACCTCCTTTATCGAATTCCTCACCTCCAGCTGCTGATTCGTCTGCTCCTTTTGCTGCTGCTGCAAGAGACACAATAACGAGTTATGAATTAACGAAGGAAAATTAGCTTTTTATGCAAGTTTGCGGGATCGCCATAACTTAGAGGGCTCCTCAAGAGCTTAACAGACGCTCGCAGCCCCTTGGTCTCTCTAATTTTAACCGGACGGAAGCATTTTGCGCTTCGCTGTCTGCGAATATTAAAAATAAATTGAACAAAGAAAGCGGAAAGGGGTGCAGCAGCGCAGTAGCTATTGCGGTAGGAACACGTGGGCGGTAGTATCAAGGGTCACGTACGCGCGAACGAACGAGTAACCGAAACCGACCGCGTCTTTTTGCTGTGCCAAAAATATCGATATATATACTCGTCGCGTCTGGAATTTATTCAGCCCTCCCACGGTCTGGAAATGTACTTGATAAATAGTCATCGCGCTTTGAAGAAACAATAAATAATTCACGATTGTTTCTTCTCTCATTCCTCGTGAACCCCTTCTCCGTGTGGTGACTTTGAATCTATAAAACCAGTGGAAACAAGCGGAGGACTCGTTTCTTATTCGAAATGAACGAGATTCCGGAGCATCAATAATGTATCAGTCTATTCGCGAATCTCGATCATGACGTCTGGCCTCTTTTTTAAATTCTTTTCACATCCTCGTCATGAAAGGCAAAGTGCAATGAGTGAAATATTGAACAGCAACGATTGCTCGATTTCCGCTGGCGTGCGTTGGCGTTTCGCTATAACGCGATTTCCCTTTCTATCGAAGAACTGCGGATTTTTTATGCTGAATCACGGATCAAAGTTTAGCAACCTTCTTTGTAGACTGCAACTGGGGTAGAATGCCCTGAGCAAGACGCTCCGCGGGAGTTCGAGGATTCGACAAACGCTCCTGAGAACGCCAGCCGAGGTAAGGTTGCCGATGGTTGAAGGACGACCTTGCCGAGCTTGCGGGTGAACTTCCAGCGCTGTTGAGCAAGCTTGTACTCCATCTTGAGAATACAGGAGGCGTCGGACTTGGACTGAGAAGTATCCCTGCTTGAAAAAAGAAAAAATCGATAAATCAAGTGAAAAAAATGGAGAAATTGATTCTGGATTATTTGGGAATCAGTAAAGTTACCGGTTGTAGGTTGCCGGTTGGAAGACGACGAGAGGGAGGACAGTGAGGTTGTCTTGGATCCGAGTGACCGCCATCCGCCGTGCTGCGAGGCGTCCGAGTGCCTCTTCAGACGAAAACCATCGCGTGCAGCCGGTGAATTCTTGTACCAATCCGGCACGTTGAGCCGCTGCAGAGATCTTTGTACTCTGAGCTCGTGCTCGCTCGGCACTCGTTCGCCCACCTTCTGCAATTCGTTCTCCGGTGGCTGAAAGAAAAGATAACCACGTTATTTTATCATTACAGCGCGTCGTACCAAGTAATAACTAACGAAATACTGCGTCGATGTGAACGAGAGTTGCCTCAAGTGCAACGTGCATTAATATTTTTCTACGTTAAGAAAACGTAATTTGCTTCAACGGAAGTTACGTTCCTCGTGCTTGCGTGCTAATATTTTGCGAACGCCGTAAGCAAACCTCGATAAATAATTTTTATTGGAAATTCGAAGAACCCCCGAGCTTTGAATGCACTTTACTCGGTGAACCCCAACCACCGAGGGTTCCAAACATCTGAAGATTTATTTTGGGATTTAGGAAAAGAGTTGAATGACGCGAAAGAGGAGGCGAGCAGGTCACACATAAATTTAGCTGTCGGGCGAGAGTTGCTCAACTGCGACAAACCAGCAGTGGCAAACCGACGAACTTTGGAAGAAGAGAAGAGAGAAATAGAGAAGTAGGCCGACATCCGGAGCGGTAACGGCCTACTGCTGGTCCTCCCCCGAAAAGAATCAACTCGATGCCACCCGGCAGCGTGTACGAATTTAGCGGTGTGTGTTTACAAAGCGTTCCCTAAAGCCAGCTTACGAGCAGACGTTTTTATTTATCATCCCTTGAAATTGAAAAATGTATCTCGTAAGATACCACGAGAATAATCGTCCATTCTATCTTATCTTGGTTTTTCCAGTCGATTTACTTTAGAAAGATGTTGCTTTATATTGAAAACTAAAATTACTCTTCAAATTATTATAATATAATTAAATGCAACATTACAAAATATTATCATAGAACGTTCGTACAGGCAGTAAATAATATTTAATGGAGTCGAATAAAGTAAAAACTGTGGAAAATCATCGTGAAACATCTCCCTCGTTATCGTGAAAATAATAATTTTTTTCTATACACAAAAGTGTGCAAGTTGTCGTGAAAATTCACCTTATTCTCCGTCTGCGAAGAGCGTCTTCCCGTAGAATTTCTTGCAGAATTAACCTCGAAGTCGACCGAGATTTCTCCCTCGAGAATCGTGGAGACCGAAGGCAACCTACCGGCGTGTATAGCTTCCCCGAGTATCGTCGCTTCATCTTCCCGTCTCATCGTACCACGCAAAATTACGACGTTTACCTCCGCGTATGTTCCAGTTCGCGTTTCGGATAACGACGAACGATAAAATATATCCCGATAATTTCCCGCTCTCGAGCAGACGACGCAGAAAAAAAGAAGAAGAAATCACGAGATACGGTCGTCAGGGTAACAGTCGTCCGTAAAATTTCGCAATCCCAAGTAGCAGAAGATACGCTCTCTATTCCAGAGTCAATATTTGCCAGTGGAGTTGGTAGAAGCACCGATTGTGAGTTAACTTTGTATATTTAACCAGCGTATACGCAGTGATGTTTTCCGTCTTGCAGAGAACGCGATGCATCTTCGCGCCTTTTGAGTCATTCCCACGAAATTCCTCAATTACTTTTCGCATTCCACCTCGAGTATCCAAGCAAAAATTCCTGTACGAATACATATACATGAAGTGGAAGATAACGGAGAAAAGCGTCTAGCAATAAAACCTTTTATCCATTATTAAAAAAAAAAAAAAGCAAGAATCGTATGCACATATAAGGTTGCCATAAAATGTTTTTTTCTCTCTCGCTCTCTCAGCATTCTTTCCCTCTCATTTCGCTTTATTTCTATGCAGTGCTCATTTGCGGACTGCCAGACACTTGTGTTCCCAACCGAACAGTTCTAACGGTTCATTGAACATAGTATTAGCTATTCCATTGCTTTGCCGAGTGCAAAAACAATGAGAATACTACTGAGAAGGTGCTGTGATCGCCAGAGCCAATGTCTTGGTCTCTTTCCTCGTTAGAGATTCCAAGAGGAATGGTTCATGCACTGACTAAAAGTTTTGTGCGTCCGAAGAGATAGGGGCTGGTGCACGTACTCGCGTTGCATTTATATATAAGTGCGTACGAGCGGGAGCTTACACCGGGCAGTGTACACGACTCGTGCTGGTCGTCCAGTCGGTAACAGACGATGATAGGATAGGCTATAAAAGGCGTCGACACTCGGTTGTACAGTCGAAGAGGTGGGCACGTGTTGGTTGCGTGCGTGACTGTGCACTGCCCGGTGAAACGTTGCATAATGATGGGTTCTAGCGGTCAGCCGGGTTGTCAGAGTTCTCGTATATAGTAAGTATATATAGCAACGTCGCTCTCGTGGAGGCTAATTTTAATTATTGTCTCGTTTTGCGTTTCTGTTGCTCTCTCCCTCGCCCAAATATCTCTCGACCCTCCTGCTCTCTGTCCCTCGCTGACGTTATAACGGGAGGGTTACGTCGATTGACGTAAATTGGGGGAAAGCGCGTATACCGTGGAGGGACGGAAAGCGGAGAGAAGAGAGCAGAAGATAGCGTAGCAGAAATATCCAGCAACAGCAACATCACCATCATCATCACCATCATCATCATCATCATCATCATCATCATCATCATCATCATCATCATCATCATCATCGTCATCTGGCGAGGCCAAAGACTCTGAAGTTTCAACAGAGACTCAATCATTCGCTGTAAACGCCAGGGGCAAACACGAATTACATAGATACATTTTGATCTTCGCGTAATCAGCGCATCACGTGAGGCGTGATATTAAATGACTGATATCGTTTTCCCTTCCATCTACAAGATTATACACCTAACCAGCTATAACCATTAGATTGTACGGTAGGTATAGAGTGTGGGCATAAATCTGTAGGTGGATATGAAGTAATAATCATTCCTGAGAATACGACGACCCCGGGAAGTAGATACAGTTTGTATCCTCGTTGATTACGCGCCCTCTCGGGTTTAGTACGTTTTTCGTTTGCATCTCGAGACTGATAGAGAGCCAAGGGAGAGCCATTCGAACCCTTGAGTAACCGCTGATCGAGTATCAAGGGCTCGACGAGGGATATTAGCTTTCCGCGGGGTCACGAGCTCAACCTTCGAAGCACCGAGCGCGCGTTAATTCTCTGCTGAATATTCCAAGAGCTTTTTAATACCAGTATCGGATTGTATACCTGTAGCTATACTCGATAGCACCGTGATATCACCGTTTTCATCGTCGCCCACTCGCTTCGACACCCAGGGCGTGTCTTCGCCAGAGGTCCGTGCGTGCGTTCACGAGCGTACGGTAATTCTAACCCATTTAAGTATGCGCGCCGAGTGCGTATGCCAGCGGAAACGCGATACGCGCATACGTCTCGGCTTCAATATAACGAATTGAATAAGCTCGATCTCAAATGCACATACGTAACCCACGTTTTTCTCGTTCTGATTAGGGACACGAGGCATTCGTTTTCAGCTCTTTCTCGTGTTATTTATTCCACGGTGGAATTACTCATCTGTGTTCCCTCGAATCGACGTTACGAATAAAAGAGCTTACGTAGCTTTTGTGTTTAAATCATGTAACGAAGAAAGTACAATGCACACGCACACTTGAATATTTCAGGCATTATCTTGGGCTTTTACTATTATTTTTTACCACATTCTGAGCCTAAATTGACAAAAATAACCAAGTTCCAAAAATTTATAGAGTGTCAGCCGAATAAGAGCAAAATTTAGCTGAGATAAAATAGCAAAAACCCAACGTATACGTATGTTACGAAAATAGATTAACGAAAATTGACTCGGGAACGTTCAGGGGCGTCAATTTGTCAAGATAATCGAGAGCACGTGTCGTGCGCCAGCTCGCTGTACGAAATGCGCGGTATATCGATTTGTATCCTTTTAAATAAATCGCAGCTCGGATTCTGGGTTTGTGCGTTGTTTTGCGACGACGTTGGACGCGTTCGATAGGTCGTAGGCTGTTGTACGATCAGGCGATAGATAGTCACAGACACTGTGCTTTGTTTTGCAACTTTCTAGTCGTTCACTCGGAGTCTTCGATGCTGAGTGAGTACCAGATAAATATATACACATATATATACATATAAATGTGTATAACGTGCCTCGGAGGATCGTGGAGAGAACGGCGGGAAAACATGTGAGGCTGGAGCGCACGAGCAACCGCTCCGAGAATCTGCGATGTGTGGGCGCGCTTCGTCGTTTCCCTTTGCCTATCCGCGCCTGGTTTAGCCCACATGGACCAGCAGGAGCCGTACGCGGCCTTCGAGTCTCTTGTATACACAATCGACCTCTTGAATATATATCCTGTATGCACGGTACTCTTCGTGTGCAACTGCAGTTGCGCCTCTCGTCACCTCTCTCGCTTGCCTGCTTCCTCATCGATGCAATCGTTTCGCCGCCGGTGCCGCAAATTCCGGTCAACCCGCGTGCCTTTTACGGTCGCTGCAGTTGCTGACGTTTCGGGTTTGCTCATAGCGCTATCACCGGTGAACTATTTCGCTTTGACGCATAACTTTGTCCACCGCTTTGGGCAAAGTACCTCGACAAAATTTTTTAACACGCATCAACGTTCCCGAGTAAAGTTTCAAACGCTTTTAGACTCGTCGCAAGGACGTAAAATTCAATCTCAAACGTTTCGAGTGTCGACCATCCATGAAATTAATAATTTATTCACAATTTCCTCAGTTTTATGATATTTACCGGCGTCGATTATGAAAAGAAAATTTCACGCGAGTTCGTTTGTGCTCCAAGTAGCTCGATTTTGCCATTTTTGCGTGTTGTAAAAGACGCTTTCGTTCATTTCAACAAACAGCTTATACTCGTCAAGAATACATTTTTGTGTCTATAATAAATAAAAACCACAAAAAAAATTATCTCATTTGGAATCTGTTTTTATCAATGTAGAGAGATTCTACTGTATCGTATGATAGACTTCAGCGTCACAATAACTGGTCTCTTGTCGAAGGAGTGCGTGTTTGTGCACCCGTAACGGCTTTAATGAAAGTGGTTGTAGAGTGGGGGAGAAAGTTAATGAGCGGTGAATCGCTTTAACCCAGCGCGATCGATCACTCGGACTCTCCGGTGCTTGGTCAAACGGCGAGTTATCTCTCTTCCTCTCACTCCCTTTTCCATTCCCGCTCTTTTTCTCCTGGCTTTCTGTGCTAACAGTAAGAGCATCGTGCGCCGGTATCCCGGTTACACTGTATAAAAGCAGAAGCAGCTTCAGCTTGAGCGAGAAGCGACTACTAAACCGTGTATAATCACGGTACCAGCAGAATTGACGACGATCGCGGACAGCGAGGGCGATGACGTTAACGTACCTACATAACATTCTCGTGTATATAATATAAAAGATAGAGTGGTATAGTAACCGCGGGTTGTGCGCACACTTGCGGATGAATCGATTGTGTAAGGTGAAACTTTGAACGTCGAGGTCCTTGAGTTGGGTCGATAACATTTTAAAAAATTATTCCATAGGCTCGAAAGCCAGAGAATCAAGAATATTGGAATAATTAGTGAGTTCCGTAGATACGTTAAATTCCCTATGCGTACAGTGCATATCTTGAGCACGAATCTACCGCGAGGTTCGAAACTGTGCGTACCTCTCTCTACCTCGAAGGTTTATTATACGTTTAACAACACGATTCCCGTCCTCAATTCCCATGCGTAAATCATCGCCGAGTCTTCGTGAGACATTAAACGAGGATCAAAGGTCCGCCAGACATCTTCTTGACCATTCTACGTTTTTCTATTTATTTCAGGTCATCGAGAACTTCGAGAAAGGTCGAATAATTGATGGTTGATGAATTATAACGAGAATAACGAGTGTACACAGTGTTTTCTATTCGTGTCAAGGCTCGACTGGAATGTAAAGCTGTACATCGAGTGCGCACAAAACTACTTGTATAGAAAAAAAGTTTTTCCGACTCTATGAATATTGTACTTGTTCGATTCTACTGTAGCGTAAGTTAACATTTATGGAAATGCGCTGGTGAAGCAAACGATCATTTTGATATTGCAACGTTTATCGTCCTGGTTTTCAACTAACGCAAAATTATGCGAATACATTGTCGTATCTTCCTCGTTTAGGTATTTCTACGAACAGCTGATTAACGAAGGGGGTACCTTCATAACACACGTGTGTTATCTTTTACAGAATTTTAAATTAAGCCCGTGCCGATGATCAACGCTAGTCGTAATGCGGATACGCCGTTGCGTTGCTGCTGCGCCTAGTGCCGCAGCTACCAGTTGCGTCATCGACGTTCTCTCGACGCTACGTACGCTAATAATAAAACGGAAACTTCTCTGTCGCTACTCCAGTTGCTCTCTACCATCCTCCACGTGTTTTTTTTTTTTTTTTTAATTATCTCATTCATACATTGAATTGCGTTTGAATGGACGTCTCTGAATACGCTACTTTTCCTCGTCCCACAGTTCTCGTCATGTTGAAGTTTTTAAATGCCCGCTGTGCTGTCTGGAAGGAGCGAATACATGAGAGTTCACCGTTCATTGACTTTGACAATTTTTGTTTCCGTATATTTCAAACGTTATACCATCGTCCTGTCAAGTAATTGTCAGGAAGTCACGTGATTTCATCATTTTTCATACGAATAGCAAACTATTCGTATAAAATTTAATGAAAAAATAACTATTTCTTTTTCTCATTTATTCGTTTTTCCTTATTCGAATAAAATATTCCAAACTCTCTTTCATATCTGTATCAATGATTTCTGTTTGTTTTTCTATTTACTATTGTTCGGATAATATTGAATAGCCCTGAAATGTCTGCAAATGTTTTATTTTCCCTCGTATGGAGTATCCATTACTAAGAGTCTTAGGAGACCGCTTGTATGACTTGTTGGAGTTTTCTCATGAAGATCCACAAGAGGAATGCGAGGCGCTCTCTCTCTCTCTCTCTCTCTCTCTCTCTCTCTCTCTCTCTCTCAAAAGAGACGTGAGAGCTTGCACAGAGGCCGCAGGCATAGACACCGAGTCACCGGAGTCTCGGGGCCGTCGCGTTGTGCTTAGCTGCTGGTGCTGCTGGTCGTCGTATACTATACGTCGATCAATACGGCACGTGGAGGAGCGAAGAGCATTGTCGAACTCGTTCCTCGTTTATTCTCCGCCATCTCTGTACTCTATTACTTCTGGCTGTCCCTCGGTATCTTGTACGAGTCTTACGATGCTGGAATACGATCCAAGATAAAGTCTCGAGCGCATGATTACATCCTCTCGCGTTTCAAGCGACCTTGCATCCTACCACTCGCTGCTAAGAAAGAATAATGCGAGTGCACACGTCCAACGAGAACATCTGGTACTATTTATATCTTGATTAATCCATCTACTCGAATTAGCTGCACATACTCATCGACTTCGACTTTCAATAGTATTTCAAAATAATTCATTAGAACATTGATTTCACCCTACAGTTACGTCTTTCGGTGTCAAAATATTGACACGACACAACAGAAAAACAAAAGTAATTAAAACTAAACTTGGTATAGAACAACTCTATGGAAAAAAAATGGTTTCGTAACGCCCTCTGGCATTTTTTTTTTCCTTAACCGATCTATTTATTATTTTGTTATTTATTTTAGAAATATATTTACATTTATTTCTAACGTTGTATCGATGTGACTTTAATATGATCAGAATAATACGTGTTTATACCGAAACTGAGCGAAACTGCAGGGTTAATAAATCGTGGTATCGGGTCCGCGTATGGAAATGCAGAAGATGAAAATATCGAGTAAAGTACTCGGCAGTCGAAGAGCCGAGTACAGTGGAGGACCCCTACCTATAGAACGGCAGACTTCTTTTGTTCGCGAAGGTCTAGCTGATGCGGATTGTTCATAACTAGCCCGGCGTAAAATGCGAATCGTGAGTGAAAATAGCGCGACCGCGGTCGCGCGTTCACTCGTTCGTACGTTGATTCATTCACTGTGAAAGAGAAGAGAACGAGGGAATGAGAAGAACGCGGGAACGATGGCAAATTCCCTCGTCGCCCCTGGGACTCGCTATTCCATTTCTCTCTCGACCGATCGAGCGCAACGCCTCAACGAGATGAATGAAACAATTAGTCTCGCAAAAACGTACCACCGTTCACTCCAGTGCTCAGCGAGTCTCTATCATTTTCCTCTTTCATACTTGGCAGCTACTCCGACAATGTTATCGTTACTCGTTGATTCGCGAAATTTCTGAAATTCACTCTTCACAGCCTTTGTCTGTCTTCGACGAAAAAAAAAAAAAAAAAAAACAGGGAAAGATATTATCCTCGAAGCTTATTTTTTTATCAACAGCTGCGCAGCGGTTCTTCTGCTTTCTTGAGAATGTTTCACGCCCACTCGCGACTCCCACATAATTACGTAGATTCTAAGAAAGTATATACTACGCGAGAACTTTATAGCTTCGATCGGAGTCGTAGATCGATCGAGCACCGGAAGTCAGATATTATTAGAATCGATACTTCCTATACACATTTTTTTGTTTTTTTTTATTAACTGTCTTTGGGATCATATACGACCCATAATTCTTTTTCTTTACTTATTTCCTTAATAATGATTATTCAAGCACCTCATTTAAGCAAAATATATATTTGCAAGGTACAATGCAGCGCAATGCCTACAAGTAAATCGATTGTACAGGAGAATTATATTTTCTATTGAAATAAACCAAAGTGTAATAAAAAAAAAAAAAGTATATCACCACTTATTGCACTTATTCCTGCGTCTACAACAATCACTTCTATATATACCTCCTGTGGGAGCCGCCCAATTTCTCGTCCTGAAGGTAAACGCAGACTCGAATAAAGGGAGTGTGCAGCAATTGTGGCTTCGTGCCAATTTGAAAACTATTTCCGGTGGGACAAAGCTTCGGAAAAAATAGGGAAAAAAGCATTACCGGACCTACTCCCATTTTTTCTACAGCGATTTACTGGTCACGTCCAGGTGCGTAGCCTCAGTCGCTAGACAGTGTGTATAAAATATAGAAAAAATATAATAAAATGACCGACTGACGCAGAGCCACGCACTTGTACGTCGGTGATACGGTATTTTGCAATTGACAGGGCGTTCTATGTTGAGTATTTATAACGCAAGGGCGAGATGAATGTCGAGAGTGAAAGAAAACAACGTGAACCTTGACATTAAACAAGACCGTGGATGAAGACTTTTTCATCATCGTCTCTCGCTATATATAACCGTCGGACACGCTGAATACGTGATATACTTCTCCCATTACATACGAGAAATCTTGCTCAAGCGATGGAGAATGCTATGGGAAGACGAGTGAGTGCGAATATTCGAGGTATTTGCATCTCTGCAGTGTACTGCTGTACATTCGCTACGATACGAACAAGTGCGAGGCGACTGAGAGAAATAGACGACGGGATGAATTGAAGACGAGGAGAATCGCTACGGAGAAAGATCCGGAGAGCAGTTTGCTATCTGACGAGCACAATGCATCCACTGTCTGGATGCACAGAGCTCGTGAATATATCTGTATAAAGTCTGAATTCAGCGGATACTGCATTTCCACCCCTTTCCAAGGAAGAAAGATGGAGAGGTACAAAGTCTTTGCGTACATAGATAACAGCAGCGACTCTAGCAGCTCCTGAATACTATTTTGCTGCTCGAGCACGAATAGACGAACAGAAAAGAAAGTAGAAGAGAGAGAGAGCGAGAGAGAGAGAGAGAGAGAGTCGGAAACTCAAAAAATTTCTTTTCAAGTGGATAATTTTTTTCTAGAAGAAAACGAATAGATTAAAAAGTTTTTTAGAGGATTACTCACGACAAAAGTTTTAAAAGTTGAACAAAGAGACGAGATAACGATAGAGAAAGGGACAAACGGTAAGAATCGTACCGATTGCATCTGAAGTCGAGGCAGAAGAAGAAGAAGAATCGAGCCGCTATCTCACGAGTGTGTATAATAGAGTCACTGTCTGTCCAAAGGGGCAGTGCGACAAGGTTTAATCGAGGAAGAAGAAGAAGAAGAAATAGCCAAGGGAGTGAGAGTACCCGAGGACAAGGGGACGACTTGGCTCGGACGAGTACTTGATTCTCTGGCGCGACGCGGTCGAGTTTGTACAGCTAGAATGCTCCGAGCGTGCACCGGGTTCTACTTTTAAATTTATACTACTAAGCAACCGTGAAAGTTTGCGATATGCGGGCGACAGCTAGAAGAGAAAGACACGACGCGGTTGCCCTGACTACGTTACGGCAAAATAAAGCGATTCTTGTGGTTGTGGAGGTCGAAGGTCGTAAAGTTTACCCCCAACTTCTAGAATTCGTCGAGTCTCCGCTACCGCTGCTAATAATCTCCTCGCCTCCCTGCGAGCTTGTTATGCACCCCGCGGTGCATGCAACCACCCGAAAAGTTTGCCAATTTCAACTGGCGTTTCTCCGCCACGGAAACAACGAGGATACGCAATAATGAGACCACAGTGGGAATTGCGAACGGAAAATTCTTGTTTACGTCTCCCCTCGTGGCGAAAGAGATTCCAGGGGCTGGAAGGCTTCGAGAAAACTCGTTCGGTTCGTGCTTCGACTTCTGCACTTCTGCACTTCCTCGCTTCTTCTTTCTCTGTCCCGGTTATTGATCTCAACGATATACGACAGCGAGTACGCCGAGCGATGCGCCCTTAATCGAGAGAGCCTAATCGAATTTTTGCGGGGAGCGGAACACTCGCGCTATTTCGACCAACGGGTATTGAGAGAAAAAGAGGTCAAAAGCGAGAGAGGGAGATAGAAAATTCCCTCAGCGTGGCGGGAACCACGCGGGAGACGAATTTCTGCTATGCACCAGTCCGCTTGTATCGATTTCGTACGATTGCCCCGCAGGGGTTCTCATATTCCATCTCTGCCTGACTGCGAGCATATCTATCGAAATTGTATCAGCAGCAAAAAAAAACCCCCCTTCCAGTGTGGAATAAATTAAGGCTAACACGATTATTGATGCAACCGATCAACAGGCACGAAAGTAACGACTGAATTAGTAAAAAGCAATGAAAAGACTACCAAACAGTCTCTGCTTTAGAGAGGATTTCGAGGTCAAGGTGTCACTGACCAATGACGGAAGTGACATCCGCCGGAAGTCGTGATCGAACTGTCTTAGCGATTATTGCTGATCGGGCTCCTCGCAATCGGCAGAACTCTATTCCGGAGGTGTAAAATAAAATGTGAATTAAGAGCTCTCCGCTTGGTGTTCTCGCCGACACATAATCATGAATGAATTATAGCGAGACTAACCGGAGAGTGGAATTACGCTTGGAGCGTAGCTCTATTACATATATCTGTAGAACCTTGCGACCTTGTCACATTTCTCATTACGACATTGCGATGCAAAGTGGTTAATCGATTAGTCCAGCTAATTGGAGTGTCTTTCTCAAACAGACGTCCCGGTATTTTCGCGCCTCGCTTCATTCCCCTTCGTACAGGTATATACCAAGGATATAATCGACAGAATAAATTTTGTCTTTTAACTCGTTATGATTGGCAGGATTTCCCGTTTCATTTGAAATTCTAGTCGCGTTACACATTCAGCTCTTCGGTCTGACTGATGTAGATGTTACTTCATTACGACACGGAGCGAAGAACGCACACGTTCTCGCTTTGATGCCTTTAATTATACGAGGCACGCACTTTCGCCTCATGCTTTATTTTTATACTCTTGTGTATTAAACTGTGTACAGTTTAGTTGACAGAGGTCTAACCCGAGGTGAATGTGGGACACGGGGAGATTTTCCCGTCTGTTTAGACTTGACGATGACACCAATGACACTCGTCATCCGCACTCTCCGCTTTCAATTCACCCTCTGTAATCCAATTGTCAGGTAGGCTCTTCCGCCCCAGCTACTCGTCTATAGTATAATGTCTCTGGCGCCGTTCTCCTTCGTCATAGTCTTCTTCCTCTTCTTCCTCTTCTGCTCGTTCGTTGTTCTACTTGCGGGGAAACTCGGGTAAACTCGTCGAGTACGAGTCAATTATCTTGAACCACTCGACTTCGCGATAAAGAAAAATCACAATATATTTATAAATTTTTCAAATAATTTTTTTGTCGATTTAATTTCAAGATAAATATTCGACATTCGCACAGTCCTTTGAATTTTGCGTCTGAACGAAATCCCTTACGGAACGAAGGAGAGACAGGACGTGTCGATAGGAATGGATTCTCTCGGCGTCGCCCACTTTAACCGAGTCAATGCGATTACACTATCCATTCATTTGTCATTGATACGCTCGACCGTATATCTTCACGTGACTCGAGAATCACTCTTCCCTTGATTCTTCGATATAAACAACGTAGCCTCTCGCGAACTTGCAGCTCTTCCTGCTTTGCCCCCCATTGCAAAATCTATAACGGACGATGGGAAAAGGGCCGGGCGAGAGAACTCCACCTTCACCTTGAACTCATGGAAAGAGAAGGAGAAAGAGAGAAGAGACACCGTGGCAGCACGAACAACCACCATGGCTCCCGAAGGAGGTTCTCGTTCGCGACCATTGATACGGGGAATCGACTTGTCATCCAAGAATTAGAAACGAAGACGATCCGCACGTACATCACGAAACTGTCTTGACTTATCTCTTAGTAATATCGTATTATCTATAATTTGGTGTTCTTTTGTTGTTGTTGTTGAGTCGAATATCTAAATACTACTCACCTTGACGAAGTGAATATTCTCCTTGTCGAGGAGGAACTCCATGGATTTATGGGGCCTCTGATTGATGCAGGTACCGACTGAGTTGTGATGATCCTGGTGGTCGGATGTGTTTCTGCAGCCGGAGCCGGGCGACTGCGGCACGCGCAGTGCGTTGTCGTTGACGAGGTGGTGGTTGCCGTCTCGGCCCTGTCGGCTACTCGTGTGATTCAGGTTGAGAAGACTTCGGGTCTTCTTGCCGGCGGCCTGATTGTTGCAACTCGAGGTGGTGTGGCCGCTAGCCGACGCCCCGTGGCCGCTCAGGTCGACGTGGAGGTCCGCCGGTTCGGCGGCGTCGAGATCGGTCTCGAGGAGACCTACCGGACGCGGCTCCTGGGCAGCCTGCATCGCACGAGCCTTCGCCATCTCGATCGCAGCCGAGCTACCCAGGTCCGTTGTCGCGCGCCGGCGCGTTCCACCAACCCCCAACGACGACCTCGACGTTGGCGTCGTCGCGCCGCCACTGCGCGCACCACCTCCACCCTGATAAAGACTCGGTGGTAGCGGTGGCTTGCTGGACACTGGCGGCCTCCCATTCGGGCTGTGGAAAATACAATTTCAACGTCTTAACATACATTTAGTACTCGGTTCATCGGCTGATAAGGTTGGCAGCCTCTTAACGGTGTAGATATAACATTTTTTACTTTCAATATCTTGAACCGCGCTTGAGTTCATCGCAACATTCTAATACGATTTTTGTTTTCGTTTCTCATTACAGCGGACTCTCACCTATTTGACGGAGTCAGAACCGCGTACAGCAAGGTATATAACGCCGAGAAGGGTTCCCCACTCGTAAGACAATTGACGCGCGAAGTGGGGACCCTTCTGTCTCGACGTCTCGACTGAATGCGAGTTCTCCCAGAGTGTGGGGGGCAAAAGTTGCCCCTCGCTTCGTCAAATAGATGAGAGAACTTTCGTCAAATACTTTTTTAAAAAAATGTTATATTCAATATTTGTCAAAGGTATATCTGTAAAATAAACATTTTCATTTTTGGGATATCAACTAAATTGAGCTACTCCTTAAACTCGGCCTCTTAGATATTTTTTATAATTTCTCAGGTTGTAATAATACTTGAATTCACTAACATGAATTTTTTTAAGTTAAGATACATTTTTGTGCTTTTCTTGTCTGTTCAACTACTAATAGAAGAAAAAATATGAATAAATGAACTGAAAATAATAGCTCGGTTGATCGAGAATATAAATCATTCAATTTATATTGTATTTGGATGAGACGATGCTTTCAATTTGTATTCCACGATAATAACAATGCAAAATTGATTATTAATTAGTACGCATGCGAGCAGCGATAGCGGTTTACAAAGCAAAACGTATAAAATGTATTACTCGGTACTGGTACAGAGCAGTGGCTCAAGATATCTCGAGAGCTTTCATCTGTTAATTAATATGACGATTCCTATCGAGAAGAGAGGTCATTAATGTTCGTTAATATTACGATCTAACGAGAGTGAAATTTATGGCATGCTCTTCATCGTTCGTTCTCGAGACTGCTTCGAGTGTAGTCACGATAAAAAAGAAAAGTTAGGTTCTTCTTGGAGTCTATCTATCGAAGCTTCTGTGAAACCCACTCATTTCTTTTGAGTATAACAACTGCCATACAGAGAGTGAAAGAGACTTTCGCTCAATGTTAATAAATAACTTTATCGTCTATCTCGCAACAAGACCTCCCACGGTCAACAATTTAACAGCTGGTGTAACAGCATTGAATTTACAGACGTTTCGAATATCTCTCTTGCAATGTGGTAACTCGTAACCGTGTACAGACAAGTCGTAAAGAGGATTACGATGAAAGACACGACCGCCCTGTTGGTGAATCATCTTCGGCGCTAAACGCACACGGACGGACGCTAGCCTTCTGATTAAAACTCCGGGCGACGGAGCGTAATCGTTTAACTATAGACCCTGGTTAACCTTGGATTATCTCAAAGCTCAAAGTCCTTGCGTTAGTCACCAAGTCGTTGAATACATTAAGGAAATCTGTCGTCAGTATTGAAACTTAAAAATTCTGCAAACAAAACAATAAAAGAATAAAGATTTAGTGATTCACAGAGCAACGAAAAATCATTACCTTCTCGAGGTTTCTCGAAGGGAAAACAGTCATAGCCGAAGGGTATAAATATGCGGAAGAAGAATTGCGAGCACTCATGGCATATAAAGCATTCCCACGAGACGCACATGCATGCGACTCTGTAATTTTCGTCGATCCCACGATCGGTTAGAAGCGATCGATTCGTTCGGGGTCTTGCTACGTCGTCAACGAGCGACGATAACGACGAAGCCGTTGTTAGGCTCTCAATCGGTGGACAACGCGGACTTTCGACCTCGTCGTGCACGCCTGGGGTTCCCGCGCACGTGTTTCTTGCGCGGTTCTACATGAAACACAACGCTATAGAGCAAAGCCACGAGTCACCGAGCGAGCCATCCTCGTGGCAAAGGTCGTGGTGCTCTGGCGCTCGCGCCTTTCCACATCTTTCCTCTTTCTTTTATTTTTCCTCTTGACTCTGTACACGTACTCGAGTCACATTTCGCTGCCTGACCGATGATTCACGGCTGCTCGTCGACACTCGTACTTATGGTATTCTATGCGGTATGTCTATAGATGTGCTAGTTGGTAGAATTGTAAACGAACCCTGTACCACGAACTATTGAACCAGACGAGTCTTCAACCCGTGGGATCTCCTGTTTACGTTTGCTACGTAGATACTGCCAAACAAGACACGAAAAAAAAAAAAAAAAAAAAAAAGAAAAAAAAGCAAAATAAATATGTGCCTTGGATGACCTATTCATTGACAATTTTCTGGTACTTGAGACGGCACCGAAGTAAGTGGCTTCGATAAAATACGTCTGGTTCTTTTGCCCTGAAAATATACTTTTCTGGCTTACGATTTGACTCAAATGTGGTAACTACGACGAATTAGTTAGACTACAAAGCTTTTTCTAGAACAAACAAATTGCTCTCATTTATTATGTGAGCCGAGGACGTCCGACCAGGTAAAAATAATTAAATATATAACGTAAATATTGAAATTGGATTTAGAACTAAGGAAGATTTGATTAGCAGCAACCAAAAATATATTTTTCGACGATTAGATAAGCCATTTCAATAAAATTGTATAAAGCTAAAGGTGTCATTAAGTAGGTCAAGCGCCTCATATCTGTATACAGCAGCAATCTCGTTAACGTGAATCGACGCTCGTGAATTAGTCGAAGCAGAGTGTACGTGCGAGATAAGCGAAACGCCTCCAGCCGCATCATCCGCTATGAGTTGCATGAGTTCGTTAAAGACAAGCGGAATTAAATTTAACTATTAAACCCCTATTTGTAGCCAATTTATCATTTAGATAATGTAAAATCAAGCGAAACTCGTATCCGTAGAGAATCGGGCTATGTTGAGAACGATGGAATGTTTGAAAACTATAGGTTGCCGCAGTGTACGAAGAACTCGAGATGGAGTAAACTGTGGAACGAGGAAGGAGCGAACGAGAGGGAGATTGAAGTGAAATGAACGATTGACTAACGAGCAGCAACAGCAGCGGTACTGGCAAAAGCAAACGAGTGAGACAGGGATAGAGCGGGGTGGGTGTGTAGGCGGTTTAAACCCGCCGTCTATGTACATGTACGTTGACTCTGCTGCTGCTGCTGCGGGTGCTGCTACGAGTCCCGCTTGGTTTGTTGGATCCGCAAGAGCCCGGTCCGCCATTACGAAAGCGTCGATTACATTGACCTCCTTGTTCTTCCTCGGAGCCGAGAGAAGCAAGCAAAGAGACGCTACAACGTTCCAGCACACATGCAAGATGCAAGAGTCACTCCGTACATCTGTACACAGTCTGGACGAGCTGTGGAAATTGGCTCGCGTCTTAGAAGCGAGACTCTAGTAGCATTTCGGGAAAGCGAGACGTTGAGTTTCCACAGGCAGTGAAACCGGGTGTAATCGTTTCTACTAAGTTCGTCTCGGTGCTCTGGCAGAGTTTCAAGTATACGCTTTAAACTGCCACGCAATAGCAAAGGATCGGTTGTCGTCGCGTATAAACAAAAGCATACAAATCGCCGGTAGAGTTAAATGCCCGGCGAACGCTAAATTACGTTAGTAAAACGGTTATCTCAAGAGAAATTTTTTCAAGTTAAAAACGTTAATGAATAAATTTTTTTTTTCTGACCTCGCGCATGACGCGCTGCGCTCCAAATCCGTGAATCTTCTTGGTTTGCTCCTCAGCTCCGCATCACCCTCGTCCCTTCCACCCTCCTGCGCTCCCGCTGTCCTCCTCTCGTCCTCCGGCCCGTGAAGAGGTATTATGATATAATCCGGTTCCTTCTTCCTCCTTGTGGTGCCAGGCTGTTCGTCCATCAATTTAACTCCCGCGGTTCGAATAATCGGCACCTCGCCGCCGACAAATGCCTCATTTTTTTTCGTCACCTCTGAACGCGGCACTTTGGATCTACCACTGAAACGTAACCGCGAAAACCTCTGAAGAAAACCGCCTAGGCCGCTTTTTTTTCTTTCGTTGACCGGGCTACTCGCTATCGGGCTGTTGTTTTTTTGTGGCTTAAGATCGTTCTTGGTCGTAATCGGCGAGTGATCGTTGTTGTTTCTCGGAGATCCTGGAGGCGAAGCCATCGCAAGCCTCTTCGCCGCGGTAGCCGACATCTCCGGGCTACCGGAATACTTAGTTTTTTTCGTCGTCGTTTCGTTTGTTTCACAATCAACTTGCTCGTCCACTTCTTCTTCTTCCTCGTCGTCACCGTCTCTGTCGAGGTCGTCCTTATCCTCGCGTCGCGCTACGACTGACTCCGAATACTTCGTATTAGTCCCTCGAATCTCGTCGTCTGTACTGCTCCCGCCGTTCCGTTCGAGCGAGCGACCAACACCACTGTGATCCGACGTTATTAGCCGCGGTGGGGACGTACGGGTAGCCGGAGTTACAGCAACAACGTGGACAGTCGAACCAGTGCTGTCGAGGCCCGTAGTGCCGGTCGCAACGTACGCACACTTTTTCCTCCTTCTCTGCTTCGCTTCCTCCACCTCCGCATCGCTGGACGCCTCCACCACCACCGCTCGCGCTGATACAGTCACCGCTTCGACTACCGACTCAATGGAATCCTCTATCCCCCTCTCCGGGCCTTCGATACGATCCGAAGCGGAGGACTCGGAGGAAGAACCCTGTTGTTTCTCGACTACGACCCTCCACAGACGCTCTCCAGCCGGCTCTCGTTCGTTCCAATCGATTCTGTCTCTATTCGTCGTCGATTCATCGTTATTCTCAACAGCTAAGGCATCCATTTCTTTTTTATGGAATTCTTTGAGATTACCCCTTGATGTGGGATTTACTACTCGTGATATATTGTTTTTGGTTTCAGGGTAGAATTCACCGAGGAAAGTTAGTCCTCGGTTAGCAGGTTCCTCGAGCTCGTCCGTCGATTCGTCGTCGGAACTCCTCTCGTCATCGGAACTCCTGTTTTCGTCTTTATTACTACTCACCGTTCTCGAAGCTCGCGTTCTCAAGGTCCCCTCGTCGAGCGCTACCGCTCTCCTAACGTCAACATCAAGAATATCGCTATTATTGAGAATGGGTTTAGTCTCCAAGCAGGGATAATCTACCTCGTCGTCGTTGTTCGCTTCTACTCTCCCTACCGTTCTAGCATCGTTACCACTTTCTCCATAGAGTGAAAATAGATCCGAGTTTTTTTTTATCTGACCTATTATCGAGTCCTGTTGCTGTTGCTGTTGCTGCTGCTGTTGATCCACATACTCGACGTTATTGCTTCGAGGGTTCACGTGATTCTGATAGCAATCGTCGTAACGCCCTGCGAAAACCTGCTGATCGTTGCTGTTCTTCGCAAACACTTGGTTAACCTTTTTCTCCTCAGGGATGATTTCTTCCTCGCTAAAAATTCCTGGAGTAGCGATGGAAGAGTTTGGATCTCGGCTCATCTCGCGAACGAGATCGGCAACTTTAATGCCACAGGCAATCCTCGGCCTCGGAACTTCCGGGCGTTCGTCGCACGCGTCCATTCGTTGAAAAGGTCTCGACTTGGATTGCAACAATTTGATATAATCCTGTTGTTGAGCGAGTTCGTAGCTAGCATTGTTAAGAACGCGTCTTCTAGTAGCCTGATCTCCGGGCGAGCCAGGCGCCGATTCTACGTCTCCTTCAGTGCACGAGGTCATCCTACGAGCATGCTGAAAACTTCTCTCGTCGACTTCGAACTGTTGCGCCAATTCGTAGCTCGCGTTGTTCTTAACTAGTCGATTCGGTTTGCCAGGCTGTTGCCTTCCGCTAGAGAGCCTCTGCATCGCTTCCATGGCTAAAAGTGCCGTGTTACCACCGGCACCCGTAGCCTCTTCGACCTCGCGCTTGAACTGCCTGATCGCTTCGTCCACTACCGCGTCTATGTCATTCTCCATCGCTATAGCTATTTCTAGGACGTTGTGGCCGCGGTCTTGGGTTTTTACCGTTGACCTCGGTGGCTCGGGGTCGCGTGACATGCTCTCGGCTGTGCCTGACTCGCTCACGTCTTCCACGATATCCTCGTCTTCTTCCTCTCGCACCTCGTCACCGTCCTCGGAGCTCACGATCACTTTCTCAAGATCCGAATGCATCTTGGCAGCTTGACCCGCGTCAGCGTCAATCGTTGATAATAGACTGCTGCCAGCAGCGTCCTCGGAGCTGACCTCGGTGACCTCGGGACGAGACTGCGTCCGCACCGAAGAGGTCAACGCTTTAACGCCGTCATTATCCCCGACGTCCCTGCGTCTTCGCAACGACGAGGAGGACATGGACGAGTTTGTTCTGTCGGAGCTTTTTGAGCTCTCCATCGAGCTTTGTGCACTAACACCAGAGTCGTCCGCCATTTCTTGAGGAACGGCTTTCAAGCGATTCTCGAGAGGCTCGCGATCATCGACATTATCTTCGTTTGTAATAGTCACGTCTAGATCGTATTCTTCCGTACTCTCGTTATCTCGAATATTTATAACGTCGTCGATGTCGCGACCGCAAAGATTCAGGTCAACCGGCACACTGGCTACTCTCGTATAATTCTCGAAGAGGCTCGACGATGATACCGTACCGATACTCGTACCCGGATAATAATCCGAGCTACGTGGCGAACGTCCCGACGGATAAGCACTGCTACTCGACTCGTCGAAGCCGCTGGGCAGACTGGGCGCGCTACGGGACTTATCCGTAAATCTAAAATTAAATCCCGTTGAGTTGCTCCACCCTCGTTGATGCTGGTGCTGGTGCTGCTGCTGATGCTGAGGATGATTTTGGTGGTGGTGGTGGTGGTGGTGGTGGTGAAGCAAGCCACTGCCACTGAGTCCGCTGCTCGCCATATTGTTACCACTACCACAACCGACTCCGCTGACCCCGCAACCGTCGACTACGCCGGCTATATTTAACCTCGTCGTCTGCAGAAGTCGCGAGGACGCGGAGGAAGCCAGCAGCGAACACGCCGAGACCTGGCCAGCTTTTAGATCCAACACCGCGTCCCTCTTCGTCTCGATTCCGATCTCGCGAAGATCTATCGTGTTGCGAAAGTCCAAGGACGTCGAATAACTTGGTACGTTACAGTCCGTGAAGCTCAACAGGCCTGCACGATCCTCGTAAGGATCGTACCGTCTGGTTTCATGTCTTCCTGACGTTTCTTCTTCCTCTTCGATATCTTCCTCGTCGTCCTCCTCGTACTCGTCGTCTTCCTCATACGATTCTTTCTCGTGCCAGAAATCCCTGCGACAGACGTACAGAATGAGAGAGAGAGAGAGAGAGAGAGAGAGAGAGAGAGAGAGAGAGAGAGAGAGAGAGAGAGACAGACAGACAGACAGACAGACAGAGAGAGACAGATAGAGACAGAGAGAGAAATATCCGTATTCCGTGGGTTGAAAATAAGTAGATTTTGTAGATCCAATAGAATGCGCAGCCAAGACAATTAGGAACCAGAAATATTTTCAGTCACGAGGCGAGCAATGAGATGAGATTCTATATATAAAAAGAAACAGACACAGAGAGAGAGAGAGAAAGAGAGAGAGAGAGAGAGAGAGTAATATAAGGGATTTGGTATATCGATCAGACTCACCTTTGGCCTCGATCGTTTCTTCGTCCACCAGCACTTAGATCGTTGCTGGTCTTGGAATAGAACGACGCTGAAAATCCGTTGCTCAGATCGTTGCTCGAGGTCACTTCAGTTTTGTGACAAGTATCGAGGCTCTCGAAGCTTCGAAAGGGTCGAAGCTTTGCGAAACCGTTCCTTCCGTTAACCGGAAATCCATTCACCCCCTCATTCCAGGTGCGTTCCTCGTCAGTTCCCTCCTCATCGCAATCCTCCTCAAGACTGTCCGGTGACGTATTCTCAAAATGAGAATTCGAACGGTTCGAGTACTCGAGGGAATCGTAACTGTAACCCGAGGGTGAAACCGTTGCACAGGTACGCTCCAGGGACTCGAATTGCAACAGGGAACTCGATCTCGAAGAAGATTCCGAAGACCTTGAAGAACGGGGCGACGTCCACTGCTCGTCAGTCAAGGTCATCGAGGCATCTCGATCGTGACTAGCATTTCTTCGTCGTCGCTTCTTAGGCACCACCGAATTGCACTCGCTTCCACTGCCATCCGGTCGCTCGTCTTCTTGATTAGCGATTGAAACAGAAATCAATATATAACTATTAACGTTAATTAAGAGTCAACATTATAATTCTACTCAATTTTGGTATTTTGTATACATTTTCTTATTAAGCCCGTTATATCCACTCTTGACTAACTTGTTTTCCATCTCTGAAGTGAGAAAAAAAAGATCAACGTTATATTTTTGTTATCGCCTGCACGGGCACTAATTATATAGAACGGAAAAAAACTTTTCAGAAGTGGCTAACAAGCTGCCGATTATGACTAATATGGGCGAGAACCACTGGAATTTTTGTAATTCACAGAAATCTCCTCAAAGGGAAAACGAATTTGGATGGACGAATTTGATTACTGAACTTGCCCTTAAAGCTCCATCCAAACTTGCCCTTAATGCTCCAGTCGGGATGCGCTTTCTTATTTTTTGTATCTATCAAGTATCTTAAATTCATTTATATTCAAATAAATATAATGAACTAAAGAAAAAAAGTGTAAATCTTAACGGAAACATAAATCGTGTAGAAAGTTTAGACGAATACAAATTGTACACGCGCGATAGAATTCTTCGCGCGTCAAGTGTGGTGCAAGGGGTGCCTGATCTAAGTTTAGTATATTGTACCAACAGTTGAATTACGCGATCGTAAAGTTTCGCAGCTCTGTTGCGCGTAAGTGAATGGGAGAATCCAGCAGATTGTGCGGTTAGTGCGTGTTGTACAAGCAAACTCTGTTACGCAAATCGTGGGTATAATTTTAGCGTTGCAGGAGCGTTAATTCGGGATTTGAACGGCCTCTCATTGTCCGCTTCACATGCAGGTTTAGATTGGATATTTCATTCGATACGTTCAAGATTTTTTAAATTACTAATTAATTACAAAAAAAATTTTGAAAGTGTAAGGTAGAAGTAAAATTTGTAATGAGAAGAGAGATGCACTAGCGAGATAACGAGTAGAAGTGAAGAGTTGCATGACATTGCGCCTGCAATTATGCAACTGGGCGTACAGCCGAGTGAAAAGTGAAACCGCGTGAGTGCAGAGCAGGATTAGATGCGTTGAGATACTAGAACTAGTTGAGACGACTGTAATGGGTTCGTTGCGACTCATCGGTTTCCGGAAAGCGTCTGGAAATATTCATAAGCGTTGTATTATCATTATTATTATTGTTGCTAGCATTATTGTGGAATTGACGATACGTTACCTGCTGCTCTCTGACTGGCTCTTATGTGAATAACACTCTCGGTCTCCGAATCAGAGCCGAGCCAGTAGGTGGTGCCGCTGCGATCGGAATCGCTCTGCAAGTCGTCCGAGGTCTCCTCGACTATCGTTTCCAGAAAGTCAACTTGCTGTACATGCGCAGCATCTGCAATTCCAAAACATAATAAAATGATGAAATTAGCGGTACAGCTACAAGAATTTTAATCGTTCGACTCCCTCCCTCGCTCTGTATATTTTTTTCTCGTTATTCTTTCGTTATCGTACACAGCCAATCTCGTTGCATAAATGAAGAGCCTGAAGAGGAAAGATTCAGAAGGGAAGGACGGGGTCAGCGAAGATCAAACGGACGCGCCGGTACTAGAGAGAGAGGGAGCGAGGGAGGGATGGAGGGAGAGAGAGAGAGCTCGGATGTAATCAACGAGAGTCCTTAACGAGGTCTAATCTAGATAAGGGGACGACGAGTAGTCGTCGTACATGCTGTATACACGCTCCAGGCCTACAGCAATGACGAGACTTACATTTCACTTTCGCCGAGAGACTGGGTGCATATTAGGGAAACGAAGCGACATTAGCTCGTCCAATGTTAGCACTGTACAATGTCAGTAACGTAATGTCGAAAACATACATGTTTTGTATAATCGACCGTGTACAAGAAAATAAACAAAGTATTTATTTAATATACATTAACTACATTTGATTTTTAAATCAATTTTGTCGAATTAAAAATGGTGCAAAGATGAATTTCCATATTTATTTTCAGCTAAAGTCATTCCTTTTAAACCAATTGCAGTAACGAGAAGATATTACGATCGAAAGACACCAGAGATATACAATAATTGTGAATAAACGACGTAGAACCCGCGACTGAAAGTATTTAACGAGAGAACCGCCGTCCAGTGACTAATTCCAGACAGAGTCGAAGCTAACACGAGAGTCGTAGTCGTAATGCAACACGTCACACAATCGGTAACGCTTGTGTACGTCCGAGTTAACAAGATCCAAGAAAAATCAGGATATAGCCAGTAACTAGAAGTAAATTCCAAAGATTCTACGACCGGATCGAGCTTTACCCATTTGTTATTCCCAAGACCCTTCGATGTTCCCCATTGATGTATAATTCATAGATACCAGCAGTTCATTATCTGGTTAGCGTTCAGAAACTTGGAGAAGCGAATTAGACTTCCCAGTCATACGAGATTTCTGCTGAGTCTGAGAAATCGAATGTGCAAATTTTACGATGCATCAGCCAATAGGTATCATGACCATTCAGTTTGTATATATTACTACGTAGAATCGATTAGTCTCTGAGCTTCGATAGAACGCAGTAATTATTTAATGAGGATCGATCGTAGAGAGAAAAAAACTCGATGAGGGAGTCGACCATTAATTAACGACCCCTGGAGATCAGAGAGAGGTGATCTTCTCTGCTTCTCTGATAGAGAAGAAAATATTCACGAAATTGATTTTTTTTTAAAATGTATCATACAATATAATGAAATAAAGGATACAAATGTAATCCGCTTCTTCCGTCAATCTCGCCGTTCGCAAAACCGTTATTGTCAAAAGGAATATTGGATGATTGTTATTAAATGATTTTTAACTAAAGATTTTAAATAGCAATCTTTAATTTGTTGCGCAATCGCATTGATTTTCGCTGATCAAACGTAGCCTTTGTAAAAGCATCGTTTTAAAACATCGTCTATATTACAAAATCGTTTATTTCATTAACGTAAATATTGCAGAAGAGCAGCATTGTCTCGAGAACATTGATGCCCCGTCGAGCTCCCGTGACTCCACAACCGCTTCACACTTAACTCCACGGTTCAAGGCTGGTAGAAATAGAGCAATCAATCCACATCAAAAGTGCCTTTCTGTACCACAAACGTAAAAAATCAAAACTACGCAGAACTTTTCCCAGTCAAGAATAAACCATGTAGACTTTTAATTCGCCTCTAGCAAATGGAGAATCTGCCAATAAGTATTTCATCTATTAAATATAGAGCTACGTCTGCAATCATATTTTCAACCACCCTGATATTCGTCACATTTAAGGAAGGTCGAAAAATTGCGGAAAAAACTCGTGAATTACGTAAAGTAAATCGATTTTCCAATTCCAGAGGCAACAATCGTATCACTAGAGAGAACAAGTCTGACGCTTGTCTGCGATATTTAAGCAGCGACAAATATTCAGTCGTGTTTGCAGGGATAAAGTGCACCTTAAATAAACTTCTACCCACGTAGCTATATCGACTTGAGTCTAGCCGAGTGTGTCGCAACGAGATAAAGAGAGAGAGAGAGAGAGAGAGAGAGAGAGAGAGAGAGAGAGAGAGAGAGAGAGAGAGAGAGAGAGAGCCAAAAACTTAAAAATCCACGGGCATCACCTTTCTGTCTCGGCACATTTTTCACCTCTCCTGCTCCTCTCGAGAAACAAGTCCCTCCAGTGTTGCGTAGCTTCCACAGCTCGTAGTCATACCATAATAGAAGCGAAGGAAAGCCGGTGGCTGGTGAGCTAGGAAAGTGCCAGATTCTTCACGCTCCAAAGCCGGCCTGGATTCCTACGAGTTTTGTTCCCATATATACAAGAATATACATATAGAAACGTTCTATCGGCTGGAGCAGCTTCGAAGGAGCGCGATGACGCGTGTACACGAGAATAAGGGGCGAGAGAAAGAATTTTCGTGGTTCGTGCTGACCTGTGGGTGAGCAACAGGTAATTCTACTGCTGCTGCTGTTGGTCAGCAACAGGTGGTCTCGCTCTCCGTTCCTTGTTCACGGCGCGGTATTTGGTTAACGCGCTATCCAACAACACTCCACGTTCTCCACTTGCATACAGCACTATACATATATGTATGACTGTCTCTGCGTATACAAGTATAATTCTCGAGCACACCAGCTCATGCGAGACAAATTGCGTTTCGGAGGAGTTGTGGAAACTGGCGCTGCAACAGCAACAGCAACAGCAGCAGCAGCAGCAGCAGCAGCAGCAGCGCGGTTTGTCTCACACGTTGATCGTTCGCTCTGCTGTTGGCCTCGCGATCTCGTCGCAGGAGAAACCAATCGAGACGAGCTGCGTCGAGGTCGCAACAGATGCACGCAGGAAGACGGCAACTGATGAGTCTGATGAATAACCACTCGCGTATACTATACATAGTCTTCAATCTACTGTGTAACATTTGTGTATATTACGATATCTAGACAACGGACAATGCGGAAATAAATGTTTAAAAAATATCAAATTATTTGGCCGAGTATTTATTTGTAAATACGAATAATATACTAGGCCTGAACAAAATTATACTTTAACCAAGTTCAATTATATTTTTCCTTGATATATTATTTTTATTCGAAGAATATACTTTTCCGGGTGACAACTTCAATTGAAAGAATTACAACGAATACTCCTCCAATCAATTGGAAGTAAAACTACCGCAGAGAACACTGAAGCTACAACTAAACGAGTTTCGGATTCAGCGTTCCACCTGCAGAGCATATGTTACTGCTTATTCATATTCTTCTTCCCTCCTTTGCTGTACTGTGTATCCCACGAGAGAATTCGTGCATCCCACGATGCATCACGCCTGCTTTATATATATATATATATAAATATAGTGTTGGTGCACCATACAGAAGGACTGTATATACGGCCAAGGAAGCGGGGGCCATTACGCGAGGATTCCGTTACACTGGAAGCCCGATGCAGAGAGAAGTCTTATGGGGACTTGTAGGTACCTCAGCGAACACGAGTCTCATGAAAAATCGCGTGCGCGAGAGTCTCTTCCCTCGTAACACGCACGAAAACTTGTTTTTTACTTTATTTTTGCATCGAGAAAGCACACACTCATCGACTAATCTAATATATTTTTCCACAGCGCGATTTCTATGTATGTGCGTGACCGGCTGTACGCGGTTTATCGTTTATGTCTCGCAACCTTCTTCATCGTTGAGGCGGAGATTCGTCCGACGTCCGCGTGCGATCTAACAGTTTGTCTTTCTCTCTTTATCTTCTAGATTTTATCTCTAATACATGTGGGTGTAGAAAGTAAGCCAGATCCTCCGAGGCTGTTCGATGCATTAATATCCGCGAAGATGCGTATGCTGTTACGTACTGTAGTATATGCAAACACTAGCCGGTGTAAAAATGAACGAGGCTGTCGATTCTCTTAGCGGATACCGTAAATATAAACCTCCGGAAAATCAGCATCTTACTGTGGAATGAAAGATATTTGGAGCGTGCATGATATTCACGCATGAAAGAAAAAAATTATCATTCAAATAAATGTACTGATGCAGGCGTGCAAGCGTAATACAAATTTACGGCAATGAAACAAATGTATTCGTTAAGAAATAGAATACTCCGAGACTCTCCACACGCACGAGCGAAGAGTCTTCACCGAAACGACACTTTTGACCTGGCAGACCTGCCTTTGATGAGGCAGAATTCGTAGTGTTTGCTATACATGCGCGTTGCGATTTGCGTAGATTCATCGATGGAAATCATCCGCGGTAACCCAGATGTCGATTCTCGAAAGAAAGGAAAGGAGAGAATACTCGCATCGTTAACGCAGATCTCTACGACGTAGCTGCTGCTACTGCTGATGTCGGGTTGAGTATATCCGGTCATTACAGGTGCGAATACACACCAGACGCATCAAAGCTTATCAAGCGCGCACAACGAAGAAAATCTCGTGAGAACTTCGAGTTACTCTCATTTCCCTCTCAAGATTCACGCACTGAGCTGAGCTAGCGCTGAGATTCTCATGTTCTTTCCGTAGCTTACATTTGTCTTTATGAGGCGTTTTTTAGATTGCTCGATGCCTGTGATTAAACTACGACATTCCTTGACGATTCCGGGACGAAAACGAATACCTGGGCATTCCTGGTTAACCTAGATTTTCATCTGCGAAGCAACCATGTTAGATTTTCTGTAAAACGTATATTTTGTTCGAGGAAAAACTTTCAAAATGGCTATCGACCCTTCTCAAAGTTCACGTGTACGGTGATGTACGCGAACGTCGAATAATACCGAATGCCGAGAGGATATACGACGCGGGCAACAACCGTAACGTTATAAAACCAAGCCGTTGCGACAATAGAAAGAAAGAAAGGAAGGGGATAGGTGTATAGAGAGAGAAAAAGAAACACTATGACAATGATGATGATCACCATGATGGCGATGACTACGACAATTGTAAATGTGAAACCACGAACCATTAGCCCGTAAATCCTCGTGCGTAGGCTGAAAGTGCTGGTTGTGCTGCTGATGCTGTAGCTGGAAACCGTAGGCAGGAAGCCAGGGATTCAGCCCGTTCACCAGGTCCATGTCAGCAGCGGCCATGCTCCGCGAATCCTCTTCCTCGTTTCTGGAAGTAACGATTCCAGAATCGAAGGACGATTGTCTTGCGAGCTGCTGCTGCTGCTGCTGCTGTTGATGATCGGCGTGCGGCAGCGACGACGTCGACGTCCCGACGCACGTCGACGACGCCGTCTCGGTGCTCATCTTCGTCGACGATTCTTCGCCGCCTCGCCACACGCCTCCACGATTATTGTACTCGCTTTTTTTGCGCTTGTCGGACTCGTACTTTTCGTCGCGTTCCTCGTTTCCCAATGATTAGACGCTCCGTCGAAGTGTGAACCCCTCTTCCGCCTTTCCACGAGGGGCTTCATCATCCTCTTTCGTGGGTTCCTACGATTCGTTCTTCATCTCTTTCTCACTCGATCATTCTTCAGTTCCTTACTTTTTCGTCAACGCTGCCGTCCGGCTTCAACAAACAAAAAAATCATTTTTCAGATGTATTTCTATATTATTTGTCTTTATTCATTTTGATTTTAACGTAAGAGTTCCTAATGTGGATTACATCGGTGTACGTGTACGGCCTTGCAAGAAAGCTATGTCGGGTTATACGGTAACAAAATGGTACCGTTCTTTTTTTTTATTACAGCGATACACACCGTTGGCATAGCACCATAAGAAATTGAGTACATTTAAACATTTACTATCTCGATTATAACATGAAATTTGTCGCAAAAATTTCTACAGTTACATCTGCATCCAGTACACATTTTCTTCTCAATAAATCAAGATTAAACGGTGCTTGAGTTACCGCCCTATAATTATTTTCGAATTTTTCATAGATCTTTTAAGTTGATCCTGCGCGAATAAAATAAGCACATAACGAAGTACCAACTCCGTCGAAGAAGTTAAAGCCTTGTTAGCCATGTAAGATGATTTTTTCTTGATTAAAAAGTGCATTAAAAATGTTAACCAAAGCCTATTTCGATGTAATTTACCTCAATGATCACAAATTTGTTACCCGTTTTATCGAAATCCCTGAGAAGCCCGAAAAATGTATTATTTCAAAGGATTTTCTAATTATTTTCAATCAGAAAAATGACTGAAGAATACAAATATTAGGAATTCCGAGAACATTCTGAATTTTTGTCCACATACGAACCTCCGACCTTATGCGCACGAATTGTCGATGCGAGGAATAATGTAAAAAAAAAAAAAAAAGAAAGATACATTTGAAAGTAGCAATTTATAAAAATACCCAACGATAATTGAACACGAAGGAAAGTAGGATTTTAAAATGAAATTTCACGCAACAGAGAAGAGATAACGAGTGAAAGAGAGGGCGCATGCAGCTGACAGGACGTAAACATTTCACGCTACGGATCAGGGTCCCGAGCGGAGGGTGGGGCACAAGAGGCGCAATAAATTCGTTCTATCCATTGTTACCCTTCTTTTTCTTTCTCTCGTTCCAACTCGTTCGCTCTTGGTTACCTTTTTTTTTTTTTTAAATTTATTTCTGGCTTCTTCTCGCTCCTGCGTATTCATCACTCCCGTTATTTTCGACACGGGGCCATTGACACGCGGTCCGGCAAGAAGCCCGGTTCACGACGAGTACTTACGAACACACATATACGCAAAATATAAAAAAAAAAAAACGCAGATTCGAGATAGAGGCTCCTATAACTCGTTTTTCTCTTTTTTTTTTAAATACCGTAAACGTGTATATAAAAGATTAACAGAAAGGCGAATAACCGAACGAAGCTACGAACTTAAAACTGCATCGTTCTCAAATGGCAAAACAACTTTCGTGATATCCGGTTCAACTCGCTGAAAATGTTATTTTATGATTTTTTTTAACTTTGATCGTTATTATTATTATCATTATTGTTATTATTTTATATAATTTATACGAAGCCTGCGTTTTACTTTTTATTCGAGGAAGGTTGAGGAAGCCGAGCTCTGTTTATAGACTCGACTCGACGAGAGTGACTCGACCGAGTATCGAATGATTTTCGGCGAATTTGATAATAACCGTCGGGGTTATCCGGTGGCCGTATACGAGACGAAGAGGATTAGGGAGGCAACGCAAAGAGAATAGGAAACACGCAGCAGCTCGTCGCTTACTTATTACATTATCGACGACGCGTGTGAGGTTTAGCGCGAGTCTTATCGAGTATTACGTTTCTTATCGTGCGGTGAGGGCGATTATTTAATCGTGCGTTGCATCGACGAGGTACGCGCGCTTACGTTTCCCGGTTAACTACATTCTACGCGAGTGACGGTGAAAAATTATTACGCATCGCGCAGGCAAATGTAACGGTGCAGTGAGAGAATAAATAAAGAGAAAAAAACAGAGACACGTCGACGCGGTCAGTCACGTTTCGCTCGTCTGTTTTATGCACCGCGACAAACGCGTATGCAAGTACTTAAGAACATGCCTGCGCGATAGCGAGGTATGCACAGTGTATCTGCAGAAAATCCAGGCGTACGTGACGAAAGCTAAACAGGCGTCTTTGAAATATTTACGATCGAGTTTACGTATCAACGTATACCGTACGTATGCGTGTGCCTTGATAACTTTGTAATCCAGATGCGCGCGTTTCCGAATCCTCGTGACCCGGAAATGCCTCTCGTAACGACTCGCGCTGCAATAATTGTTATTCTTATTTCCGAGGTGTGTAAAGTTTATTCGAAGCCGCTCAATAATTTTGTAATAAAAATCTTCGGTATAAGCGTGGCACGAGAGAGTCATTGAAAGGAAATGGGATATGCGGGTCGATCGTCGCTCGGCGATATGACGGACGCTGTCAAATGTCACGCGCACGACAGCGCATCCATGCGATAAGCCGAAGGGGACGACGGACACGGATTTCCCATCGAAGCGAAAAGCCGATGAGATGCTCGTGAAGAAATAAAAAATAAAGAAAGAGACTCGGGTGCTCGTTGACGAGTGTGAGGGAGAGGGAAAAGAAGAGAGTCACGGTGAGTGAACGAAGGGGCGGTGTGACAGCCGAGGAAGTAAATACTATACGGTTCTAGTCGCATGGTGAAGAAGGACAAGAAAGATAGGGTCATGTATATACGTGCTGCATACCACAATGCAGCAATGTTGTACAGCGAAGTATAGGGGAATCTCGCATAGACAATATTCTGTGTGCGACTGCGCCACGGCGAGCGGATACCTGTCAGCGCGCATTCCACGATCCCACGTCGTGCCGAAGCAGCAGCAGCAGCGGGTACATAGCCGTCGCGCAGCGTTCCCTGCTGCCTGTACCGCGCACTCCGTGGCTTTTATATTACTGTTCGCAGCTTTGCTTTATCGTAGCAGTATCGCATATGCCTTTCCAACTCTGCGCCAACTTGCACCGCGTTTCCACCTTGCACCGACGCACCGCAAAGTACTTTGTACTCGTAGTAAAAACACTATAGTTGCACCTCGTAGCACCACTCGAAGAACATGAAGGATTCGAAGGTTCGTATATCGAGCACCGAGTAGCACCGCAAAGTGCAAGCACGGTCGTTCAAAATTTCATTATATTTCCATATATCTCTTATTCAACATCTATTATCTCTTCTTCTGTGAAAGAAGAAGAGGAAGATAAAAGACACGGAAGGCAACATGGCGTTGCGCGGTTTCGCTCGCGGCACATCGGTTTCGCAAATCGCGCGAGAACGAAAACGTCACCCGGTTCGTGACACTCGCGTGTGCGCGCGTAGAGAGAAGAGATCGCGTACGCAGAAGCCGAGGCGCACCCGCGCGATCCAGTAGCGGTTCCACGATAGAAACGCACCAACGACCGACTTGAGAACGATTCGACCGATCTAAAATCGAACAAGGACAACGATCGCGAACGCGATGGTATAGTATCCCCGGATATCGTGTATAGTACTCACGCGAGAGACTCACGACGAGAGAGTAAACGCTACTTTACCGCCAGGGTAAAATACTAGAACGTAACTCTCGGAGTCGCGAGGCTTTCGCCTCGGTGTTACGGGGGAGCCGGCCATCCCCACCTACGTTTCGGTGCCACGTGATCCTGTTGGGAGGCCAATCCGTGGAGGGCCGTCCACCAGGGCCGCGAAAGCCTCGAACGGCAACGAGTAACAACCGTCTACACTACTATTACTACTACTACTACTACTACTATTGGTATACTACTGCTACTCTGCCGATTCACTGTACTACTACTCGGTCGACCGTGCCCGCTTCACGTTTGCTTCAATCTTCTTCACGACTTCTCCGTAACTTCTCCGCTACAAAGGAGTTCCATCTACGCGACGGCCGATATCTTTGACTCGTCACTCCACTTTCCGCATCTACGCCCTTTCCTCCTGTTCAAATTATAGCAAACTCAAATATGAAGCAACAAAAGCACAAAAAAAAACAACTAAAACCGCGTCTGTGGTAAAACCAGTTTTTTTTATTTAATGACCTTCCACTATTTTTTTTTTTTTTTTTTTTAATTAATGGCGAATCAGAGTTTGGCCATAATTCAGTAAATTATCTTGAAGTAATTCTGGTAATGTGCAGGAAAATTCTAATTAATTTTTCAAGTCAGATAGATATTTGCTTGAAATATTTTACTTGTTATATTTTTCGTTGAGTGAATACTTTTACAACTATCACATGTTACACGTTATTATTAAACGTTTTTTTTTTTTACCTTAATAAGCCTACCGAAACTCAGGATTTGTCGCAACGGAAGAAGCAGTCGATGGTAATAAAGTAATTTCTTATTGGTTCGATAAATAGAATCATGCTGACACGGAAGAGGGGTCATTGATCTCCGGATGAACGAAGATAAGATCGACAAGGTCGTTCGATCGCAGGAAGGGATTAGTCGATGATGGTTGTCAAAAATTGAGGCGCATTAGTATGCGTGACCCAGAGCAGTCGCCTCGTTTGAGGCGACGTGATCCATCCAAGACTCGCGCGGGAATTCTTTTATAATTGATCTCCGTAGAAGGCGAAGTACCCGGCAATAAAAGACGACACCGAATATGCGCTCGAGATCGCAAATAAATAAAGATAGGCTGTGACGCAACGGTGTGTACGAACGAATAATAAAATTCGATTGGGTTTTTGTAAAGAATATCGTTCAACACACGTGTATGAGCAACATGTTAGAAGCGCAACTCGAATATGGAGTTTACACAGCGTAATATACATTTTGACAAGCGGTTCGCGTTATAGAGATACCGGGAGTGACAATGCGTGCTCAATTGATATTCGAAAGAGGCGTTGTTAGTCTCTTAGGATGAATCCTCGGTGTTCTTGTGGAAATGATCATCATCGATATCCCCTGTCGCTGTACAACTACGATGATCACACAATGAGAAACAGAAAACACGCGGCGGCGATGATCGCGGGGATACTCGCGACATCTCGGGAATTCTTGGATTTTCCGGTCATGTCGTACTGGTTCTCCGGGGAATCTGCAAAGATGAATATATATATAATATTTATAAACTGCAGGAAGCATGTTATACAATGTTAACGGGTAAATTAATTCGCCTTACGAATGAACCAAATGATCGCAATTTCCTTTAGTATTCGGGTACGTATATCTTCTTACCGTAATCAGAGAAATGCAGAGCCTCCGTAGCCTCATCGTCACACTCGTCTTTCGCGGCTCTTGCGACAACCCTTCTCGCAAATTTTTCTCGATCACCCGTTGCTTCGTACGTATTCTCGTCGTCGAGAGTTTCACGATCGTATCGCGTCAGGTCATTGTCAGCTGGCATTCCAATTTCCGACTGCAAACAATTACGAGTAATCCTGTAAAGATACTAACCGTTATCGTAGTACTCTGCGGGAAGTTCCGAGACCTTCTCCTCATGATCATTGTCATCGTCGTCATTCACCTCCTCGTCCTCCTCATCATCCTCCTCCGCCTCTTCTGCCTCGGTCTCTGCTTCCTCGTTTGTCTGCTCTGGATCGTTGTATTCCTCTTCCTCGTCGAGGTCTGCATCCTCACCGCCGTTCATGGGCGCCAAATTTGCAGAATTTTCCATTTCGATCATGCGATTGAAATATGCGTCGTTCCACATCACGTCATCTTCGGCTTGATCCGACTCGTCCCTAAAAAGTCTTCGTAGGTGAACCGAACTTGTGCTGTACTGTTCCCCTGTGACAACGAGCATCAAGAGGAGTCGCAGCACAAACATAGCCTGAATGTTAACATTATTGCACAGATTAAAAAAGCGACAGTTAGCAGACAGAAGGATTGACAGTTCAAGATTCAGAATCAACGCGACGAAGTTGACAACGAAGAGAGGCTCATCTCGCTTTTTTCCCATTATTAATAGACGTCAGGCTACTTTTTTTCAAGGGGTTGAATTCCAGAAACTGTAGGAAAGTAACAAAAAGATTAAACTGCAAAAGAAATAAAAAAGAATTCAGGCAATTCAAATTCGTACAAAAGTTATTTTATTTTTAGAATATTGTACAGAAAATCACAGCAGTTTAATAATACGTGAGCAATGAGAAGAATACGTGCACATGACGTTGCGCCGCCTCGTGACGTCTCGACTCGTTGTTTTTTTATTCGACTTGTTATTTTCTTTGGCCCGTTGCCCATGTCGATGCCAATAGTCTCTGTGACGAAGTCTCGATCTACGCCGGCAAGGAATTTAAAACGCGAGATCTTGATGACGCGCATGTTCGACGAACTTTGGCCCGCGTCGATGGGCTTGCAGACAGATAATCCAATCTGGCAGAGACAATCGCGCGGTGTTCACGACCGACTAGAGTCTTAGTCTCTTCGCTCGATGACGAGTTTAGGCCTGATGCTTCAGCAAATAGGTCTTAGTGACTATGTCCGACCGCATGTTATCCGTGCTCAAGTATTCTTTGTACTTGCATCCAGGAACTGGGCAGCTGGAAAAGATATGCAATATTTATTTTTAAAATTCGGTATACATAGCTCAAAACAGTTTCACAGACTATAGAGCAATATATAGCTAACAATAGCTATTCATATTGCTTCTAAGCCTTCGCAATATTTAAAATTAGCGATTAATCGGTCGTTAATGCTCTGTTTTTTATAGAAATTATGTTTTTATTCCTCGTTAGCTTTAGATTTGACCATGCGTACCGAGTGTGAGAGTTAACGGCGATCAGAGCTACGACACTCTCGCGATCATAGATGTGACCGCAAATAACATTTTTTACGGGATCGGTCATTCGCTTCTTCGTAATCGGATCGATGACATTGACGGTGTTACGAGTAAGCTGTAAATCGGCGTCTTCGCCGTCCTCGACGGCACCATTTTTACCATCCTCGTCTGTGAAAAACAATTTTATTATAATCTTCTCTGGGATATGAAAATCCTTCCAACAAGATTTCCTTACCGTTTTCTAAAGCACTGACGATTCGGTCAAATTCTATCAGATTTGCGTTTGAAGATGGATCCGGAGAGATCTGCGATATTTCATTTTTATACTCCTGTGAATTTAAAAAACCATTATTACGGATACTAAATTGAAATGTTGTCGCAAAGATTAGTGTTATGCATTTACCTCTATGAGATTATTTTTCTCATCCTCTGTGCTCTCTTCCGTTTCGTAAGCCTCTGTGATACGTTCTTTGATCTGATTAGCGCATATCAGTTGTTCTTCCATACTGCAAAGTTTCTCAACTTCGCACCGCAGTTGCTTTAACATATTTTTACGCTGGTCACCTTCTGAAATAAAAATAATTAAAATTATGTCTTCCGATCCTGATAACATTACCGTAACGAATAATCTAAATACATTTTGCAGTTCTTGTAATTCAAAATATTTATGAGACACGGCAGCGTCTATCGTGATAGTCGAGGCTTAACCTTCCGGAAATATTTACCATAGTGTAGTATGGTGTTTGCTGCACTCTTAGCGAGACTCTCGTACATTTCCCTGTTTAATTTCATCAAGTTGTCCATTTTTACTGTAAAAATATAACTCTCGAAGCACCGAAGACAAATTTATCGCAACGCTTTTAAGAGGTTAAGTTGTTTTGTTGTTGAACGAGCTGCAACCGATTCTACCGTTGCAATTACCGGCGCACGTGTTTAGTCTTCGCGTCAACCAGTTGGTGTCGCTAGTTGGTTATTTTTTGAACGGCGATAAACAATTTAATCAACTCCGCGAAAAGCATAGGTAACAATTAAATCATTCACGCATATCATTCAACAAGAATTACATTATAATTGAATTTATTACAAGAATACACTCTCCGTTACACAGCGATGCCGTTTTTAACTGAAATGACAACCCCCGTTGAAACATCTCATTCTTTCTTTCATGGCACAATTATTATCTGTACAAGTCGTTATCATCGACGATTCTTCATTCGGAAATCACAGCGAGGTTATTTTCGTGCTGTCAGTCCATATTGAGATGAATGTACTGAGCAGTGGCGGAAATCTGAGACATCTTCAGTTCCATCTTCTTCTCCTTCAGTTTGAGAAGCTTTTGCTGAATTTCCAATTCACTTTGTCTAATGGCCATTTTCTCATTGTGTCTTCTTTCCCTGTTATCCTCAGCTTGAGCGAAATTTTTGTTCATTTCCGCGAGAAATGTCTCGAAAAAGGCGAGAGATACTTTTTGAGTGTTGCACTCCTTCTTTTGAGAGGCAGAGGAAGCATTCCCATGGAAATCCTCCCCAGTTTGGCCGGTCCTCGCATTGACCGCTGCATCCCTGATAACCTTTTGAGCTAATTTTGCCGAACCACTGGGAGGAGGAAAGTCACTTTCGTCAAGGTACATATGTCTCTTTTTCTCATTGAATATTTCGTCCAGCGCTCGCTTGTGTTCCCAATGTCCATAATGCCTTATTCTACCTGGCTTCTTCAGTCTCTCTCTAAATACAAGGTTCTTATACTTTCTCTCTAAAACTCGCCACTTGTTTTCGCACTTCTGAGGACTAAAGTAGAAGCCAAATTTCTGCATCTCGAGGGATATAGTTTCAAACATCTCTCGAAAACTCCTTATTCGTGTCGTCTGACCGACCATCGCATGATACTTCTTGTATTGAGATATGAGACACGAAGTCGCGTGACTCGTCCACAGATTCAGCGATGCCACATCCGTTGTCGATTGAATGGTATTTGTATTGTCAAAGCCTGCAAAACCGATATCGTTGTCGTCATCTTCAAATCCATTAGAGGCTGGCTCTATTTTTATTTCCATCTCAGCTTCCACATCTCCTAAAATTAATATTTATATCATAAAATCTATTTCTACGTTACACGAGGCAGCGATTACAGTTCACCTATCTTCCATGTGATATTAATACGCAAGAATATTAAATTATACATTCGATAATTCAAGATAAAGCCAGTTTAGAAAATGTTGTATTTCGAGGTTGCGTATAAGTGCGTACCTACTCCTGTACAAGAGCTACAAGCAAAAGTAGAAAATCATATATAATCGATAAGTCAAATGTTTGTTAATAATCCATTATCGCTATATTTATTTTTATATCGCATTTCAGATGCACAATTATACATTTCAAATCAAATTGTAGTGTATTTATCATTACCATTCCTAAATAGGTAAATCCGGCTAGAAAAATCATATTTTCTGCTTATCATTGTCTTGAAAATAATATGTTTGGCTGCCTTAAAATTGTGGACATTAACTGTAACTACTCCTAACTACTTCTTACCATTGAGTTGACGTTTATTAGCCATTTAAGTTCACTCGTTGATATTTTAATGGTTCAACATTTCAAATTTTACTGGTAAAAAAATCGATCCAGGGAGACCCATACAGGATCGTAAAGAAAAAGAGCAGAAGTTGTTCCAAACCGGTACCTCGTTGAACTGGTTCAGTGCGCCTCGAGAAGTGAGATTCGTCGGCCATGTTATGAACGCCGGCGTCCCGACGTCTCACCCCTCTCTTTCTTTCGAATAACCTGAACTCACTGACTTCCTTAGCACGAGTTTTGAACGTATTCGAAGCATCGGAGTGTTCTTTTACTTCATCAAATATCGCAATACGTTGTGCGCTGATGTCACAAATTTTCTAAAGCTTTGTGCCACCATACGACAGGTTCAAATTTTTCAAAATTGTTGGGTAATCGTTTGATACGATACTCCGGAGATTCTTCATATTAAGAGCCAACTTTTCACTGTTTTTATCGATGAAAAAATTGTATCACGACTATCGGATGTCGCAACAATTTTTTTTTTAATTTTCGCTATCCGGTGGTTTCTGTAATGGCGCAAGGTGCACGTGGTGTGCACCGTGTCCAGTTTTTTAAATCCGAGTAAATGAGATAAGTATATATACACTCGGGGCATTAATCATCTATATCTTTGCATATTGAAACTTGCACTTAGTTTTACCAGTGGAAAGCGCCATAAAAATCCGGATCGATTAAATATCGGTCAATCTCCAAATGCGTAGCAGAGATCGGTGCGATCGTGCTTGATGAAGCATCAATTTCTCGAGTAAACTATTAAGGACGATCGCTAACTTTCCCCTTGCGACATCTTGCTTGACCAATGGCCCCAATCTTCGATTCAATTATATATATTATATATATTATCGCAATTCAAAACAAAGTATTCAGAGCGTTGTTCGGTCGTACTTTCGAAAAACATTTAACACCAAAATAAACATATCAGAGTATCAGTATTGATTAATTGGCAAAATTTTACTGCTTTGTCATAAACTATAAATAGCTAAGACCTAATAGACAAACTAGAAACGAGTTTAGCGAATAGCGAAGTAAATGTTAGCTCGCCATGCACCTGGAATCCTGTACATTCTCTCTCGTAAAGCCTCCGCTCCTGTCACGAAAGCAAGTATTGCACATGACGGATAGATATTTCATGAATTTCATCCATAGGCTTTGCGGGATGAAGAAAGTGAAGGGGCGCGAAGGACGAGGACGAGACCTTCGTGATTCAAGTGACAGAGAAAGAGCGAGAATAACGTTGGAATCGCGCGTGTGTGGCCAAATGTTTTTGTAAACGTTGCTGATTGCGCAGTCGCGTGCGGCGCATATCACAAGACTGCGTCTTATCCCTCCGAATCGATGCGTGCGTTCAATAATATTTTTTTTACGCCTTCACGAGAACACACGCTACGCGCAAAGTGCTCGCATCCTCGAGCACTCCGATGACGATTCAGGGTCGCGCGCACGCTGCGCATTCTCTGACATAAAGTTCCACACGCTCTAATTCTCCCTGTCACAAGCAGGAAGTAAACTATTTCGTAAATTCCGAACAACGTTGTCTCTCTCGGTTGGTACGCTCTCGAACTATACGCGTTAACGACATCGAATGCCTCTGGACAAATCGTCATCGTTGTCTATATTGCATTAAAAAAAATAAACTCGTATTTCCGTGGCTACCAAACGTCTCTCCATCTGTGAGATAACATTTTGTAAACTTTTAATTTACCATTCAATCAAGGGATTTACTATTTTGCAAAAAATCCTTTAACAATAATAATTCGAAATTATTATCGGACAAAAGTATAAAAGTAAATTGAGCAGATTAGCAAATTAATCGTCAATGTAACAAGTTTTTGAAAACATCAAAAGAGTAAACGTTGGTTCCTCTGTCCGAATCTCGGTGCACACAGAAGCCCTTTTTATTTTCAATCAATCTCGGTGGGAGAGGGTCGTCGCGCTCCCCACGTTGCGCGAGCGGATATATCTCCGGTTCCTGGACGTCGGCGCTTACGAGTCGGACTGTACCCGAGCCGACAACGTAGTTTCGATTTCCTGGCTTCTGTGGTAGGCTCGTAGTCATACGAATGCACCATACGAGTAATGGTGTTGCTGCTGTGTGTTCGATAGTAGATACATAGATAGAGAGAGAGAGAGAGAGAGAGAGAGAGAGCGAGAGAGAGAACCTTAGCAAGTCGTACGAATTGCGGCTGACGTCAGGGCTGGTGCTGCGCCGGTCGAGGGGAGAGTCCAAGTCGCGAAAGGGTCGCTCGTCGCTCGGCGACGATCGCGGCAGCGCAGCAGCAGCAGCAGCGATCCAAGTTAGGAAAGGGGGGGTGGGGGATAGAGAGCGTTTAAGAGCGAGCAAGGGGGAAAGGAATGGACGCGGTGATGCGATAGTAGTAGTAGCTGCCGCAGCGAGCGAGATAGAAAGAGAAAGATAAAGAAAGAGAGCGGACTAGCGCCTAGCGCCGTCGTGCCTTGCCACCAGAGGCGAAGTCGAGTCGCGCGTTTCGCGTTTACGTTCGGGGTTTCACGGTGCCGACGCGCGACCGGCCTCTAAGAGAGTGGTGTTCCGTCGGTCCTTGACTTTCTCGCTCCGTCTCGTACGATCTCCCGTTTCTTCGTCTCCTTCTCGCTACAGGACAGGTGTGTCGCCGCTTTCGATTTCCACTGGATTGCCCGGCGGATCCTCGCGTCATTGGGTTTTTAACCTAAAGCGCCAATTCCATCGACCGGCTCTGGCGAGAGTGTCGTTGCGAAATATTAATCCAATTTCGGGTGTAACGATCGTTGTTTGTATAGACACACCGCTCCGGAGGGGTGCCGTGAATAAAAGTAATACATTACTGTTGAATCGGTGCTGGCACGGTCAGTGAGCGTGGGGAAGAACGGGAGAGAGTGGTTCGATGAGACGATGCAGCGGTGTAAAGGGAGGTCTTAGTTAGCGAGATCTCGACGAGACTCGGTGTGCGCTGACTTCTGTACGATACAAACAAACAACAAGAGCCAAGCAGGAGTGTATCGAGGAGCGATTAGCTCGCGCGAGAAGCAGACGTCGGGAAACATGGCCTCCGCAAATTCGAGCCCCGAATGCAGCGGGAACGGTAACAGCGGTGCCAGTGGTAACAGCAGTGCTGCGGTACCGCAGTGGAAAAGGGATTTAATACAGAGACGAAGACAACAAAACAAAGTGTCGACGAGCAACGGGGCGGGCGTGAAACTTTGCTCGGCTGTAACTGGCACGTTCGCGAATAACAACGGTGCGGGAAACGTCGATGCGGGATCATCCTCCGAGCCGGTAGAACGTTGCTCCGATAGCTGCGAAGAACAGCAGCAGCAGCAGCAGCGGCAGCAGTGCGTCGGCGATGCTGGAATTGCATCGTGTATCACAGCGAGAACTCGAACCGACGGTATTAGCGGTTGCTCGGAGTATTTTTCCAGCTGCCAGCACCCGATCGGTTCGTCCGTCTCGTTGCGCGGTCAGACGTCGAGTGGCGCCACTGGATATAGCGAGCCACATGAGAATCTCGATGAAACAAGTGCAGAAGGGGGCTGCTGCGGTGGTAAACTCGGTAACGGCAACGGCGGCGTTCCAACAGTCGTGTGCAACATGCGCCTCGAGACGGACGCTTCGTCCCTCTGTCCGAGCTCGGAGGATGCTCCTAATTGTAACGCGGGAAACAATCAACACGTCGTGATCGGTAGTGCTATGGAACGGGGTAGTTTGGAATTCGAAAATTACGAGAATGAGGAGGCGTTACGAAACTACGCCAACAGCGGTGTCTGCAACAAACCGAGAAACGTCAACAACAAGGAACAGGACTCTGAGCAGGACGCGCGATGCAGAGCTTCGAGGATCATTAGAAGAAAGGACAAAGAATCTACCGGCGGCGGTGGTGTCTGCATTTTCGCAAACGAACAAACGCGAAAGAGCAGAATCGACAAGAGTATGGAAACAAAGATACAGCCAGGAAACGGTAAGAAACCAGTGGGCGAGGAGTGCGAGAGCGACAGCTCTGAAGAACTGCAGTACGGCCCAGGAATCGTCAACAGACTCAAGAGCAAATATCTCAACCTTACGCTGAGAGAAATGAACAAGACTAGAGTTTCGGTGCAGAGATTTAGGAGAGCAGCGAGTCTGGAGGATCTTCTGGACTGCGACGAGGAGCCGGATGAAAAAAATTCACGAAAGTACGCCAAAAGAAATGCTCCTGGTGTTGCACCAAAGGCTGATCGTTATAGAAACGCGTCACGTGGCAATGAATCCATGAAGCGAGCCAGGAGCGTGGAGACTCTCATGAGGTACAACACCGCCTCGGTCGCAGAAGAATCTGCCCAGCCGAATCGCTTTGTCGCACTGAGGCAAGAACCGGTCAACGATCATATCGTACTGATAGATAGAACTATGGTTAAAATAGAGAGTCGTTTGGTCGATCCTGAAAGGCCAAAGGCGATAAACAAACCCAAAAGAATCAAGCCTCTGCTCGCAGAGACGGAGAGACCACCGCCGGATCTAGTCAAGACCACCATGAGGATATTCGAGGGTTCCGTCAAGAAATTTAAGCCAAAAGGAGAAGTCGCTGTCAAAGTAGCTACTTTTAAGACTATTAACGATACATACAAAGCTCAGACCATGAAAAAAGTTGTGCCCAAGCCACCGATCCAGCCAAAACCTTTCGTCAATGGAAATTCCAAGGGGCCAGGCTCTCCGAAGAAGATGCAGGCACCCCAGATACCTACTGCGGAGCTCATAGAGAAGTCTGAGGTCCTCGAAGAGTACAGAAACGATGGTGTCGTTACAGATCCGATAGTACAATCGGTTTCCAGTGTAGTGAGTAAATTTCAGCAAATTGAGAAGTCGCATTCACCCTCACCTTCACCGGAACCCACGTACAAGCTCAAATTTTCGCCGGCGCCGAGTCCTGAACCTCCAGTTACATCCAAACTCAAATCCAGTACCGAGAGTCTCGTTAAATCACCTCCAATAACACCGGTGCCTTCCTCGAGGATAACGTCACCAAGCGTGCCCTCGCCAGCTTCACCGAAGAGAGATTTGATCAGACAAAATTCCAGCCCGGTTCATGCTCCCTCAAGCCCCAGTCGAGAGTTATTCAGACAGGTTTCCGCTCCGGAAGTACCAAAACATTTATCGAGAATCGAAGACAAAGATGCCAAGGATACAGCGACGAAGCTTATCGTCGAAGACTCGAGGCAACCGCAGCAACAAGATAGCAACAATAGCACGGAAAATCTTAGGGAAGAATCAAAATGTATTGACGGTGATGAGCATCTTTTGTCGATTGCAGGTGAAACGAGTGACGAATCCGAGGCAGTGGACGGTTCGAGAACGATTTCGAAACTCGCTCTGGACAATATAAGCAAAGCTGGCAGTACGGTTCAGTTCAATTTTGGTGATAAGCCCTCGATCGGCAAGAGTTACCTGCCGGGCGCTGCTACGCATAACGGACAAAAATCAGAAGTGTTGCAAGCGACAAACGGTGACGCGGAGTCCTCAAAGTCCTCGTTGGAGTCAAAAATAGTGTCTTCCGTGCCAGAAAGTTGTTCGAGTTCCCTGGAAGCGATGGAGGCGAGCAAGGATCAAGCAACGAGACTCCAGGAGCGATTAGAACCAGAGAGGAGCCAAGAAACGAAAACAGCGGTTAAAACTCCAAGTCCCAACGTACATCAGCCAGAATACACCAAACCGATAGGCGCAATCTCCAGTCTGGCTCTGATAAAATCATCGCCAACCACCACTTCAACTTCTTATTCTCAGAACAACGAGAATAAAACAATAAGAAGTCCAAAGTCGGATATCTCGCCACCTCAAAAACAGATAGGAATTATTCGACCGCTCGTATCAACAAAGACGCAGATCGCTCAGCAAAATCTTAGTAATCGTGAGCTCGAAAAGAATCTAATTAATCGCGTTAAGAGCATCGAACAACCGACGAAAGTTGTAGTGAGCTTGAAGAGCGCCGATGAGATTCAGCCGGTTAAGAAAACCGCTACGAGTCCTGGAAACGGTGGTGGCGGAGGTGGCGGATTGTGGGATACCAAACCCTGGAATCAAGCGAATAACACTATGGTATTCAACTTCAGCAACCGAAAGGATGTGCCTGATTACATCGAGAACGACGGTCTGATTATTCGAAGAAAGCGAGAGAAGCCAAAGGTGAGTTGAACCTTGCTTACGCGTAAACGATTTCTTTCACTTTCTTAGACGTCTACGCGGCAACAAAGAAAAAGCACGAGCCGTATAAACGCGTCAAGAGCCTCCCGTGATTGACGAGGTACACGTTCGTGTGGATGTCGTGTTGTCGGTTCGCGAAGACCAGAATTTCAAAGCAAATGCTTAATATTCAAAACACGCGGAACAACCGACTCGACAAACTCGGTGTAACGTTTGCAAACCTCTTCGTCTTCATTTTTCCTTACTCTCGCTTCTTGTCACTGTACAGTAGCAACATATGCACTCTTTATTGATGTACACAACGTGTGTTGAAATGAAGCACGTGTGAGCGAATGACACACTTTATTATAATTGACACCGTCGTTGAATGTATATCGTATACAAAGTGACCTTGGCTATGACTAATGTTCGTTTGACTAAACTTAGAACCGAGGCAATCTGAAGTACTCACGGAAGGAAGACTTACCGATAATATGACTTGGATAATCCCGAGGTCGTCGACTCGGTTGTTAAATAATATATTTTTTACGATCGAACGACGTACGGTCGTTGCTCGATTCAATAACTTGAATAACTTTGAACTCGTACCTTGAAAATCCTACGAGTACTCCGCTACAAAATCGGTAAACCTTGAATTATACAGATATATAACTCAATAATTGTGTTATGCCTGCTTTACTGTAGTAATATTATGTACCCAAGGTAGTTATGATGCTTCTGTTCACTCAACGATAATTGAATCGAGATTAGCAATAAAAATCTCACCTCGATAACGTGATTATATATACGTAAACCGAGCTGCAGACGTCTCATGGTCGTAGAAGATTTGAAATTTCAAATGATAACTTATTCTCCAGCGTGTCTCCTTGGTCTTCATTTTGTGGACGTACCGTCGGTGAATTATTGAAGCATATCCGGTTAGCTACCGACGTCCTGTTTGGACAAAACCCAGGGCACGACGTATCACGAACCACATATATCCTTACGCATGTATTCACGTGATCGGCCCGTTGGTGCAACATTCCCCCGACCCTTTATCGCACTTCGCCATTATCGAGAGTGGCTTCCGCTCGGCATATCCGCTCCCACCGGGAGAAGCAGAAGTGGCGAAGAGCGAGCACCACGAGGAGGGAGGAAGATAATCCTTTTTCTCATGAGGAAAATCTCTGGACTACCTCGCAACATTCTCTCATAATTATTTATAATACAGTTCACTTAACGCACGATAAACATTACTGTTTTCATTCGACTTACGCAAGTAGATTAATGAAGATCGAGATAAAAAAAAATTTATTTTCCCGTGTAAACATAGAGGATAAAGCAAATCAATTAAGAAGCCTGGATCGGTATAGTTTGGTGTAATCACTTTTTTTTTTTTTTACATTTTATCCAAGCTATCAAAGATCAATCAATTTATATTGCCTTAATACAGGGAGTTGCCCTCAATACAGGGAGTTGCCCTTAATACGGGAAAAGCAATCGTGAATTAATATTGATGGATAATTAGCTCAATTGAAAAAACGTTTTTTACATCATTGTGTTTTTTTTTTCTTTTAATTTATTGTGCACATAAAAATTATCTCTGTAAATTCAGTGGATTTATTTATTTTTTAACTTAACTTGTCAGTTATAACATCAAATTAAACGTTATAAATTGTTCTATGCGCAGATTTATAAATTCCAAGACGTGTGAAGTAGAAATCTCTTAAAGTTGAATCCTATGTTCATCGCGGATACACATCGACTCCAAGCACAACAAACTCTAGTTTCTCCTCGCAGAAATAAACATTCATCTTTTTTCTCTGGTTACCCCGGTCGTATGTATTTTTTTTTTGTCTTCCGTGACTTCCCTTAATCGCTATTTAAAACCAGACTTTAAAAGGAAAGTTTTATTAGCAGAAACAGCAGTGACCAGCAGAAGCAGGAACAGCTGAGATTTCGAAATCGCTCTTTTGTCTCGCAGATTTAACGCAGAGCGTTCGTTGTTAATTATTATCATCATCGGTTATTGCGGTGCTTGTTACTATATATACCGGTGCTCGCAGGTTTGTTGCAGCTCTATTTTGTTGCTTGCGAGTGCACTCTGGTTACGCGTTCGTTGTCCGCCGGACTCATTTGCCCTGGTGCAACAACTCCGCGAGCATATGCATGTATATCTATATTTATCTTGCATACTTGATACACGGAGTAATACTCTCAGCATTTTAGCTGCGAATCTCCGCACGAGCTCTTGTGCAATAGGTTGACGCGTTAAAGGTTAATAATTATTATTTCTCCGCTAGAACTCGCTGCACCGTATCTCACAGCTTATATACTTACAAAGGTAGGCTAATGTAGTGCGAAGGTCCTGATAAATCGTTCGGAGTATCGGGCTAGAGCCCTTATCGACGATGACTCACTCTCGAGGGGTCTTATCGATTGGTAATCGAAAGAGCTTCGTGCTAATGTTGACACCTGATAGTTGTATGCGTCATCACTGTTACGTATCGTAAGGCTCCTCCCAAAACTTACAGCAACGACATGATCGTGTTTCTTAATAAAAATGGTAGAAATACTGCAAAATATATGTTTTTGTTTTTTAAATGTAAGCTAACTCTATACTTGTTTACGTAGCCTACTATTGTTACATTCACTCGTTCTCGTTCCTGCGAGAATATCTTTGACCCAAAGATTTTCTGGGTCCAGGAGTCAAAGTCTCAGGTAATTAATTCAGTACGTTCTTCCTTTCTATTAATGCCACTCTACTGCTCTTTCTCGGACCTCCCACTTTTTCTCTCTTCACACTTTCATGGCGAAAGTTGAAGGAGAAAATTAATCAACCAAAGAAATAAATACGGATGAAAGAGAGAGAGAAAAATATGAGAAATAAAAAGTTTTGAGTGTTTAGTAAAGGGTGGTTAAATTTTAAGGGCCGATGTTGATTTTGAATAAAACACAAGTTATTTAGGAAATTATTGTCAATTCCTTTTATTATGATAATATGGTATGGTTCAATTATGTATGGAACAAAATATCGGCCGAATGGCCGCCGCGACCTTGGCGGCACACCTCCATCCGATGGTCTAAATTTTCGATGACGCTTAGGCATAATTGAGGTTCTATGCCGTTAATGTGCCGAATTATCTCATCCTTTAGCTCTTGAATTGTTGCTGGCTTATCGACGTACACCTTTTCTTTCAAATAACCCCAAAGAAAGAAGTCCAACGGTGTCAAATCACATGATCTTGGCGGCCAATTGACATCGCCACCACGTGAGATAACACGGCCATTGAATTTGTCGCGCAAAAGAGCCATTGTTTCGTTAGCTGTGTGGCAAGTGGCACCGTCCTGTTGAAACCACATATCGCCCACATCCATATCTTCCAATTCGGGCCATAAAAAGTTCGTTATCATCTCACGATAGCGAACGCCATTCACAGTAACTGCTTGACCGGCCTCATTTTGGAAAAAATACGGCCCGATGATGCCGCCAGCCCATAAACCGCACCAAACAGTCACTCTTTGTGGGTGCATTGGTTTTTCGACAATCACTCTTGGATTATGATTCGCCCAAATGCGGCAATTCTGCTTATTGACGAATCCACTGAGGTGAAAATGTGCCTCATCACTGAAAATGATTTTCTTCGAAAATTGATCATCCACTGTTGCCATTTCTTGCCACCATTCTGACCATTGACGACGTTTGGAATGGTCAAGAGGCTTTAGTTCTTGAGTCAATTGCACCTTATAAGCGTGTAAATGCAAGTCTTTATGCATAATGTTCATCAACGACGAGCGTGAGAGGTGCAATTGTTGGGCACGACGACGAGTTCAGGTGGACGGCTCTTCAGCCACACTATCGCGAACAGCAGCAATATTTTCTGCAGTACGAGCTGTACGAGCATGCACTGGTGTTTTAATATCTCCTACAGACCCGGTTTGCTCAAATTTTTGCACGATTTTTCCGATTGTACGCAAATTTGGACGATTAAATTGACCGAAAAAATCACGAAGTGCACGATATGCATTTTGATTTGAACGCCCATTTTCATAATAAGCCTGAATAACTTTAACGCGTTGCTCGATTGTGTATCTTTCCATGGTTCAAATTGAGTTAGTCTGAAATTGAGAAATGTCAAATGAAATGCAGAAAAAAACTTGACGTTTAGGTGTGGTTCACATTCAACATCGGCCCTTACAATTTAACCACCCTTTATATTCGCTGCTGTATTACGCAGAATCCTCGTATACGGCCTGCGGGGTTTGCAGAAACGAGAGAACGTTGTCTCGACATCCGTTATCACCTTTTCAAGCGACTATGGATCCCGAGCCATCTGCAGCTACGCTACTGGAGAACAGAGTCCGATCACGTTTAACGATGGATCCTATAGAAGTTGCGTGGAGCCGGTACACACGGAGAAATCGCATTGGACACACTCGTTGAGTCGCTGTGGTACGGGAAAAGGTTAGCGAGCTATGAAATTCGAGATTGTTGACCTCGATCGACCTTGGAAACGGGAAACACGCGGAGCAGCCGGTTCCCGAATGGACATTCCGGCTCCTGTTGTACTTACGAGCCTTCATCGAGTTGAACAGAAATTCAACTGCCGATAAATTGTGTACGGCAGTTGACTGAGGACACGAAAAACAATTTAACTTTGAGTTACAGACTATCGAGGAGCGTTTTGTGTACACAGAAGATCGTGGTTGTGGTAGTAGGACGCGAGTTTACGCCAAGGGAGCCAGAACAATCGAGTCAAGCATCCGTGTCGAGTTAATTATACTCGTGTTCTCTCGAATACGCGACTAAACAGAAGAATGTAAATTTTAGACGATTTTCGATGATGAATCCGGGCTAGCGGGACCTATGGTCGTCACTGGTGACCTCTCTACCAGCTGAACAATAATAATTGAAATCCGTCCGGGAGTTTTCGACAACTCTTGCCAAACCTCGAGAAAGTGAGTGCGAGAGAAGTTTGATGACGCACGATTATCTTGAATCATGATAGTCCAACTACCCGACCGAATCCCTCAAACGCGTTACCATTATTGTTGAAAAAAAAAAAAAAATATATATATATATAAATTGCGTGGGCATCTGCAGCCCACTGGGGCGACGATGAGGAGATTCTTTGAGCTTCGAATAATGATGATGAGGCCAAGGCGCCGTAGAGACGGAGGACGAGAGATAATAACGATAAATAATGGTCGCGAGAAACGCCCAGAAATTATGTTCAAGTTCATCGAGATCCTTTGGAGGTTTCTCGGCACGCAGAGACTTGCGGATTGGACTGTAAAGTACACGGTACGCACTGTATTCGTGTAGGTACATGACGAGTTACACGGTATAAAGGAATCGTGGACAGCACGGGACGAAATATTTCGAAAAAAATAACCTGTTGAGAAACGTTGTATTTCGGCGAGACGCTCGATCGGGGTGTCTTATTTATTTTTAAAGAAGAAAAAAAAAATAAGGAGAGGAAAAGAAACGATCCGTCGATTATGAAATTCCTGAAGAAAAAAAAAATTGGTGAAAGAGGATAGGTGCGCCGAGGTTGAGCAGAGCAGAGACGCGCCCATACGGAGAGAGACCTCATAATCAACGCCATTAAATCTCGGTTAGAAATTACAGCGTGTAGCCCCGGAGAGCTGGTTCGGGAAGAACGGCATCCGGTCTCGCTGCGTGGACCTTGCCCACGGACACGTTGTTCACCAGTCAGCTGCTGCTGCAGTTGTTGCTGCTGCTGCTGCTTCTTCTTCTTATTCAATACTACGTGTACACGAATATACATGAATACATAAATACAGAGCTAAGTGCACGTCACAGATACGTGAGAGTGCACAACGTTCGAACGAGTCTACGCACATAATGCAATCGCTGACTTTGCATAAACGCTGTAGCCGTATCTCCTGAAAGAACGTGAATCCCCTCTCTCTCTCTCTCTCTCTCTCGTTCTCTCGCTATGTCGGTTTTCCTTTCATTCGACGCCTGTGTTTGGCTTACAAATAAATGCCGAAAGACGCAACGCTGCCGCGTGACTCTTTATCGAGCAATTTCGTGAATCGTACATATCGACAGTCTCGAGAGAAATAAAGTTCAAGGTCCTCGGAGCTCTAGGCGCGCGCGCGCACTAGCGCGTGTATAGCGCACATGGTATAACAACTTGTGTGTCCCTCCCGCCCGGAAAGTATGTATCCTCAGTGGAAGAAATAATAGAAAATCATCCTGAGAATTTCTCATGAAGTCATGCACTTCTTCTTGTAGACATACTCGTGCTGGGTTCACTGCCGCACACAACATTACCATTTGTGCGTTTATTCCAATACGCTTGTCGCGTTTCCTGCCGTCGAAACTTTTTACCCGCGATACACGAGAATAATTTTAAAATTGTTCCTCGGTATCGTGGATTTCGCGAGATTCATAACGCTATGATGCTTCGACGATACGATGTGTTTGTGCACGTACATTTAGATGTGCCTTCCACACCCTAGTACTGTCTTTTGCGTTTGCCTTGCAGCTGTGGATCGTCGCTGAAACTGCCTATGGCAAGCTTTCGAGGAGAGACTCCTTTGTCCCGAGTACACATACATACAGATCTGCAGTAGTTATATACATACATACATACATACATACATACATATATATATACGTGGAACAACCGGCTCTTCGAGTTTAATCTCGGAACAACCGGATATCTCGTTCCTCAACTGGGCGCTCGTTCGAGAGAGCCGGAATCGATTGCCTCGTCCTTTTCTTCGTCCTGGTCGTCGTAGATCCGTGCTACTCACCTTACCTCACCTCCGAACCTCGCGATGCTTACTCTCCGCATGTAAAATATAGGCGAGAGTCTCGCGGTGAGGCCCAGAGGAGATATCGCACTCGATCAAACAAATCCTATTTACGGAAGTGCGCTGTGTGCTATGAAAACATTTTTACACGCGTCCTGAGATAAACACTTGGAAAGTTCCTATTCAGCTGCTGGCAAATTTCTACAAAGTCTACGTTTTCACGTGTACATAGTTTTGACTGCCACTGGCAGTAAACACTTGGCGAAGATGCGCCATTAATTATGCAGATGCATGGGAATTAATTATTCAAACACGCGTGCAAATTATCCAGGAAGAGTCTTTAGTCTCAAACTTTCTTATTTCATATTTAAATTTTGTCATTTGAAAATGATCGTCGTTCGATTGATCTTTTTATACGTAGAATATTGAAATTATTTTGAAATTGTTGGGCGATCGCTCGCCGATGTGCACACTCCTATCTTCTCGCAGTGTTACATGGAGAAAATTGCTGGTTTCGTCGGTCCCTCGAGTCGCATACCGTATTTAGTCGATGCACGAAAATAATCGACTAAAAAGAAGGATAATAAAAAATTCACAAGTGAAAATAATAGGAGGGCGAATGAGACGCGGAGGTTCTTTTGCCTGGCTGAGTAAAGAGTCGGAGGAATCTTCGTCTCGAGGTTGACTGGTCTTTGCAAGTGAAGTAAAAATTGAGGATCGCGTGCGTGCCGATCCTGAGGGATATACAACTACATATAGCACACGAGTACACGCGAAATGGCCTTCATTGTAAGCCTTGGGGCTCTCTTTCATTGTCCCTTGGTCACGGCGGTGGCTTCTCAGCCTGGTCAAAGTTTTTTCATTCACAACGGAATAAACCTATCCGGACAGTGGTTCTTGCAGCTGTTACATGTGTCTTTGGTCCCTTCCAACTCGCCGTTAAAAATCTCTTTGTGTTTTAACGGAAAAAACGTTGCAGAAATATTGGTAAAAGTTGTAGCTTTCCGCAAGTCGCTTGTTTGCAGTAGTCGTCTTGTAGACTCAAAGTAAACTAAACTCCAACAAGTGTGCCACTGGTATCTCTCTCTCTCTCTCTCTCTCTCTCTCTCTCTCTCTCTCTCTCTCTCTCTCTCTCTCTCTCTCTCTCTCTCTCTCTCTTTCTCTATCTATCTCTCTCAGACTGTGTGGAACAACGATGAATCTGAATGGAGATTCCCTTGAGTCAAGTGCCGGAGATGCACTTGACTCTCGCGGAGAGCGGCCTTGAGCAATGGACACGTTGCCCCCTCGAATCACGATTATAGAACAGAATCACCGTCAGGAATTCCGTTGCCCCTTGCTGCTTTCCCCTATGCACGATGGTGTGAGTCGGGTACAACGCGCTCGGCGTGTAACACCACACGTGCGCTTTGACAAAACCAGTTTCCGGATACGGCGGGACTCAGGGTTTGTCAACCTCTGCGAAGCGGCTACAGCGAGTCGGCTGCGCTGTAGCAAGCCCAGCCCAATGTTTCACGATACACACCAAAGATCCTATAACAAGATTCTGTCATTTATCCTTTAAAAATTCCTCTTTTTTGATTGTCTTTCGTTTTATATTAATTTATTTTGTATCCACAAGGGAAAAGATTAAAAATTAAAGTTCATTTATTCATCGATAAGATATAACATTGATTATGTCTTTTTCAGGTTGGGGATGGAGGTGTCATCGTGTTGGATGCAACTCTCGACGCCTCGACGACCGATGACTCCGACTGGGAAATATCCGGAGGTCCACCGTCTCCGTGTGACGTATCATTCACGAACGACAATATCCTGATAAACGGACATAGCAATCTCTCGAAGCAACCAAGAAATCACAAGGTATTGCTTGCCGTAATGTTTATTTATTAATTTTTTAAAAAAATGTTTACAATACTTTAAGGCGTTTCGTTGAAGAAACAGTGACGAGACAGTGGCGAGTGGCGAAATAAATTCACGAGACGATCGAGCAAAAGAACTGAGCGGGGTGACTCGTCGCAACTATTTATTATCATAATTAGATAATGAGTATAAGGGAGTTGCATAAGGTGAGTAGAGTAAGGCCCCGCGAGGCTCACCAACGTTGTGGCAATATCGCTAACGTGCCTGGGAAATACAAGAGCTGTGCACCCATTACACGTTTTCTTTACAACGAAAACAAGACGAGAGAAAAATAATAACGTAACGCTCACGTTAAACTCGCGCGATCTACCAAGAAAGATAAATAGATATTGCTCTTTGTATAGTCAACGAGTAGAAGAAAAAAAAGCACGCGGGAACATGAAGTAGGATCTTTAAGAACGAGACAAGGTTTTCTAATGCCTTTCATCGATCTGACCTAATATAATCTCATCGATTGAAGCTTTTCATCCGGACAACGAGAATCCATCTGCGTTCTGTTTTTAAAACGAAATGGGAGTGATGTAATGTCATAATTCTCATGGTTTTGGAGCGCGTTACGTGGGAAAAGGGTTCCCGACACCCTTGCGGTTAGTTACTCCCGCAGGCTTAATCGACAGCGTGAAAGGAACGACCCCACGTGGTTGTGGAATTTGTCTAACATTTTTTTCTTCCTTCATCTCATTTGCTCTCTGTCTCCACAGATGTTTCGTAATTTCTAGCGTCTGGAGATCCACGGGTTTCTTTTTCTTTCTCTGCTCAAGAATTCTATTCGGGAGCAAGCGTGTTGGAATCAACGTGATACGCTACATGTCGACAGTTTCTCTGAGATCATCGGACGTACGGGAGAGATAGCAGAATTTTACCATCGAAAATTTCTCCGCCACTATTGAACTTTCGAGTAAAAAACGAGAATGATGGTGGAATTGTGAGACGCGGTTAACTGGTATCTTCTTTTATCCGAAAGATCTATCGCCGCGAAGAAATTGGCATTACAGTTGTTGTTTCCAACCGATGGATAGTACATTACTTGGAGAAGACGGGAAAATGCGTGAGCGTACAACTTGGAATAAGTGATTGATAAACGAACTAAAGATGGAAAGTCTAGACTCGGTTATCGATCATTATAACGTGTGTAGCATAAATAACACACCGTAGTAAATGCTGAAACCGGGCTGAATAGACACAAATGAATCTCAGGTACGGTCGATGTATTCGTAAGCGTGACAACGCCGATTATTATTTTTTGACTCTGTGAATTGTCGGTCGGGCAAGTTCTCCGGCGAAAATGTTTACAAGGGGTTGGTCGGCTCGATAGCTCTACTTCTCGTCTATTTGACTTCGAGAGCGGAACAAACGATCGCTCGCACAACAGTCTCGATATTCGCGACGCTCCATATACTCGACGGGCTTTGACGCTGTCTCCATTATTCTTTTCTCCTCCCACGTTGAGACTTCTGCGTGGTTGTGGAAATAGTAATAACGTGATCTAGTCCAAGTAGATTAGAAAGAGGTGTGCTTGAGACATATTTTTCTTCTCCATTCTTTCGCTGTTTACACACTGTTTATTCCAAATTGATTCATATCAAATGCGAGTGAAGATATTGCGCACGAGTCCGTCTCTAGATTTTCTCACGGACGATGGAAAATTTTGCATTGTTTCACGGTTGTTTCGATTTGCGCGCGGGAATATTCGCTTGCGAATCCTCGGTATCCGTTCACCCGTGGCGACAGGAGCTCAGTCTCGCTGTTATTATGTCGGAGGCTTCGTTTCGTGTGTCCGAGTTCGAGTTCGAGTTTGAGAGATATCTTCGGCCACGCAGATTTGCAAGTAAAAGTCCTTACGGTCCATCGACGAGAAACGTTCCAACGGTTTCCCAGAGAAGATATAGACATTTATATATTTATATATATAGACATTTCTGATATTCGCCGAGTTAAGACGACTCGGTGGCTCCGATGTTAAACCTACCGTTTCGTCTTGGATTTATCTTCCAATCGATCATCGAGTCTTGGTTTTACCGATGTCTTTCTTCTAATAATTTTATCTTATTTTACAGGTCTCTGGGGAAGAACTACGTATTTCAAGTGCTTAAGGATCTGCGAAATTAATACGGCGTTGTACGTACCCGGTGTACGTACAAATCGTTCGAGGGAACGTCACGGCCCGTGGAATTCCTACGATAATTTATTATTCAATATATCCCGGGCTATATTATTATTCATTGTTCCGGGAGCGGAGGGGGAAGGCGAGTACGTTGCAGTGGAACGGCAACGCGATGCCTTCGGTGCGGCATCTCGTTTCTCCTTCACCGCATGCCTCGCGATATTCCAAAATCCTTTCTAAACGCTCGTACAATTTTCCTCCTCTCACCGCTACTGCTGTTGCGCATTTTCCGAGTATCGTACGCGTTCGTATACCCGTTGATCATGACCAATCTATCGCCTGACTCGGTACGTAAGAATTGGCCATCCGGTCGGAGGTAATGGACGAATAATAGAAAATAATAGATAATTTTGTGATGGCCTTAATGATCGAGTCAAAGTTCGACACGACTTTCACGAGGATTGCAAATTCGTGCTGTGTATATTACCGCTGAAGCTTTCGTATGAAAGGCAATTCGATATCGTATATAGCCCGAGAGCGTGCTTGGATCTTACCGTCTTGAGGCTTCGGGGGAGACTGAGGGACGCGCGTACCGTTCTTCGTGCCTGACGAACAATTTGTTACTTTACGATCCATTTCGTTCCAAGCATCATGTAGGTTTAACCCGCTCGCTAACTATTTGGTTTATCGCTCAATGCTCACTGCCTTTGATGACGCTGCTGTTGTTATTCCTGGTAAGCAACTCGTGTATCTACTCGTAACTCTTATTAGTCTTCCTGCATTTGGTTGAAAATTGCTCGCCGTTTGAATTAGAGAGACGAAAGCTGGTAATAAAATGAAAGCGAACGAAAGTGTTTCTTCATAACGGCTGAAAATTCCTCATGGAAGACAATTTGGAAGACAATTTACGAGTGGCTGTGATTAGCCGGTACAAAGAACACGATAGACGCGTTCTTGCCAGGGTTTTCGAGGCTGCCTGCATAGCTCGCTAAAAATCATCGTTCGAGTTCTAAATTCTAAGCGGCTCTTCGTTAACGACGACACGACCGACTGACATCGTTCGCTCGTGTAAGACGTCTAACTCTGCTTGGCTTTAAGGTAGTTATACTTGCTATATGCAAGAAAGACAGTATGCAAGCCTCGTGTGTATCGTCGCCTCGGTACATCCTTCGAGAAAATTGTACGCTTGGCATGAATGTACCGCGGATCGAGCACGCATCGTCGGCTCTGAACACGTATACCTATCAGGTATAAGTTTCAATCAGTCCTCCTGACACGTGGGAATCTTTATCGTGAAAAATAAATGCTGATGACTAGGGAGAAACGACGTAGTATCTACCGTCACGTTTACCTCGTCCGAGCGTCATTTCCGATAATCTTAGATGAAAAAAAAGTCATAAAGAAAGAGAAAAGAAGAAAAAAAGCTGTCGTTATCTTATCCTCGGAATTTTCCGTGTTACCCGTGTCTCAAAAGCATTTATTAAACAGATCTTTATCTATTACAGAACGATCATGGCGCTGCACTTTACTCACTGCTCTTTGCATTCATCGAGGAGATTAGAAAATTCATTCATTACGAAGTGATTTCACGGATCGTACGGTCGACTCGGAAAATTGCGACAATTCCGAACGTCCGCTGCCAGAAGCGTTTACCAACGACAGTTCAAAAGTGAAGGAACCCAAAGTAAATAGAATAAAAAATGACAGCAAAGTAGGAGAAATTCTAAACGACTGTTGCAACGACGGAGCAATCACGGGAGTCCTGTTTACCCACGAGTATCTCGCGCCATGCCCGGCCCTTCTCGTCATTCGTTTCGCGCGATATACTCGTGATTGTTTAATTTTAGGAAGCAAATTGCTCGCCGGTGATAATTATACGTTGTTTTCTGCTATCGCGTTCAGTATTCAACGCAGAACGTGGCCCGAGGGTTTACAGTGCGCTCTCGTACGAAATATCGGCCGAACTGGTAGGCTCGTCGAAAAGAAAGGCAAATGAATTTCCGTCGACAGCGGCAATATGTCTATTTATTCGAGAATTTGACGATTTATGAAAAATAACGTGTGTGTAAAGCACAGCAGGAACGTGGGAGGAAGCACTGCAGCGATTTTAATGTATCTCGACGCTTCGAGGTAATAACGGTGCGGATAGTAACTCGTGTTCGTCTGATAATTTGTTTGCCCATGAGCCTTTTCCACCTCGTGCTGGAGTTCCCGGTGTTGAACAAAACTACTGTTATTAAGAGGTAGAAAAAGAAAAGAAAGAAAAAAAGTTATTTCGGCAACACACTGCAACCGCTATATTCTAAAACGCGTATAGATATTCCGCTGATCTGTTATTAGTTTATTTTCCGTTTGAGCGAAGGTACTTGAAAACAAGTAAATTGCTACTCGTGTTGCACGAGCCAGAGTTGAGTATAATTGTAGCGAAGAGTACGAGGAGGATGAAAAAGTCATGAACGATAAAACGGATGCCGACGAGATACTTAATCTTCTCGGACCTTTTGTTGTTATTTTTTATTTCTTTATGCAACGTAATCGTGACCTTTATACGGCTATTTAACGTATCGGTGGCGCGATGCAAGCTGCACTCGATGCACTCGTCCGGGAAAGGAATGCACGCACGCGACTTTGGAACGTTAATTTCTCGGTATCATTCACACAGTGTTATCCACGTACAGTTTTCCGTGGTGAGAATCGTGACGATGGTAGTGATTAAAAGTTTAAGACACCGTAGTGTGGAGTAGACCAGACGCGTCTCTCGATTGCGACTAGGCTCTGCACTCTTCGGTGAGGAGCCTCGATGAACGGGACTTTGGTCGTCGAGGCGCCGTTGCCGCTAAGACGCTAACTCGGAGTATCTTACGTGATATTCCACGAAGCGATTCGTCTACCCACCATTCTGCCACGTCGCTGTTCAATGTCTCGACAATTAATTATTTAACGGAAAACATGATAGCGAGGATGAAGAATCCAGTGAAATCCCTGAACTCGTCCCGATTCAATGTGCTAATACTTAATATCACTAAAGTCTCATCCACCGAACGAGATATAGCTACGTATCGTATGTATTACTCGTTGGCGGTTCAGTCATTAGTCGACTGGTGAGTAGGGTCGTGACCAATTCCAAGGTCGTGAGGCACGAATCGATTGATCATCGTTTTACGAAAATCAGACCCAAGGGAACGGCTACTAAGGATCTCCTTCTGGTTTAGCGGTGTATTTATTATAGGAGGCGATTGTTCGACCGATCTTGAAACGGTAGTTGATGATACGAGGCTGGAAAGAGCTATTCAGTGATGGCTAAGGTGTAGTTAAGGTAGGCACAGCATCATCAGAAGTTCGTTCTTGTCAACGAGTCAACGACGGACGTTTCGATTCTACGAAAGACCAGGCAAACTCGCGGTTGCTCGGCCGCTAGAGAGAATGTCCCGCGTCTTCTATCCGCGTGTCCTCACGGCGATCCACGCAGACGAAAAAAGTAACGAGGCTGAGATGGAGTGAGACAAAACGAAAAAAGGCAGACTAGCCGTGGAAAAGGCATTACCCGAACCGGTAGTCGTTGAGTTACTGCTACTACTTGCTCCTTCTGGCAGCAAGCTACTTAAACAACGCGGATTCCTTCGATCCTGGGATTACGTACGTCTCTGGTACACCGCGAGGAATTCGCCGAGTCGAATATGCACTTTGAGATTCATTGGGAGGTGTGTGTCTTGCATACTTTAATGATTTTAATTTGATTAAAATGTATTTATAGAATGTGGCGAAATAATCGTCTACAAAATCAGCAACTTTCACCGCACAGAAGGAAAGGCGGTAGGCAACAGATCCATTCCTTCGTATGGTTAAGAAATGAACTGAACGATGATGAGAAATTTGATGGGTAAAAGTAAAAATACATGAATATTCTGAGTTCCGTGAAGGTCTTTCTGAACTTTTATCCATACACGGACCTCTTCCTACTTAAAAAATAATTTTAAACACGTACATTCAATGAAAAGAAGACATGTGCCTAATTTACCAAGAGTAAGTAGAAACGTTAGGATGAAGACACAGTTCGTATGTTGCCAGAGTAAGCTGAGAGATCTCGATCAAATTTTTTGTGTTATGGTATTGGTCGAGTGAATCTCTCACCGGGGAGTGAACGGTATACACATAATTAGAAGCTGCGAGCCGTCGCCCCGTGCTTGAAATAATCGTCGGTACTGTTACAGAGACGTCGGAGGGTCAGCGACTATCACGCGTAGCCAGGAAAACGAATTATAAATATTTCTCATGAATTAACGTTGTGCAAACGACGGTAATCATCGTGGAATATCGATATTCTTGAATCACTGTCGTATATTTGTCGAAGGGAAGACAGGAGAAACCGACATCTTTGCTGAAGATCTTCACCGATGAATGTGTATCAACCGTATATCGATCAGAATCGTTGCGATCAACTCTGGAAATGAAACTTTACGAGAAGCCGAGTACGACGGACCTGTGAATAGGAATTAGCGATCTTGGACGCTTCGACAGAAACGACTGACCTGCAAAAGCTAATCAGAATGCCTTTACTTTGGAGCGAGAGATATAAATGAGCGGCTGTCGTCTATGATCACGCACGAATGTTCAGGAGAGCGACCGAGAAAACTCGATCCAATCTATGTCCAGAATCGGCTGTACGAGTTGACCATCGCTAGGCGCATGTACATTTACGGACTTGTTTCTGTAGGCGCGATGCACTGGAACGTGTCTCAATGCTAAATAATATCTGACTCGGCGGCAACAGACCTTAAACTCTTGAAACGATGCAATGCGATTTCTTGCGATAATTAATTAATTTCTATCAATCTGTCGTTACCAATTGCGTTTACGATGCACTTTTTGATTTATATCGTTTTGATGATGCAAGCTCAATAAAAGTATTCGATTCTCTCGAATTGTTCTCTTTGGCTCGCGCGAAACAACGAAAAGAACGAGAGATGACGTAGTAACGCAGCCGAAAAGTCAACGAGTGTGACCGGTTACTGTTATGCGAGGGTTACAAACCGTAGCATTGTTTCTCTCTTGCTTCTTCTACAAAACACATTTATAAATTAGCCTCGTTGACTCAGGGCCCTCGTTGGTAACTTTACGAGTCTCGCGGATCTTGTAATTGATTTATAATAAAAAATCATATTTTTATCTTCTCTGTTTCAGCACCGAATACAGTTCGACGACGGTGCAACGCGAACATTCGAATATCCGAGTGAGGCTTCCATGCTCGGCGATGAAGGAACTACCGTGGACGGCAACGCTTCGTCCACCGGACAACAATCGTCTCAGGGAGCGAACAAATGCTCATCCGCTAGTTCTGCATCCACGATGTCGTCGGCTCTACTTGGTAAGCATTGATGAGGTATCGACAACCGAATTATAAAACAAAACTAAATGGTCATTCCTGATAAAAGTCAAAAGTCGCTAATTGAATATTCACTAAAGTAGTTAACTATTTTGCTTCGTAAAGCTCATCATCGGTCTCTGTTCCTTCTTCTTTTTTTTTCGATATTTTTCAGAATCGTCGAGCGCTTTAAATAGTTCGAAGCGACGGTTATTCTTTCTCGACTACGATTCTACTACGCAGGAGTCCTTAGTCTAGATTTTCTTTTTCTTTTTCTCTTCTCGTCCTGATTGTAGCTGTACGATTCCTCTTGAGCCTGATAGATTTTCTATCGCTGTCTTAGAAGACAAAAAAAAACAGTTTACTTCGCTTTGTCGGAAGATCTAGAAGTTTCCGCCTCGATAACAAAATCTCCTGTCCGAATAGCTACCCGATTGTTCCCATTAGCAAGTGCGCTGCCGCTCCGTAGTATCCGTAGTATGCTTAACGCTAGCGCTTTTTTCTTCTTTTCTGAATAGGTGGGGGTGGGCTAGCGAGCTTCACACCGAGTAAAGTGGATCTCTCTTCGGAGGGCTTCGAGCTCGGGGTCACGAGGACCGCAGCTCCTACTTCTACGCCACCTACGGCAACGGAACAAACGCATGGCGAGGATAGCGAGGAATATCTTAAATCAGCGGAGGATGCGGCAGCTTGGGGCGCGGAAGCAACGGCCGATCTTCTCTACTGAGAATCAAGTGCAACGCTTGAGGATTCAGAGATATCAGAATGTCCTTTTACAGGACAAAGAGGGAAGGAAAAGTTGTTCGGCAACGTACGGCCGAGATAAAACGACTCTCGTACCAATTCGGTTTCGCCTGAAAGGCCACCGAATAACATTCAAGCGCACGCAGGGTGATCCTTGGAACTCGTGCAAAGTTCCCCGGCCATGAACACCCTGCGAGTCTTATAAACGCGAGTTCGTCGGAGAATAATGTTATTATGAAAACCAGTATCATTCCAAGTTAAAATGCATTTACTTCGCGTTGCTATTATCGCCGCAAGGGAAAATATGTCAGGAAAATACATCCACATATACATAACCAAACACCTCGAGAACGATCGAAATCGAACTAAGCAGACTTTTCTGCGTACAATGAAATATTTATCATCGAAAACTGCCGAGAGAGCCGTGAGACTTTTCGCTCGTAAAATATTGCGAACGATCGTTCAGACGCTCCGAATGGTTGTGGCGTTGTGGTAAAAGGAAGCATATCAACGCCGCTGCTGCCCATCCCACCTTTTCGACATCTTTTTTACAACGTGAATTTACAAGTAATAGATAACGCGATAAAAAACCACACGGCTGAGCGAGGACTGAGACTATAAGTATTTTTTGATGAAATCCATCTTTTTGAGAAGATTCTAAGAATTAGTAGAAACAAGAATTAAAACAAAAAAAAAAGAAAAAAGAAACAAACAAGCGTTGCGACAAAGAAGACAAAATTTATAGGAAAATGAGTGATTCGCGAGTGGTAGATTTGTAGACAAGTATTTGCCAAAGTAGGGCGTAAGTCAGCTAAGATTAACATTTAATGTATAATGTAACATAATGTCGGTTCGCTTCGTTTTGATTCTCAAGGTAGAAAGAAAGAAAGAAAAGACAACGAGTGTAATAATTGTAAATCCCCACAAAATTGTAATCATTCCACGTAAATAGCTCCGTACCGTTCGAACGATTATTCGTCGTTGGTCGCGTAAAAGGTCAAATCGTACTCCATTAAGGAGAGATAATTGTAACGTTTAACGTATATTTTGTGTTTTCGATCGTCAGTATGGATGCTGCGGTTTATTATATCTGGACGAGGACCAAAAAAAAAATACAAGTTTATTTAAAAAAAACCATGATCAAACATCCACGAGAGCGAGGGTGAAATCGCGAGATACAAGTAACGGGAGCTTGGAAAGCCTGATTTGTCGGTAACTGTTTAATTTTAATGAGAGTAAGCGAGAGAAAGTAAAGAAGAAGAAGAAGAAGAAAAAGCTCGAATTGTGTAAATACTAAATTATTGTGTAGCGTTAGAGATCGAGAGACGAAGCTTTCTTCGCCTTATTCTCGAACAATCGAACGGAAGAAACTTTGTGTTGTTTTATTAATAACTTTTGTGTATTTTTTTGTTTCATTATTATTATTATTATTATTATTACGTTTCCTTCTTAAATCTTGTTATGTAATGTGTCTATTAACGATAATACAAACAGAAGATAAATTGAAATAATTTATTGACGTTAATCGTCGCGATATCGAAGGATTATCGTCATACCGTTTCTCGTTTAAAACGTTCGTCTCTATTCTCGACGTCGAGTGCCCCCCCCCCCCCCCCCATAATGTGATATTTTCGTTAACATTCGAACTATTCGTACTATCTTTATCCACGAGTCTTTGTTCTTTAATAAATCCGTACAATGTTAAGCGTTGCGATAGTGAATCGAAGCTTTAAAAAAAAAAAGAAAAAAAAAAACGCCGTGTACGCCGAAGTCATTCCAAAATTTCGATGTAACTCAGATTCGTGACCGCTCATGATACACGATCGTTTTCTTTTTGTTTTGTTGTTGTTTTTTTTTTTAAATTTCTGTGTAAATTATTATTTTTAATCCCAGCAAGGGAGTGAGACGATCGTAACAATAGAATGGTCGGAGTTTGAGATAAAGAAGAATTGAAGTGAAGCAGCAAAAAAAAACGCAGATTTACTAGTAGTATTACCCGTAAGATTACGTTTATTATTCCGAGAACTTTAAATTCATAATTAAATACATAAATAAATAAATAAAATAAACGAAACTACTCTTTATTAAATACATACTTATTACCAGCTAGAAGTATCGTGTGATATATAATCTGTGTGTTACGAAATATCAAAGTAATAAAAGAGAAATGTGAATGTAAATACAGCTTCCTGTTTTACTAACCTTTTACCAATCGCTGAATAAAGTACTCGGTCTGTTCTTTTTTGTATAAAAGATATTGTCATTTATTAAAATAAATATCATAGTCATACGAATAAGACTATCACAATTGATCCAATTATGGGATCGGTACAATTCATTACATAATTACAATGTTTTATAGATGACTAAGTAACGGCAATGTTCCTGATTATCATAAAGTGAATATTTTGTTAAAAGGAATAAATAATCCGAACTGCTGTTAATTCGTTATCCAAAAATGGGTTTATGTATATAAAAAATCATTGATAACCAATGGATTTGACCTAATGTTAAATGAAAAAATGAAAATAAACATTTCGTCAGGCAAATTATTGTAATATTCATGTCGATTTGAATTTATTTAGGCATACGCTGCCTAAATCTTTGATCGATGAGCGTGAATATTCGTGACTCGCAACGATATTCAACTTTATTTGTATATAGAAGTGTAGTACTCTTCCTCAAGGTCGTAGAGATCAGCAGCCATATCGTCCCTGAGCGACGCCAGTTTCTGATCACATTCCGCCTGTTTTGTTCTGAAGAGCTTGCTGTTGGTTGCAATCGCCTCGTTGACGGAGGGAAAATCGTTTAGAATGAGGTACTGCTTTATATCAGAGACGAGTTTCATCAGTGACTCGCCAGCTCTTACGATGTTCGCTGCTCGTACATGCATCTCGTACGTATCTTGTTCGCACTGTGTCATCCGTGATAGTTGAGAATCGTTTTCGCCTTTCGCCAGCTTAATGATTTCTATTTAACGAAAAATACAACGATAATTCGTTATTATTTTTATTGTAAATACACGCTAGATATTTGAGGTTAGAAACGTACCTTCAAAATTTTCAAGCATCGACTTGACGTCGTCTTTCAGTCTTGTTGTATAGGATTTTAGAAGAGCCTCCTTGCTCTGCGGCATAGCACGTTGAAGAGCCATATTTAAAATTTATTTATTTATCGATGGATTAACAAAGTTTTAGTTAGATCGATCGAGAGAGGCGCGAACTCACGTGTCGGCCATAACGACAACAACGAGCAGTAATGACGGTATTGCCCACTTTGCCAATCAACAAATCCGCCATCTTGACGGTATATCGATTTCTCGTTATTATTGTACTCTGTCGGCAATTTACTAACAAGAAATAGTACTTTGGTGATATCGAGAAACGTAGTGTTTTTTTATTATACACCGTAGAGCTACTCGATAAGTACGTATGCAAAAAATTAGCGGCTCGGCATAAATATTTAATGTATCGGAATAACCCGGAGACATTTTTTTCCATATGCTTCATAAGGTAAATGTTCCCATTCGCGTCCATCCTCCCTCTACCGAACACTTGAACGAAGAATCAAAATGAGCAATTCGAACCGTACATAAGGATTGCAACGATAAGAGTAAATACACTAAGTAAATCCAAGTTCTTTTTACATTTTCTATTGCAAATTAAGATCCGAGCCAATATTCTTCATAGTGTGATAGTTATAGGAAGACATGTCGACCTCTTTAAATGTCCGTTTTTCGTAGTAAAAACTATTTGCAACAAATAACAAGTGCACATTCTAAACGATTGCTCGCGTTTTAACTTACGGATATATAAAAAATCTTTGGGAATCATGATTGATGCTTTTAAAAATTGAATGATCGGCCATTGGGAACGGCAAACGCCTGCTTGATATACAACTGATTCTTTATATGATTGTTTAGAGTCAGCGAGTCCAATAAAGATTAAATTCGTTTTCTCACTGTCTATTTTTATTTATGGTACTTATTAATTAATTAGAATCTCCGTTCTGCATTCAGTAGATAAGATGAACGATTGTATAGGGGCGCCCATAATGGCTGACCGGTATTGGACTTAGCAGTGTCCTGTGTTATCGTTAGAGGGGACACACTGACGAGTGTGTGTTCATTTCCCTTTATCTATCGAAATAATATTATACAGTACTGTATAAATAATAAATAGCCCAATTTAATCTTATCACGACAAAAAAAGCCATACCCCGTCGGGTCGGTCTTATATAGGGATCGAGAATTAAGGTTATTTACCTTAAATGCAAGATAGATAAAGAATCTTTGTACGGCAAGTTTGATTTTGAGTGACCTACGTATCGAAAGAGTCATGTACGTTCGCTCATGACTGCTTCACGTGTCACGATATTTCGACAACACAGTGTGCCAACACCGTGAATACAAAGTTGCGGCATGTTGAATTGTCATCGCGACTTGCCAAAATCGTACGGGTACGGTGTTGGCACGCTGTGCCGTTAAAGAGTCGTGTCGTCACAAAGTCGTCCTGACGCGGACGTACATTACGACAATATAGCGGCACGGCATGATTTAATTCAGTTTCCCAACAAGAAATCCAAGCAACCTTGAGGCGACACGAACAAACCCCGCTCGTCTCAAGCCCAGATGATATCGAAAACTGTAATTCTCTTTTTTCAAGGATACTGGATGGTCCTGAACAAAAACGATACAAGTTCAACTGTTTATCGGATGGGCGGAATCACACTTGAGAAGTTTTTTGTTAAAAAATCTTCAGCATCCTTAAAAACACATGGAAATACAGTTTTTATTACCGACTGTGGTACATCGCAAAAGCCTATAAGATCCACTTGTCGCTTTACAATGATTTTTTAATCGTACACGAGATGAAATAGTTGAAAACTACAACCGTTGAATTTTTTTACCTCGTAGAAAGCACATTTGGTAATAAAAGAAATATTGTTCAAAAGGGTTGTTTATTGATCTCACGAGGGCCAATTGTAGGCGCTGTACGAACTACCCTCATCCCCACTACGAAGCTCTATCTCGGGTAACAGAAATGGAATCAATATGATTCCTACGCGACGTACGTATCGTGCACCGAAAAATTAATGTTTATCCATAAAACTGTGATAATTTGTTCAAATAAATTTCAGTGATCGTCGATTGAATTCTCCGTTCAAAGTTGACATAGATTTTGTCACAAGAAAAAACGTTTAAAAAATGGGGTGGAAGTTGTGAAATTACGGGTGAGTCGAAAGGAGCGCGCGGGCCAAACCCTCGACCTCGGCACGAATTGTCCATCTTTCTACGATTCACGTATGTGGATCAACGATTCACGACTGTCCAATAATACCCAAAGCCTATGCAATTCTACACGATGTTGGGTATAACGAGAAGAGTATTGAAAAAAGACGAGTGTTGTAAAAAAAATTGTTAACACTTGGGCAATCGACACTCTGATAGATAAATACTTATCAGAGTAATTAATAACGATAATATGTTGTTGATATTGAGTATTCTGTCGATCGCACTGGCGATCGATGGATCACTGCCACCTTCGGACGACAATGTGCTCCATATCGGGGGAATATTTCCGATCGCTGGGGAAGGTGGATGGCAGGGCGGTCAGGTGAGTCATCGACGTTTTTCTTTCTTGAATAAAAAATATTGGAGATTAATTATAAACAATTTGTATTTTAAAAAATTATCAAACAGGCCTGCATGCCGGCTGCGAATCTTGCTTTGGAAGATGTCAATCGGGAGAAAAATTTGTTGCCAGGTTTCACCCTTAATTTGCACTCGAACGACAGCGAGGTTTGTCTGAAATTTAATAGAAAAGAAAAAAAGGATTTGAACCGAGCATCCATTAATATATTTTCTAAATTTTTCTTTTAGTGCGAACAAGGTCTGGGTGCTTCCGTAATGTACGACTTGTTGTACAACACACCACAAAAATTAATGTTACTCGCTGGTTGCAGTACCGTTTGTACGACGGTGGCTGAAGCCTCAAAAATGTGGAATTTGGTTGTAGTGAGTACAAAGCCAAAAAAAAAAGAATAAAGATTTAACTTCTTCGCCAGTATTTCAATTATTTATAATCAATTATTCAGCTCTGCTATGGTGCATCATCGCCAGCGCTCTCGGACAGGAATCGTTTTCCGACTCTCTTCAGGACACATCCCTCGGCGACTGTGCACAATCCTACGCGAATTAAATTATTACAGAAATTCGGGTGGTCCCGAGTGGCAATTTTGCAACAGGCCGAAGAAGTGTTCATGTCGGTAAGTAAAGAAACATAAACAATGAATAAAAATGAATAAAAATATTGCAATTTTCAATTATTACCGTTTGTAGACCGTCGAGGATCTGGAGGCTCGTTGCAAAGAAGCCGGAATCGAGATAGTGACTCGTCAGAGTTTCCTGTCGGATCCATCGGACGCCGTGAGAAATCTCCGTCGTCAGGACGCCAGAATAATAGTTGGACTGTTTTACGTCGTTGCGGCACGTCGAGTACTCTGCGAAGTGTATCATCAGAATCTCTATGGCAAGAGCTACGTCTGGTTTTTCATAGGATGGTACGAGGACAATTGGTTCGAGGTGAATCTTGATAAGGAAGGTATTACCTGCACCAAGGAACAGATGAGGCAAGCAGCCGAGGGGCACTTTACCACCGAGGCTCTCATGTGGAATCAGAATAACGACACGACGATAAGTGGAATGACTTCGGAAGACTTTAGACAGAGATTGAATAAAATGCTTAAGGAGGACGGTTACGATATCGATAATAACCGATATCCCGAGGGTTATCAAGAAGCTCCACTCGCTTACGACGCTGTTTGGTCTGTCGCTTTAGGTGAGTTACAAAAATATATATTTTTATTATAAATTCTGATGCATCTTATTAATTTTACCGTTTTACTTCAATTAGCTTTTAATAAAACGATGGAGAAACTCGCAAAGACTGGCAAGAGCTTGAAAAACTTTACGTACACGGAAAAGGAAATCGCTGACGAAATATATTCGGCAATAAATTCGACTCAGTTTCTTGGAATTTCTGTAAGTTTTATACGGACATCCGTAACTCTGCTAAATTGCAACTCTGCCACGCGACAACTTTCTGCTAAAAAGTCTGTTGGTAATAAAGCAGAAAATTGTTGATTGGTAAAGTTATATTATCGTAAATATGTTCCCGTAGGCCAAATTATTGTAGAATCGTTACGTAGCGGCCGTAAGCGACAAACGAATGGTATAGAGCTATAAATAAGCCGTTTTGTCAAGATTTTTTCGTAGCAATTCGGAAAGCTTTACAGATGTTTGTTGATGTTTTATTCAGGGCTACGTAGCCTTCAGTTCACAAGGCGATAGGATAGCATTGACTCAGATTGAGCAAGTGATAGATGGAAAGTATGTGAAGCTCGGATATTACGATACCCAGAGCGACAATCTCACTTGGAAAAATATGGAAAGATGGATAGCAGGAAAGGTACCTCAGGATAGGACGATCGTAAGGACGGTTTTAAGAACAGTTTCTTTGCCGCTGTTCATTTGCATGGGAGCGATATCTTCCTCGGGAATAGTCATAGCAATTTTACTGATTATATTCAATATTTGGAACAGGCACAGAAGGTAAATTCATTTAAAGTAATATTTACTAATATTGAATTTTCTATTCTATAATTTTTTATTCTATTTTATTGCAGAGTCATACAGTCATCTCATCCCGTGTGCAACACAATTATGTTAGCCGGTGTGATCGCGTGCTTCGTATCTGTATTTTTACTCGGCGTTGATGGAAGATTCGTCGAACCGTGGGAATACGCTGGAATCTGTCAGGCCAGAGCTTGGATGCTCTCGCTTGGCTTCACTCTCGCTTTTGGCGCGATGTTCAGCAAAGTATGGCGAGTACATCGTCTTACTACGAAAGCCAAAGCCGATCAAGCCAAGGTATGAACAAAATATCAAGCGTTTCGTAACGATACGTCAATGAGAACTTTTTGCACAGTTATTCATGGCGAAGCAGAAAGTATCTTCCGTTCAGAAGAACATTCAACCGTGGAAATTGTACACGATGGTTAGCGCGCTTTTGGCAATCGATATTGTGATTCATGGGGCCTGGCAAGGACTGGATCCTCTGCAAAGAAATATCGAAGTATTTCCTCTCGAACTGCCACCCTACGGCGACGATGATGCCAGAATTCGACCCGAACTCGAACACTGTGAAAGCAATCACAATAGCGTGTGGCTCGGTAATAAATTAATCGAACGATTAAATCGAGAAACAATTTTTTCTTTCACCGACACCTACATTGATTTTTTACTTTCAGGATTGGTTTACGGTTACAAGGCAGTCGTTCTGGTCTTCGGACTGTTTCTCGCTTACGAGACTCGCAGCATAAAAGTGAGGCAGATCAACGACTCGCGATACGTGGGAATGTCGATCTACAACGTCGTTGTACTTTGTTTGATAACAGCACCGGTGACGATGGTGATTGCCAGTCAGCAAGACGCAAGTTTCACTTTCGTCGCTCTTGCCATTATATTTTGCTGCTTTCTCAGCATGGCTCTTATATTTGTTCCCAAAGTAATCGAAGTGATAAGACACCCGAAAGACAAGGCTGAATCAAAGTACAACCCTGACGTGGGAATGTCAAAGGAAGACGAAGAGAGATACCAGAAACTTGTGAGCGAGAACGACGAGCTACAAAAATTAATAGCAACCGTGCGTATATATAAAAATAAAGTTTTCATTGAATTTCAAGAGGCCAGGTGCGCGCATTTTTACATTTTTATTTCTTTGCAGAAAGAGGAAAAGATCAAAGTACTGAAGCAAAAATTGGCGGATCGCGGTGCGCTGAGAGGTGGAGGCTGTCCCAAGGACTCCCTGATCGTCGCTGACTTCGTAACCGGCGAGGGAACCTCGGACAGCGCAATCGGTGGGGGTATTTCCGTTTACACGCGATCTTCTCGAGCCTCGGCTTCCGACTTTGAGTTTTCCGAGTCCTATCTCTAAATTTTCTTTTTAATTAACGATAATTCCTCTGCCCGAAACTATGTTCTCGTTTATTCCACATCCGGGTTCACTGATGTCGAGCTTCAATTCAAAACCATCCTTAAAAAGTTAAGTAATCGCGTCTTTCAACACGCCTGCCTTCACAATAATACATTTGGGACCCCAAGGAACTTCGTCGAGTACACGAGAGAACTCTCGGTAAAACCGTACCGAGAATCATTTTATTTTCTCGCGATAAAATCTATATACAAATACTATATGCAACGCCGATGATTTCTTAAAACACATTATCGTGGAAGGATAAAAAATATAGAAAATATGTGTTATTGAAACTGCACGAATTCAATACTAGAAATTATTGATAATAATCAATAGGAAGAGGAAGAGACAAAGGGAGAAAGATATTTGTGTAAAGTGTCGAACGAGCTCGACGTAAAGTAACATTTATATGCAAACGATACTTTGCTTATATCAATAATATTTAATTAAAATTTAAATATCATAATTGACGTGTAAATGTGTAAATGTCAAAGTGTCGCAAAAAGTGTAGTTGCGTTAATACGTCGAGGCGAGCAACAGTTCGAAATGGTCTAAAGTATTTTTGCTCATTTTTTACAACGATCGTAACATAAATTTTCATTTGTCATTTCACGCAGTGCTCACACTAGATATATTCTATCAATACGCTATTCGGGTCCAAGAGATAGAGAAATTATCGAACGAATTAATATTCTTTCAGTTCATCCTGTCTTCCGTTATTAAGTAAAAAGTATAAGATTGTTGCAGTTAAATCTCGTTAGACAAACTGGATGTGAACCTCATGAAGTACGCTCCCAAATTGTTCCGTGTTAAATGATAGTCTCAAGGTGCACTGACTGTCAAATAAGTTAATTGATTAAATGATAATAAACATGCTAACGAGATTTAAACGCCTAATTAAACTAAATACCATTCATAAATAATTTGGGACGTCTTGATGAGGTGATGCCATGTTTATACGAATAGTTGTACTATTTTATAGTGTTAATTGGCCAAACGATAATGCATTACTAAATGAAGAAAAAAAAAAGTACGAAGTTTATCGATATAACGATTCAATAACGTAGTCAATATTTCTCATCGGCGATTATTTATGAATGGACCAATCGCGCAACAACAACAGTTAAAAATTGTTCAATTATTTCGTATTTGGCTTTCTGATTCTAGAGACGGACCACGTTGGCTGAACACGATGCAACGTCCAACGTTAGAACGTAAAGCAATATATCGATAACACAAAGAGTTATACATAGAGAGAAAAATATTTATTATAATTAATCGTTGACACTCGTTCACCGTTCTGTGTTTTTGTTATATTGCGATGATGATTAATATTCAAATGCATATTCGTTCATATATTCGTTTGACAATCCGAGATATAGATCAATACGAATCATCTGGCTGTGGGTTTATGATTTTTTAACTACGAATTAACGCGATTTCACTGTAATTAAGATGATGATTTAATTACCCAATAAGAAAATTGTGCCATGACGAGTGATGGCGGAATGCCGTCATGAACATTGTGTGCCGGCACGACTTTTTAACGGCACTTAACATGCCAAAATACCGTGCCCATCCGGTTCCAGTCTCTATAGCAAGTCCAACAACTGATTGTCTTGTGGAAAAGCAACCATCTTGCAATCGTGAGAGCTACCGGTATTTTTTAAACATTTCACGACCGCCCAAACAACCGCAAGTACAACTGTTCCTCGCAGTTGTACTTGCGGTTGCAAATGGATCGGACTTGGTACTTCTTATTTATTTATTTCTGTATTTATATGCGCGGTTGTGACCTATCGGGGAACCAAACTAAACGCTTTTTGTTTGCGGTTCCTTTGTGCGATTTCTTGTCAGTTGACAATCAACCATTTTTTCAATGGCAGTTGCAGACGCGGTTCATTGGGCCCTTGCGAAAGGTTCGAAAGCAACGAGTTGTACTCCCAATTGCAGCGATGCGGTTGCTTTTCCTGGTAGAAATGTTGGCACGTCGTGTTGACGGAACGTCACGACGACACGGAAGCCGTCATGTATCAACATACATGACTCCATTGTGCCGTGACGCTCTGCCGCCACCGCGTAATTTCCGCGTCATCACAAGTTCTATCTGGCTACTGTTTTAGTGTAGGTGATATCATTAAGTTATACTTACCATTCGTTTCCAAATCGTTTTTCACGCAGAGTGAGGGGCGGAGGGAGGTCGGGTAATAACGGCCTGCGCAAATATCGGGGAGTGGGAACTCGTTTGTCAGTAAATAATTAGTTGTTTATACGAATGATATTAAGATATAACTTATTCACAGTATTGCGAGTTGACGATGAACTGAAGAAAAAAAAAAGTTTATTCGACGGTCCGCGTTTATCATTGCTGACGGCCTGCAACATTGCCCGAAGAAATAATAACACAAATGCCATAGAGAACCTATGAAAACGTTAAAGAAAGTATATCGTAACTAAATATATATATATATATATACGTTAGTTAATAGTTCATGGAAATGTTTATTCAAGTTTTTGAAATTATAAAATTTATCGAAAAACCGATGAGCTGCATCGCTGTTTCCACGGCCCACGTAAATGCGTGAATAAAATGATTGCTCTAAAAGCATGTTTTGTAATAATATAATATTATCTAACCTTACACGCGTATTTGTTTGATATTGACGGACTCGTGGAATTTCGTGTTTAAACATCGAAGATCGCTCTTGCGGAATACTCGGGTACTTCCGTTGTGTTGATATAGTGTCATGCGCACAAACGCGATTGAGCGTTCGGCGCGTAATCCGTGTCCAGTGTTGTACGTATCTTGTTGTTACTTATAAATTGTTATAAAATGCCGTTTGGCAGTGGATTTGGCGCCGCAGCACCTGCTGCACAGTCAACGTTCAGTTTCGGATCGGCAACATCCACCTCAGCTACGCCGGTCAAACCAAGTAAGTCGTCGCTTGAAAGACATTTTTTTAAAGGTTATATCACGCCGTTTTTCTGTCAAAAATTATGCTTCTCTTGTCACATCTCGTTTGACAATAAAAACGCACACTACAGTCCTGCTTTGAATTCAATGAGCTACGCTCGTTAAAGATCATTTGATTTTCTTTCTGTTATCCAACTTTCAGAATTACGTAAATTCCAACTGCAGCAAAGTTTCGTTTAAATATCTTCTATTTCATATTGGCGATTGACCGACGAATTTCCGTAGCTTGTGGAATCATTGTTTTTCTTTTGTTGACGATATTATTGCCAGATTTGCAATTTCTGATGTTGCTCAATTCCTCGTAGACATAGCGCTGCTTTTGCTTGTTGTCTCCGACAACTTGTCGGAACTTATGAGTGGCTGCTTTGCGCCTTCGCACTCAGGGTCGCATTCCATATCACTGGATTCTAAAAATCTTTTTTTGGCTCTCGCTATAACACAAGCCGCTATGCAGCACACTAGAAGCAGCAGCAGCAGCGCGATACTCAACATAATGAACAATGTAGAATGCGTTGTAAATCCTGAGCCGCTGTCTATATTCTGTTCCTGTATGCCTTCTGACTTCTCGTGCGCCCCTGCCCTAGCGATGATGGAGAAAACACTCGTTTCCTCCATATCATACATCTCGTTTGGAATTTTTCCTGCAGTTGTGATCATGATCTCGGCGGTAGCATCCTGATTGTTAAATAAAAATGTCCATAAATTGACTTTTATCAAATAAGTCGAGCAAAACTGCAGTATATGGCTCCCGATACAAAATTATCTTGTAAAAGCATAACTGTTCGATTTATCGTCGATGCCAATTCAATCATGGTCAAATTATTCGACCGACTTGTCCGCGACTATTAGACGGATAGCGTTTCTCCTAAACAGCGCTTTTGTCGATAATACGATTACCGACACTGGGCGGATCAGCTTGCACTAAAGTTAAGCAAAGGGACGGAGCGTCTCTCCGTTTTCGATAGGCAAATTCAGCCGGTCGCGAGTGGATCCAATAGGCAGGATTCGACTAAATTATTAATACCAAGATGATTATTGCTTTAGTAGCTATATGTTGCAGTTTTACTAAAGACGCTAATGTCTAATTTACCCCTATTGCCATATCCGTAGTTCCTATCTCATTCAGTAGTTCTGTAGCGTACTCAGGATCCTCGCGCCGTCGAATTAAAGTACCCATGATGTAAGAGCGTGGCAGAGATTTGTAATTTTTTAACATCTTCGTTAACATTATACTTCTTGTCTACTATGTGGCAATTCTTATTCTCCTCGAATATTCCAACCTGGCGTTCTTTTCAAGCAACGCGCTAATATACACGATTTCCAGCATTTCAAAAAGAAATAAAATTAATCTCAAAATTTCGTAAAAGAGTACGCATTCCTCTCGTATTCGCGAGCCGAATTTTATTTCTTCACTAATCCCGCTTTTTATTGAGACAGCAAACGTCAATGTGACAGATGAGGGAAAAAAAGTATTTGCTTGCCCCGAGGCTCGTTTGTTATGTGATAAATCAAAGAAAAAACACGGAATACTACGGTTCTTGTTTGGTTCCAGCGGGCTTTGCTACACCATCGTTTGGGTTTAGCACACCCGCTACGTCGGCACCGACTCTCAGTGCATTTGGAACCCCGGCGACCCAATCTACGGGTTTCGGAGCAACGCCCAGCTTTGGAACCCCCGCGGCAACCGGATTTGGCTCGACGTCAACGAGCACCAGTACTTTTAGTACTCCAGCAACGACCTTTGGTTTTGGAACGAATACCGCGCCTTTTGGAGGTTTCGGTAATTTCGGATCAACCGCAACGACAACAGCGCCCAGTCTCTTCGGTAATTTTGGCGCACCGAGCACCGCTTCCACTGGTTTTGGAACTTCCGGTGGATTCGGTGCTTTTGGAACAAAACCTGCAACGAATAGCACCGGTTTCGGGGGCTTTGGAACGGGAACTAGCTTTGGAGGATTCGGCACCGGCCTGACACAGCCGCAGCAGCAACAAACACAACAACAGCAGCAACAACAAAACGCAAACGCGATTTCCGCAGCGCTCTACAACGCTGTCTTCAATTGTCAATTGTTCAACGATGAGCGCGACACTATTATCGCGAAATGGAATCTCATTCAGGCTCTTTGGGGTACAGGAACAGCTTATTACTCGGCGAATGCCCCGCCGATCGAACTCGTTCAAGAAAATCCTCTGTGTCGATTCAAAGCAATCGGTTACAGCTGTATGCCGAATGCTGATAACAATGACGGTCTCGTCGTTCTGTGTTTCAACAAAAAGGAGCAAGAGATCAAGGATGGGAAGCAACAGTTGATCGGATCGGTAAATGCTATACTCGGAAATAAGTCAAATCTCACGGTAATGGTAGACAGCGTAAAATCCATCGGTGAAACCAAGAGTCAAGCGACGATTTTCGTATCGGAAAAAGGAGTAACCGGAACATCGAGGAAGATACCAGCCAACGAACTTGTGGCTTACCTCACCCAATCCGTACAGAAGCAGCAACTCACGCAAATAGGCGTGGAGAATATGTTCCCGCAAGTTAAATTGGAGCCGTCGCAGCTCAAGGAGTACCTTGACAATCCTCCGTGCTCTATAGACCCGAGACTCTGGAAACAAGCGCAACTGGACAATCCCAATCCAGAGATGTACATTCCCGTGCCGATGATAGGTTTTCAACATGTGAAAAATCGGCTAAAGTGCCAAGAAGAGGAGACCGCTAGACACCGAGCTTTCTTGGATATGGCGGCCGAGAGGATACAAGGATTGCAGAGACAACACACGGCAACTCAGGCCAGGCTAAAAGAACACAGAAGATCCTTACTGGAACTTCAACATCGCGTTCTTCAGGTACTCGTGCGTCAAGAAGTCACGAGAAAGGTCGGGCTTTCGCTTCAACCGGAGGAAGAGATCCTGACCAATAGATTCGAAGCTATGCTCGCTCAGTTAAGCGCACCGACACAATTTAAGGGAAGAATAAGCGAGATGCTGTCACAACTTCGAATGAGGAGGCACGTGGACATGCAGATACAGGAGAGGTACACCATGGATCCGATCGCTCAAGACGATATCAAAGTGGTAAGTTTTCGGACGACCCCGATAGTGAAATATAAATCTTAAGTTCGATGTTGAAACATTTTTTTGTAGCACTTGCCGATTTATCTTATCTTGTGATCTAGATCTTTCACTCAAAACTGGTTGTTAATTCACGTTATATTTTTAGTACTTGAGCATGGAGCAGCAAGGAATGGCCCAGCTTATCGACACGATAAATACCGATCTGGAAAGTTTGAAAATCATCAAGGACGGCATGTCGGATCTTCTCACGGGTCACAGTATGTCTTGAGGTCCAAGATTTTCGGTGCTTGTAAAAATTTCATAGCGAATAAACAACGAGGCTTCGTCACGGGCGCTTCGACTCCAACATCGTGTCCAAGTGCCTCCGATATTTGTCCGTAAACTCGATAAAAATGAAAAAAAAAAGTGATAACGAATGAGCCACGTTCCGCCTGCAGATAAAAAGAAAAAAAGCAATGCGCTTTCGTCGCTCTCTCGAACTTATCTGCGTTGCACAGCCATTCGATCCTCCCGTCGAGATCTTCCAACTACGCATTGAATTTCCGCCTAAGATATTTTTTCTACTGAGGCGCCACGCGCATATGATCGATACGATCTCACTTCCTTGTTGCGACGGAAGAGACTCGTTTTATCGTAAACAATAAATTAAGTAAGCCGAGATATTTCAAGAGCCCGAAGAAGATGACCCAATGTAGTATCACGCGGATAAATGTGTGGTTCAGAGGAAATAAATCTATTGTTTTCTTGTTTTATTTTTTGTATAAATAATGTATTTCGTTTTTATTGAATATCTTCACATCGTTTTACCATTTTGCTGTCTTATATCCCTCTTCCACTATTATTTTAATCCCCGCTCTGGTAAGGCACTTTTGGTTCACGACTAATCGCTTTTTTTTTTCTTTTCTTTTCGTTTGATATATGTACATACACGCAATGGCACAAGGCAACCGGCGCATCGAAGCCCGGCGTCGAGGTATAACGTTTTAAGCAGGCAATTATATATATATATATATATTGTTTTTTTTTTTTTTTTTATTGAATAGGATTGTTACGATGCCGAGCTTTCGATATGAGTTTTGATCGCGCGCGCGCGCTAAGGACCTTCGATACGAGTTCGATCGGCAAACACTTCTCGTGGACTCGAATACACGATCTTTTGATTGTTTTTTTCTTTTTTTTTCCTTCTCTCTTTCTCCTTAAATATATGTACATACGCAAGACTCGATAGTCCGCTGGAACAAGACATATTAAACGAACAACAAGACTTGTGAAGATCGAAAGGCAACATTCGGTGACAAGTGTAAACTTAATGGCTTAAAGAATTGAGCAAATCTTGGTTCGATTCGACGTGACGCAAAGTATCTCCCTGATCGATTAACTTTAATTCTCGTTGTTTTGTTTTGTTTTGTTTTGTTTTTTTAAACTTTTCAATTCTTTCTCAATCACTCTTCGTTCCCATATACTCGTGACGTACTAGAATAACATATTTGGCTTTGCGATCCGGTCAGAACGGAAGGCTTCTCTCTAGAAAAATTAGTCTCAAACCCCTCGATGAATCGAAACGATACCGAGCTTTCCAGGTAATCGTTGCCCGGGTATTCGTGACTGCCGAACCCGAGCAACGAAGACGTAGACCAGCTAGACATAATCCCCGGATTAAAGCTCACGCGTGAATAGAAAAACGCGATCGCGCGCGCTTGCAGCGATGTACAGTATTTTTGGCAATGTCGAGTGTCAAACGCTTGTGTTCTCGAGAATCTTCACTTGTGGATCGTCAAATCGAGCGGAAGATCCTGCTCCATCTCGGTGACCGCTTCGCTGTTGCCCTTGACTCTCAAATCTTGGCCGACGACTTCGCTGGGCGCATCCTCCCCGATGTTCCACATGTTCTGGAGCTCGTATCGCAGATCAACCGAGCCGAGTAAATGTCTGAAAAGTGGATTCTGCGTCTTAAGTATGAGGTCGGAGAGTATTTTCGTTTTTTCCAAAATATTGTCGTTACTGTGAACGCAACACTTGTGACGGCAGCAACAAGTCCCGGGATTGCTGGATTCCTCCTTCGGAATCTCCACCACTTCCATCTTCAACTGTTCTGCTCGTTTGATAACCGAATGCCTTATGGGATTGCAATTGTTCGTGTTCTCTTTTTTGCAAGGCGTGCTGTTGACGATCGATTCGATGTTTCTGTAGTCAACGGTGCTGATTTTGCCAGAAACGTCGGCGATTTCTTGCTCGGATTTAATGGGAGTCGATTGCATCCCAATTCGGGGCAAAATACTCTCAGGAACGTTATGGGGGCTGGTGCGAGGTGAACTCGGCGACGAACAATCCTTCAACGGAGGATTGCTAGCGGCGTATATCGGTGTTGTTTGAATTTTCTCAGGCGTTATGAAGCTCTCGTCGAAGATCCTGGGATAGGAGGGCTTCGTTTCTTGCTCGTAACTCTTTGGCGGTGTTATCTGTTCCTGTTCCTCTTTCCTTTGCTCCTGTAGATTATAGATGTTGTTCCACTCGACGAATTTTCTCTGTTCTTCGAAGCTGTTGCTCGCTCTGGGACTCGAGGAGGTTGTGCTCTCGATGCTGGAATCCTTCTTGGAGTCGGATTCGGTGCTGCTTCGCTTTTCCGGCGTAACGTCGTACCTTCCTTTTTCCAGACTGCTGTTCTCGTCGAAACTCTTCTCCTGCAGCTTGTCGTTGTTGTTGACATAGTGACGATAGGTCTTTACGTGTTTCCTGAGCGACGATGGATCCGTGTAACGCTTAGGGCAACCAGGTACTTTGCAGCAGTAAGGTTTGTCGACCGCGTGCGTTCTCGTGTGTTTGAAACGGTCCGAAGAGTTCGAGTAGGCTTTGTTGCAACCCTCGACCGGGCAGACGTATGGACGTTCGCCCGTGTGAGATCTCGCGTGGATCTTCAAATTCTCGGCTCTGCTGAAACTTTTGTCGCACTGGAAACAGTGGTGAGGCTTCTCGTTCGTGTGCGTTCTTACGTGAACCAACATCTTGTATCTGGAAACGAAGAAAGTAATAAAACGTTTAATTTCTACTATTCCGTTAATATATATTATTGAAGATATTTAAGCCAGGAAATACATCTTTGCAATAATAATGCTAAAGTGGTTGTCCGTGATTTTTACCTTGCGTTAAATCCACGTTCGCCACGCGCACATCCTTCCCATCCGCAGTAAAAGAGTCCTCCGGGACCAGGCCCCGCGTGGAGTCTCGCCACGTGTCCAGCCAGTTGTTCCAAGGACGCGAACCATCTTCCACAATTTCGCCATCTGTAACAAAGATAAAAGGACCATTTAGTGTGAATAAACATTTCTAATTATGAATTTTAAGAGAATCGTTCAGATATCAATTTTGTCGTTCGTATTCCAGTTTATCATCTTAAATTTTTTGATCGTATTGTGCGTGTAGAATTCCTTTACAGAGTCTATCTAGGATTTACATTCCGGGCATGGCCCGGATCGGCCTGGACGATGCCTGTTCGCCATAACCTATTTTTGTAAAAATAGTTTACGAACGTCTGTAAAAACTATAATGACATTTTTATCAAGTTAATTCTATTTTTTAAAAAAGGTTTGAATCGCTTGACCCTTTCAAAGCTGACAGTTTGAAAGAGTCAAAGGTCACTTTACCTATACAGATTTTTGAAAAACCGGTTTGCGACCCCCTTCCTGTACCGCACAGCTTTGAGCAGCCAATCAAAAAATAAGAGGGATAATACGCGGCAGCTGAGTTATGCGACATGGGGATTAGGTAGGAAGCCTGTCGGGGCGCTGGTTCGTGGCCGACGCCGCCACTACCACGCTAGACGCTGAGCGGGTCATCGCGTCCATTCACCGCCTAACCTCTCTTGAAGCGTCGTGTTATAATTTCATAACGGAAAAGATTTCGAATATTTTTAATCGGTTGAAACCATTGATATCATGGATCGGGAAGCGATACGGGCTCTCAATAGGGAAAGAGTCCGGAAGCATCGTGCGCAACGCGCTGGTGCTCAAGAACTGATGGAACACCGATTTCTACGGAGATTTAATAAGCGTAAGTAATTGTTTTTATTTTAAAAAATTCTATCAGTCACATGTAAATGTTATATCGATAATATATTGGAATTGATTAGACTCAATTATATTCAGCAACCAGCGAACCAAACTCTTCCGCACATGCTATTGAGTCTTCGGACGATGATACACGATCCGAGATATCAAGGTCCGAGAATGCCACAAACCAGGAAACTATGGACTCTGATAATAACGAGATTAGAGCCGATATAGAAGAAGTAAATGTACAAGCGGGACCTGGATTTGATTTTGACGAGTTTGTCTCAAAACTGAAAACATCTCCCGCATCTTCAGTGAAATCTAATGCCTCGTGGCAGCAGTACACGGAACAACCTATACCTCCTATCGTGCCTTCGGCGGCTGAACAAGTTCGCAGTACGAATTAAATTAATGTTTGTGATATAAAATCACTGAAAGTAGCACTTTTATTACATTTATCGATAATTTCAGAGAGACTGCTGGAATCTTCCACAGATTTATCACAGGATGCGATATTGCCAGATATCGCTACAGCTACAGGCTCGAATGGTGAAAACATCTTTATCGTCTATCATCGATATCTTTGTCTAAATTCAATTCTTAATACCGACTCTCTATTGTAAATGTGCTTCCTTTTTTTTTCATTTCAGTACTGCAGCTTATATTCGAGGGAATACAGAAGCTTACGTACGAGCAGCAGCAGCTGACAATGGCTGTAAATCGTATAAACAGTACCCTCGAGTGTATCACATCGGGCACCCATCAGCATAAGCGAGAGCCCTTTGAAAAGAAGTACAAGATGCAGTTGCCTTACACGACTCGTAAAGATTTTTTAAAGTTCGATGAAAATCTTGCAAAGGACGAACAATTCCGTGCGGCATTAGTAAGATTCATTGATAATTTAAAAAATATTCATTGTAAACAGAAAGAATATTATGTGTATACCACGGATTTTTATTTGCAGGTCTTCTCGTTGATTCAAAAATACGACACGAAGAAAACTATAACGAAAAATATAACGGCGGTTTTGAGAAAATATATGACCCGGGATGTTGCGTTGCTCTATACAGCGCAAAAGGCTGTAGGAGGCAAAGCACTCTTCAAGGATACGGCATTATCGGCGTGCCTGTTAGGTTAGATATTGATAATAATTTAATAAAAGTAATAAAGTCATAAAAAATTCGAATTTAAAAAGACATTACAACTTGTTGGATTCTTCAGAAACTATCGACACCCTCGCGGAAGACAAAGTTGTAGCTCCAGTGCCGGATAACGAGTATCTTGCAAATCTCGGATCCGTGCTCTCGAACGCAAAGGACTGGGGAGTGCCTCGTCATGAGCGCCGTGCTCCTAAGAGACAACGAACTTAAATCTACGGACGAGATACGACGAAGAAGCTACACAAAAACACACACACACACACACACACAAATGCAGTATTAGTTTCTTTTCTTTATTTCTTTATTTAAGAACTTACTGTTCGCTCTACTGATAATAAACCGTTGAATAAACGTACTCTCTTAATATGCAACTTTGTTATAATTTTTATTACAATTTTCTTGGAAAATATATTAATTTATTGAACTTTTCTTTTAATATTTTTAAAGCCCAGGCGATATTTCAATATTTTTGCACATTAGATGTTTTTCATTCTGCTGTGAAGCGCAGTTCAGTTCTATCTCTCATACATGGTTCACTTCTCCTTAACCCACGTTCTTTACAGATCGATATCGTGCGGTATCTTGATATAAATTGCGCATTGTACGATTTACGTCAGCAGAATCATTGATCTCGAAGTTGATACTCTACATTGGAGTCAATTTAGTAGCTAATCGACAATTTTCTTCTATTGACTTTTAAGTTCAACTTCCAATTATAAATATTGATGAATCGAGTACTGTTGTAGTATCCTGGGGGGAGAGATCGACGTGCCGCTCGCTATCGTTTAATCATTACGGTGGCAGAAGTAAGTGGGAGGTCGTTAGGACCAAAGATAATAGTCGAAATCACCGTATTTAATTAAAAGGAAACAAGAGAATAAAGTTGGAGATTATTCGCCAATTGTTACGCCCTTGGAGATCAGTGCATCACAATTTTTAGCCAATTGTTGCAGCAACGTATCATCGGTTAGACTCTAAACGAAACGTTTGAAACCAGTTATTCCGATGGTTGTGCAGTCGCGTGGACTGATAACTCTGAAAAGAAGAAAGATAAACACGACCTCGTCATCGTCGTTACTCGGCCAATTTTTTTCAATTATATATTGGCACGTTCCAAGGCGAGATCCGAACGGATTTTCAGTGAAAAATAATGCAACTGCGCACTTGTTACGGTTTACGCAAGTGACGAGAATACCATCCAACGACGATATTATTACGTGACATTATATTACTATATTCTCCAACAGAGTTCATCCTACTCGCACCTACGAACGGAGTATACGGTGCAACGCGTTCTTCTTATGAAAATCAAGAAAGCTGAGAAGATAAGAGGAGAGCGGATGACGATAAGAAAACTTCTCTTGGACGCGACTCACGCCTTCGAGACTTCCACGCGGACGCAACGTGCATAGATACGTAATTCCCTGTTGGAGTTTTTCTTAATGCCCGAGCTGTCGCTATCGGCGTTACGTTGCTTTACTCGTTGATCCGAACGTCATCGACTTGCATGCGAAAGAAAGTCTCGCGACAAGCTTCGATGATCTGTATCAAATTCTTCGACTCAAAGCGAAACTTTAATATTCAAATACGAGAGCATGGAGGATAGATCGAAAAATCTATCTCGCGGTAAGCTCAACGACTCAACGATGAGTATTTCTGTCTTTCGATAATGCGCTAAGACACTGGTTATCACTGGATAACTTGTGTCTCAAGTATCCAAGGATGACCGCGTCATAGTCTTAAGACAATTTGAAACATGTTACGAACAGTGTGAAGACGTCTTAAGCTGAGGAGTCTTAATACGTATTGTATACAGAATGCAAGATAGACGTTACAAAACGTACAAGTGGAAAGAAGACGCAGTTTACCTCTGACGATATCGGAGATAAGAATACAACGACTCGTCGAGTCTATAGCCTCAATAAGATTCCCGGTAAACGCAATATTTCCTTGTTTACCTTCTCGCTTACTCGTTAAGTACTTTCAAAGATATTAACTACTCTCCATCCCTCTCACGGAGGGAACGAGGAGGGCATTGTCGTGCCGCCTTTATTCGCATACTACATATTAACGTAGCCTCATTGTGAAAACAATTTTCCATTGAAACATGGGAGAGCACGCTGTTCGCCACGACTCAAATATCACACGCAATGTGACGATGTGACTATATTATATAGCGAAAAATAAAATGAAAAAGCATCCTTATCGCCGGGATAATCTCTTAAGTATATTATCTTTTGCAAAACTTTGGATTAATCATCTTCGATTCTGATAAATGAGAAATTATTTATGAAAGAATCTATTATTTGTTCATTTGGATGAATGCACGACAGATAATTAATATTTTCGCTAATAGCTGATTATAACTTTTGATTTTTGTCTATGAAGGAATTAAAATATCGCTAGGTCTAATCGGTTAATTATATTATTGATGAAAAAAAAAAATGATATTTTATAATGAAACAACGTTATTTATCGTTTATAAAATTACGTTGATAAATGATAATTGAACTATTTCAGTAATCTCAGTGATAAGAGCTAATAATAAGATTGTAAATTTGGCTAAACCGGTGATGCTGATCTCTGTAATTGAAAGAGGGTTGGGATGACTCACCTGCATTTCAATTGGGCATTTTCTCCCCTCCTGACCGAGCCGAGCTCGAGACTGGAATTGGAGGCATCGGAGTCGCTGTGCGCGGGACTCGGTGGTCCACCGCTAGCGAGACCACCCGGTGACGTCGCGAGACTTCCGAGTCCAGCTGTAGGCGATGTACCGAGTTCGTCCTCGGCCGGCATCCTTCGCGGCCAAACCGGAAGGTCCAGCGGGCTTTGATGGAGATTCAGATTAGAGGTGTAGTAGCCAACCGGGCTGGAGGGGCTGTTGCTCGTGGTGTAGCCCGTCGACGAGCTGTAGTAACACGGTACCCCGGCGCCCAGAAGAGTGCCCGGGTAACGAGCGGCTCCGTACGGACCAACGTGGCTTGGCATTCTGCCAGGAACGTAAACGATCATTTTCACCAATTTTTTCTTCTTCTTTTCAATTAAACAATAAGAGAGACAGAGAGAGAGAGAGAGAGAGAGAGAGAGAAAGAGAGAGAAGGTGATATATAGCTGTGGTCAATTATCAGAGACGCGTGGTGTTTGTACAGAGGCTTTGATTATTATATACGTTTTGATTGCGTTATTACAGCGAGTTGTTTAACTTTTGAGAGGAATTTATCGTAAAGATATTATATATCTTTGAAATAGCAGCTCTCTTGGCTGATGGGATATCAATAGAGTCTCATGATGCCTGCGTTTTTATTCAATCTCTTTCCACGGTTCTCCTTCAAGGCCGAAAAGATCTTTTATTTTATTTATCTTTTTCCTTATTTTCTTCTTTTATTTTATCCTCGTTGATTTTACTTTCATGCTCGTTATTCCCCGCGTTTCGACGGTCGAATGGTGTTCTACTGTAGCGGTATGATTACGTAGCTCTCCGACAAGACTTTCCAGGCCTTGTTGGATATCCCTAGTTGCGGGATATTTTTGAATTTTTCTTCGTTTGTTTGTTTGTTTTGTTTTTTGTTTGTTTGTTTGTTTGTTTTTTTTTTTTTTTTTTTTCGTTTAATTATCGAGCTCCGCAGCCAAGCCGCTTAATTGTGCATCGCACACACACACACACACACACACTCGCGCACGGAATAATATTTGCTCGGACAACTTATGAAAAACTTCAGCAGAACTTAGTCCGAGTTCGTATCGTCAGATATATTTGAAACGGTTGGACTTGAGTATGCGGTAGCTCAGGAATTGCTTGCTGTATTCGATCGAGAACATAACTGGGCTGTTTGTCACTGATTCGTTCACAAAACAGGGTTGACGTTGATTCAACTCGCGTATCAATCGAAGCCGTTGCCTCGGTTATTCGGGATGATGGTAAATTCGATTCGACAATGCGGATTTCTTTGCGGGTCTCGTACTGTCCAATTTATTCGTTTGTCGTTAAAATCGCTAATCAATTCCAACGGTTTATATATTATACACTTTCTTCCTGATTGCTGCTGCTGCTGCTGCTGCTAGGAAAATGCGCGTTCCATGGTCGTTGCCGATCGCTCCAAACGCTGTACGTTCCGCCACAGTTATCTCTTGCCTTTCAGATCAGATTTAGAGCGAACTTTGACCAGAGTTACTCGACTGGTACGCCTCGAGGTTTATCTGTATCTCCGTATCAGTGCGTCGACTACTCCCTCCGCGAAACAGCGAATTCTCACGATTTTTGCAAACGATCGCTATAACGAAACGAGATATCTCGCCGGAAGCGAAATTCAGTGTTAATGACACGCGTCTGAAAGCGTTCGAAGGCTCTCGCCCTCGTCGAGATTCTCGAGTCCGGTGAACGATGCGACAATTCGATGTGAATAACGGGAGAGCGCCAAGGAGACAGAAAAAAATAAGAACCGAGAGAGAAGCAAACTGTGGTTGAGAAGCAACACGAGATCAGCGCTGATGCGAAGAGACGCTCCGCAAGAGGACGATTGTCGTCAAACTAAAGTTCGAGACGTTCGTATCCTCTTATTTATACAGTGTCGGTCTTAATTGCGTTCTCTCGGTCCGCGCTGCCCTCTCTTCTTCGTCATTCCTCTCTTATCCTCGCGACGCCCCCACTTTCACAATTTTTTTTCTCCTGAGTTCCCGACTCTACAGCTTAGCTGATAAGGCGGCGAGCGAGCCACATCGTCGGGCGCCGAACCGCTTGCGGCACAACGAAGCGGTGGGTGTGCATTGCGAGGGAGTTGAGCGCGCGCCACTTACGGCTCGCCCATTATTACTTTTTTTCGTCGGTTCTTCTTCTGCATCAGTCGTTGAGTGTTGACGAGAAATGAGCGGAGACGAAGAAGAAGAAGAAGAAGAGGAAGAAGCGGGGATTTGTTCCAGACGCAAAGCGTCTTCGTCCGCTTAGCGAACAACTCACTTACGGGTCGGTGCGAACGATAACAAGCGGCTTGGATGATCCCCGCAAGAACACTTTCACTATTTTCTTCTCTCTTTATATATTCTTTTTATCTTTATCGCTCTATAGAAATCTATACATGCATCGCGTACTGAAATGAACTGGCGTGTACCGGTCAAAATGGTAATACAACGCGAGTCGTCTTTGAGTAGATATTTCGTACATTTAACGGCAGACGAATCCACGGAATACCTTTTTGAGATCCACGTTCCGTTTTACATAATTATGCGAAGCTCAGCTTCATTTGCTGCTCGTTCTAACGTACGGTCACCATAAATTTTGAGCCTCTCGAACCATCGCTTTGTTCTCCAACGTGTCATTTGTCCCGATTTGATAAAATTCACATTGAGAAGAAATCGTAGAAGCTACGGGCAAGAAAAAGATGCGGGTTATCCGAATCAACTTCAGAGTGATACTTGGACTGACCCAGAAACTTAAAATTCCAGATATAACCAGATAATGTCGAGCTTAATATATTTTACAAATTCTATTATCTTGATTTTTTTGTTGTTGTAAGAATAACGAGATTTTCAATGCTTATGTATTCGTGGCGAGCGGAGCGACGCAAGAAATCCTGGAACAATGTTGCCGTTCAGCGGCAGCGAAGGGAAGGATCAAAGTCCCGAGTATATTTTAGATGTTTGTTATCTCGTCGCGTCGTGTGTGCCTGACAGGCGGTCAGTATTTGTAAAGTTGGTGGAAGACGACTCGATCTTGCAAACCGTTTGGACGTTGCCATCGGCACAACGCAACGAATTAATTTTTCAACGTATTTCCCTGCAACTCTGAGCAAGAGTCTTATCGTGTTTGTATCTCGGTCTGAGTCGAAGAGAGTCGCAGTCGAAATTCCAACGAGCCGAGTTACCTCGAGGTTTTTTTTTTGGTCTCACCAACTTTGCCGTTCCATTCAAGAGGTTCGATCGTGCAGCACGACTTTCTCACCTCGTTCGATTTCTTCAATGGAGTCAGAGACAATGTCGAGTTTCGTTAAACTGTTGATCATGACTTTGAGATTCCGTTGTAAAGAAAAGAGGGACGGTAAAGAAAGAGTCAATTGTGGTGTAGAATTCACATTCGTTTATGTAACTACATCGTTACGTCGCAATCAAACGTGAATAATAACCCCCTCACCCCTCAACCCCTCCAATCGTAACGAATACTAATCACTCGGTAGTTATTGCAAGTCTTAGCGCCACCTCCCCCAACAGAGTTCTCTTGTAGATTAAACAATTTTTTATTGTTAATGGGGTCGTCTCGAAATCGACATTAAAGCGTATGAGCTGCTAATTTCTCTTTGTATTCGTATAACGATGAATTAAAGTTTTTCTATGTGAAAGTCGTGCGATATTTTTTCAATCGGGGCCAGCGTTATTGACTAACCGCGATTGCAGCCTTCTTCATCTTCTCTCTGATGGTTTTATTTTACCGTTGAATTTATAAATTGTTATTAAGTTTGAACCAAAGTTCACGTGATTCTTTTGTGCGATTGATTTTTAGCATCGATCATTCGTATTCTTTACAGTCATTGCACATCGTTGAAGTTGCCGAGCGTATGAAGCGAGTTTTGGGATTTAACGTCGCGTAACACGAAACATTCACGTGCTTCTTTATTTTCTCTTTGCCTCAATGCCTCAATACCGTATGATTCGTTTGACTGTTCTCATTATATTCGGTGGAAAATATTTGCTCGAACCAGATAGTCACGTTAGAAACACGACGGATGGCACGTGGTAGGTTTTGCGCTCGATTGTAAAAGCATCGCGATAAGTTTTTCATTTCGTATAAATCTCGACTCATCGATACATCATTGTACGAATTACACCTGCGGTTATATCTCAACCCATCTCCTCCGCAACCTGTTGTCGGACGACGTGCGCTTTTACTTAGCTCCTTCTACTCTCGATCGCTAATTGGAGTGCACGAAACGATAGAGAGAAGAGGAACTTAAAAATAAATTATCCGTCGAATTCTTCCATAGATAGAAAGAAAAAACAATCGATACGGTAAACAAGAGGACAGATTATCCTCGCGATCGTCGTCGGTGAAACTCAAAGCCGAAGCTTCGGTCAACCGGTTCTCGATTTCGTCGGGTAAAGATCGTCGCGAAAGAAGCAAACGAATGAGAAAGAAACAGGAGAAGCAATAAAACGCGCTTTTTGGTATGCGAAGGTGTGCACGTGGCTGACGTTGGTCACGAGTGTCACGTGGCAAATTCGCCACGCTCTCGCTCTTTCCACGATCTCGGAGAGACGACGAGCGTAAGAAAAAGTCGCGAGGCACGAGGTCCTCGAGAACCGTAAAAGAGAAACAACACAGTCATTCGCTTGGGAGAAACACCATGCGCCTATGGCAAGGTCGAACGTTTCTGTCTTTTTTTCTCTCGTTCGGTACTCGTGCCCTCTTTGCTTTACAACATGGGGCACCACCGAAAAGTGAAAAAAAAAGACCCGAAAGAATGAAGGATAACGTCAATGTCCTAGTTACCGACTTTTTACGAATATATTTTATATTTTTTCGCCGTTACGCAATTTACTTATTATTTACAAACTTTTTAATAGATCTTGCCACTTTATAGAGAATGCTTTGCGTTCATTAAATATTTTCTTCTCGAGATTACAATGTCAGGGTATTCTGGAGTTTGTGAAACGTCCAGAAAAGTGATTTTCTAAAAAAATATCCTGGCGTATGCTGTGTACGTGTGTGCTTTTAAAAATAAAAATTCAATAATTAGAGAATTTTAACACTCGATCCAAATGAATTTTGATGCACGCGTGAAGCACCAATCCCCCTTTAATCATTGTGATTATCATCGCAATGTATGCAAACATTCAGATCTTATTGCGTTTAAATTTTTTCGAAAAAAAAAAAAAACTATCCATGCTCCAACTTCCGTAAATGTTCGAAAACCGCGTTAAATCGATCTTCAACTAAATAAAGTAACGTTCAAGGATCTTTGATATTGCATTTTGGCAGAATTTGAAACGAGATTGTGGTTTCGTGTGATTTCGAATTTTCCGGATCCACGTAATCGATTTAGCTGTTGCAAATTTTTGAGCGTTTGAACTAAAATGTTTCAACAAGAGTGAGAGAAGATTCAACGGTCTTTCGTATACAAAGTTTCGTTAAAATCGTTCATTTATGACATAATGAACTTTAAAAAATTAAAATCAACGAATTAAAAATATGTGCACACATCTGATACATCTTCCTGATACATCGCTGTGCGGTATAATATTTTACAAAGTTCAATAAAAGAGTTCGAACGTTATATGTCAGATAACATTTTTTATTTTAATATCGCTCTTGAGTAGAATTTTTTTTATAAACTTCTCAATTAAAAATACGTTTATCAATCGGGATAATATTTTAAACTCAAGTGAAGCCGTAGAAGCTCTTCATTCGTTATAATTCTTGTTAAAATATATGTAAACAATAATATTTTATAGGATTTTTATTTTTTTTAATTGGTGTATAGCTTACGGTAAAAAAAAATCGCATCGAACTAAAAATATATGAACGCTACTGATATAAGTTCATGGCTTGTGCGGTATAATATTTGACCAAGATCAATAAAAGAGTTCAAACGTTATGTCAGATAAGATTTTTTATTTTTATATCGTTCTTAATCAGAAAAATTTAAAAAAAACTTCACAATGGGGAATGCGTTTAGCAATCGAGCTAATATTAAACACGCAAGTCAAACTGATGTAGAAGCTCTTTATCTGTTGTAATTCTTGTTAAAATATGAGTTGAGAATCAGATTTTATAAGGTTTTGATGTTTAAAACTTGATAAATGTTATTTTTAATTAGTAAATTCGCTTCTGTATATACCTTACGGTAAAAAAAATCGAGTCTACCGATTAAACATACGTACACATTGACTACACTGTCACCTGACCAATACTATTGTACCAGTTGAGTGTTTCGCACGTGTCGACTTCAGAAGGAGTGTGACTTATTCCAACAGTCTGACAAATGTTCTCATTAAAATCAAATGTTTTTGTGCTATTGACTTTAAACTTGTGTGTTATTTTCTCGGCATGCTTTTTTACCTCTTTATCTTCTTCGTTATCTTAATGTTCAATAAGTTCTTTCAGCGGTGACTCAATAATTCTCTAATTTTCTTTTCAAGTCCGAAATTTGTAAAAAATACAGAACAACCCATTGAAATGTTAATTAAAAAAGGATGCAAAGTAGAACCCTTTACTTTCTCTTTCGTTTGATTCGCTGTTCATAAAGTTTCCTCAATGAGGAACTCAAAATTGATCGACGAATTTCTTCGTGCGGACGATTAACCAAAAGAATAAGGAAGCAACGTGCAAGGTTGAAAAAAAAAAAATGTTTTCATTATCTCTCGTTTTGACATGATAATGATATTTATAGAAATCTCATTAGTGAATGAGTTTAAACATATTTGTTTTCAATATTTGAATATAACGTTAACGTTATGGGTATTACAAACATTTTTACCAGAGCCTTTAGCTTAATTGCTTTAAAACAAACACAAAAATACGTGGACTTTCGACATTGAAAACTTGTTGAATCAAAGTTTCAATACAATCATTAGGGAATGTTTTTTTTTTTTAATATTCAGAAAGAACGAAATTCTTCGAGGGGTCAGTGACTGGGACCGAAGCAGCGAGTGAAATTATGAAACTCCACGTGTTCTTTAGCACATAGCAATAAAATTACCGTTCCTTTGTGAAGCCGTATACGTCTTATCTATATTTAGGATCGTTGATTATTACATTGTTAAGCGTAAAGATCACGTGTGGAGAATCTTACCTGGTCACGATTCGCCGTGAAATATGACAAACGTGGGGGAGGGTCCTCAGAGATGTTTTCGCGAGCCCGCCCGTTCGATAAGTGATCAGTAAACAACGACGAAATTCGCGGTGGCCTGGGGGGGGGGGCATACGCGTGTATATCTTTAAGCACTTGTGCAAACGATCACGTCGTGAGCTCGGGGCATGTCGCAAAGCGGCGAGACAGCGGTGAAGTGTCTTTCGAACGAATCTCATCGTGCTCCACTCTTCGCAGTCGTACCGGGAGGAAAAGTACTGAGAGTCCCGGCTAGCAGACCCCAAAGCTGATCAGAGCGTGTGCTGTACCGACCGTTTCGATTTTACATAGATTATATACTTGCATAGATTATAGTTATTATTATTAATAGTAATAATAATAATAATAATAATAATAAAGATATGAATTTCAAAGACTGCTCTCGTTAGCGTATCTCCTGCGGCGTAGAAGCGTTTATTGTTGGGCAAATAAAGTTAGACGAGAATGAGAGAAAAGAGGAATGAAGAGTGACGCCTGTTGACGCGATCCCCTTCGATCCCAGACGACAGATAGGCGCTCGGTTCTTTCACCATGCCGGGGCTAGAGAAAAACCGTGAAGAAAAACGGCACCGCAAGCTCACCCCGTGAAAGACGACGGAGCATTGTTCGTTGCTCCCGTGCTCTCTCGAATGTAAATAATCTTAACTCCACTGATGATCTGCGTATCGTCTGTCCCTCGTTACCACGAGGAGAGCGCTCGACCATCGCCTCTGATACGTCGCCCTGGCTCGTTTCTAACCTAAACGATCTTATCTACTCCCCAGATCTTAACGACTTTTCGAGGGGAATCTGGCCAATGTCCTCGTCTTTACTCGAGTAGAATCGATTCGAATTTTATGACCTTGCGAGCTTTGAAAACATGTTGAGAAAAATGTGCCAGAGTTGGAACGATAAAAGGTAATAAATAAAACATATACAGTAGATTTTATTCTAAATTTTTCGTATTTTGTTTCCATCGTTGCATCGAGACGGAAATTATCTTATTAAAAAATTGAAGTACGAGAGATTCTACTGTACCGTTGAAAATCTACTATATAAGCAATTTGGCTTTACAAGCGGACATCAGCCAGGATTCCTCCCACACCAGACATGTAGAAACATCAGAAAAAAGGAAGAAAGGAAGAGGCAAAAAGAAAATATGAGAGTAAGAGACGAGAAGAGACGAAACGAGGCTCAGAGTTCTTCCATCTATCGGAGGAGGAGGAGAAGGAGAAGTAGTAAGTATACCGTAGTTCGTATATACCAGCTTCTACTCTATACCCCCAGCGTCCTTCGCCGCGCCGGACGTATTAATGAATATGGTGCCACCCGCTCTCCCTCCTCCGATGTATCCTCTGCCTCTCATTCTTCTTCTCGTGCTCGTACCACGGAGGACGATCTCCTTCGTGAACCAGCTAGCTTCCACAACCCTCTATTCTATACATGACACCCCACGAACCGCGCGGGCGCGAGCTGGCGGCGTTCTTTGATCTCTCGGTGTGCTCTCACTGCCAGTGCGAAGAACCCTGGACGAACAGGTAGAGACAGCCAGCCGTGGTAGCGAGATACGAGCGAGAGAAAGAGGGATAATGAAATACCACCAGCAACCCGACGCTTGAAGAGTCGACGCGGGTCCTCTGCGCCTCTAAAATCGAGAAAATATGGCCTTCGCTTCTATTTCTCTCTCTCTCTCTCTCTCTCTCTCTCTTTTAGAGTTTTTTTTCTTCAACTTCCCTTTTCAGATTGAGAAGGAGATAGCGAGGGGGGAAAGGAGAAGGAGCCGGAGGAGGTGGATGAGGAGAAGGAGAGAAGAACTCCAAAAAACTTGGTCGCTTCTTTACGCACGATAACCCTCTCCACTCTTGATCTACGGTGTACGAGCTGGGAAGAGAAAAATGGAAAAGGTATTTTGTCTCGATAGGCTCCGTATCCGTACCTACGTACTTTGCGTGAGGTTAGCTTGTTATTAAAAATGTATATCCTGAGAATAGTATATACGCAGCGGGAGAATCCTTTGGTGGTTTAATTTTACTCGCGCTGTTGGGGGTTCTCACTTTTCTGTCGGTTCTTTTTCCAGAGACTGAGAAGAGCGTGCGAGAAACGAAGGTTCGAGCGAATGAGAGCAAAGTACGGATCGTGGCGAAGGAAGTGGTCGCGGGGAGAGTCCGCCGAAGAGCCGTGGGAGAGAAGCCAGAACGAGAGACTCGTCCAGAGTCTCCAGGCATCGCCGTGGAAACCGAGCACTCTCGAGATCACTTTGGTTGCGTGCGAGCCAAAGGGAATCCAGACCGAGTATCGAACAGCCGGCCTTGTGGTGAAGTGAAACGAAAGTGGGAATTCTCGCGACACACTCGAAAACCCCCCCGGAGATTCATCACCCTCGGGAAACCCAACAGTACGTAACTTAAAAAAAAAAACTCATGACGAGGATGAAACGTGTTTTATTTATCGCCGTTGTAGTAAACTCTTCATGTATGTGCGATAAGAAGAGTATAGACTAAATAACAAACTGTTTACGACGTCGAAATTGGTTTAAATTTTGTTATCGGATGAATTAATTAAAAGTCTTTGATCCTCGCGTACGATCAGGAGGAACCGAGGAAAAATACTTTGGTGTATTGGCACAACGCGGCAAAGGAGTAGCAGAAGAGGATTGAGTTTCCGGACGTCCTTCGGGATCTCCCGGGGGTCTATTAATCACGTTGGAGACGACGGGGAATATTAATATTGTAATGGCGTGCGTCTGGAAGCAAGAGAGAGAGAGAGACAGAGAGAGACAGAGAAAGAGAGAACGAGCAGAGGCGGCGGTTCAGCCGCTGCTCGCTGCCCCGGCCTCATCGTGTACGCGTATAATACGTATTACAAACGGGACAGAGGATGGCTACCGGTCGCAGCGGGAGAGCACGGCGGGGGTCCGCACTCTCCTGGCTCCCTCGCGCCGCCGGCACTCCCGAACGACTCACGACGCCGTTTCTCATTTTATCCACTCGCTCTCGGGCTACCGAGAATGAAACACACCTTGAGAACTATACTATCTTCCTTAAAATGCTATACAATCCCTTTGAATTTGCTTCGCTCATTCCTTTTTCTCTCATTTACCTTTGATTAGGTGCTCCAAATAGTTTTTTTTTCTTTTTTTTTTTTTTTCATATACTTAAGTAAGAAGTTAATAATTTGATGATTTTAAATTGCAGATTTCTTGATAACCGGTGAAATATTTGCAAACGACTCGAAGCAGATGAAAACATTGTTGCCAACCCGACGATATACGAGTTAATTAAAATTAATTGACCTTTTTCGAGGTTGCTGGCGTCACTCGCTCGGAATGGTCAACGAAAATATCTTACTTCAGTGGTTTAGTACGGTTATCACTCCCGTCCCACCCGCCTTACACACGACATGTCACCAGTTAGATTGCTCGACGGCGAACACTATCTTTAATTCTTTTTCTAACAAAAGACTACTTTTTTTTTTACTGTTAACCCAGATGATTAGTAAAGAATATTCTACACTGGAAGATTATTTTTATATGTATATGACATATTTTTTAATGATTCTTGTATTCTCGACGTCTATTTATCTTTTCTTTCAGTGCAGTGCAGTTTTCTAGCGTTCTGCTCTTGACTCGATGACGGGACGCTTAAATAAAATTTTTTCATTACGTAACAAATAATTATAAAAAAAAGACAATTCTGAATTCTTCATTATGATATAGCCGAATGTTTAACTTATTTCACTTGAGTAACTAACGATGTAATTATGATAACGTCATCATGCATTGATGGAAGAGAAACAAAACTGATCTTGCGATCCCGGATTTCCTCACCGCGATTGTCGGATAAAAGACTGGATAGCCCTTGTGCAAAATTATTAGGCGGAAAGCAACGTTCTCGGCTTTTATCAAACAGATGAACCGTGATAAAGAAATAAAAATTACAGTTTTTGTTACCGATCGAGTAGTTCCGCATCATCTTAAGGCGAGGCGAAACCTCCATACTTACAGAGATGTGCTGCTACTCTTTCACTCCACCGTGAGCGCCATACCAGCCTATCTCTTTCGCACTCACAGTCGGCATAAAAAAAACTGTAACGAATGCCATTTAGAGACTGTAGACACGTCGCGAAAGAATATAGCATAAGCGAACGTGGAATTCAATTGAGCATCCGACGATACTTTGCTTTTACTCGAAATAACAACTTTGTGTAATTGTCATTGGTAAATGTAACTGTCTCTCTTGCACTCATGTGCAGGACATGGATCTTTCATACAGCGTTAAGCATAATTTGTATAAACAAAACGAATTTTCGGTGAATACGGTAGCGGCCGTTAGTGCTGAACCTTTGAAAGTAATTCTAGAAAATTATTTACAATCAGTTTCCGTGGTGTAGTGGTTATCACATCCGCCTAACACGCGGAAGGTCCCCGGTTCGATCCCGGGCGGAAACATATTTTTTAAATATTTTTTTTCTATCTTAACGTCATCCGGACTTTTTGTCAAGAGGGTTTATTATTCTAATATTTGATAAATTTTTATTTGATGTACTTGATATATTTATTTGTTTATTTATTCGATGGATAGCAGAGTCCCCAAAAATATACCCTTAATCTAGTACAACGTTGTAGTACCGTGATCGAAACCTCGATTCTTTTAATGTATTCCCAAAGATGGAATGAATTTGAGCCGGCCCTTTTGGGCGCGAGTGGGAGTCAACCTGTAATTTCAACAAGACGAGCGGACGAAAGCCTCGCTCTAATATGGGAAGAAGAAGAAGAAGAAGAAGAAGAAGCCGCCCAGAGGTCCAAACGAAGCCGCACGTCGGCAGCCCCGGGTGCTGTATAGTACATATATACCCTTACAGTAAAGTATACGCGACGATAGCCGCGCGTTGCCGCCGCTCATTTCCATAATTCGTTCTTTAAAGGATGATTTTTAATAGCCCCCTGGCGCCGGTGTTCGCTTCGTTTTTTCTCTCCTCCTATTCCCACCGAACAATACTCCAGAGCTACTCTTTGTGTGCTGTTTCAAAAGTTCCCGCATTGTTTCAGCTCTCTCGCCAAACTGGGAAAGATTTTGAGAGTTTCAGGACTACAAGGTGCATCTGTATATCTCTCTGCAAAGAGGTCAAGAGTAAACACACAGTTTTGCATTATTTCGATCCCCTAGCAGTCCAGTAGAATAAAATAATATTTGCAGCAACTTGCAACTCTGTTTGTTTTCGGAGAAGGAAAAAAAACTGTGGGAAAAAGTTGGGATTTTACGAGTTCTTCGTTGAGATTTTGTTCCGGTGAAGGGAATATTATTTTCGTAGGGGAGCGAATAGATCTCCCTTCAAGATTCCTCCGATCTTTGTTCTCAAGCCGCCCACTTGAGAATGCGGATAATTAATCACGGATTTCACACTTTCGACCTTTTCTATATCCTTTTTCTGATTCATGTGTTACGAAAGAAGAGCAGACGTACACCCAGCAGGTCAAAAGAATTGAAGTTAGGCTATCAACGAGAGTCCCAGCGTGTTTATCCCCCTCGAAGAAATTTCCCAACATGCCTGCCGGATTTCTCGTTGCTCCGCTGGCATCAATGGGGAAGGAGGTATACAGTAACGGTGAGACGAATCGCTAAACTGGACCCGCATTGACAAATGATTCTCGAAAGGTTGAGCTCCCTTTCCGTGTCTCGTATCGGAGCTGAAAACGCGGGAGGACCTCCCACATGGAATAAAGGGCTTCGCCATTCACTCGGATTCTCTCGTATGCCGCTGCAGCCGCGGAAAGAGAATTCCTCGAGTCTTTTGGTCCCGAGAGAAACATTTTTCTTTCTTTTTGAGCAAAAAGAAAATAATTCTCGCGAATAAATTAGCGTGGAGTCGAGAGGGCGCGAAACAGGTCGCGATATTCCGCTTCGGCACGTGAGAGAGGCGCACAAGATGAGAAGGGAGAGCGCGCGACACCTCTAGGGGGTCTTCCCCCGTTGACGAGGTCGAAGACGATACTCCGAGATGCCACACTGCTCGCACACACCACACGCAGCATCATCCTCAATCCTTAAACCTTCGCAGGACTATGGCAATGCGCATGTGGGCAGCCAGGCGAGGCTCGGATACTCCGGCATACCACACACCATGCGACACCTTTCCGAGTGACCGAGACCGCTGTTGCTGCTGTTCCGCTGTTGCTTTGCTGCTCTTACTATGGCCTGGACCACACACGAAGGATTCCCCACTTGCCTCGTTCACGTCCTATCCTTTTTCTCGGTGGACCTCTCGATTCCTTGCTCGAGCGTTATACTTCTCTTTTCTTTTCTTTTCGAACAAGCGGTGAATGAAGGGGATGCGAAAAAAATTATACTTCACACTGTATTAAATTCTACGCTTTTACAATCTTCTAATTATTTGAATATATATTCATCGAAATATTAAATTTCAATTAAAAGCCCATTGAACTTACTATTCTGAAGAGAGATTTATAAATTATTTTTTTTATATTCTTAATAATAATCATTGTAACAAATGTTTCGCAATATTTTAATATATTTTTTAAGCGCATCGATTTAATATTTATCTTGATAGTGATAACGAACAAAAACAACTAAAAAAGAATTTCGAGTTTTCTCTAAATTTAAGAAATGATAAGAGATGTAAAATGGCGGGGAATATAAAAAGGGAACTCGAGACCAGATGAATACAAGATGTATGCGGGTTGCCAAGGAAACAAGAAGAAGAAGAAGAAGAAGAAGAGTTTTGTCGTGGCGCGTCTGGTAGCATCCTGGCGGGGGTTCCCCTGCATTGTAACTAATTGCTGGACGTCGTGCCAGCATCACCAGTGTCTGGAAACTCGATCGCGGTGGTCCATTGTCGTTGTTGGGCTGGGTGCTCATGGAAGCCCGTCACACTCCGGGACTTTGCGGTATTGGAGACGAAAACTTTTAGCGTTAACGTCCCCACGACAGTGCGGACGCCTGTTAACGACAAAGGCCGAGCAACGAGGTAGAAGACGTTAGGAAAACAGCGCTGCGGGGGTTAAGGCAGAAGAAAGCGAAAGCGGGGGAGTTCGTTTGGTGCGAAGAAGCACGAGGCACTTCCACCCAAAACAAGTATTGTTCGAGTTTATGGTCTGTTGTGGGTTCCCTGCGAGTAATCCTCAAAGCTGAAGAAACGAAAGTCTATCCGCAGTAACATTGACTGACGCTTGTCGCCCAGGATTTTCGATTCTTTGCCTCGATCGCGAAGTCTCACAAAATCATCAGAGTTTTGATAAAGAGCGTTGAACCGTTGAAGAGTAAAGCGAAGGAAATGAGAGAGAGAGAGAGAGAGAGAGAGAGAGAGAGAGAGAGAGAGAGAGAGAGAGTACATCGGCCATTCCCACAATGGGACGAACCAAAGCGGTAACACCATAGAGCAAAAGATGCGGGCTGAATATATGCAAATCCATACCGAGCGCCTAGTTCTTCATCGCGGTGCTTTACCCACTCGTGGATGCCGAGCCTGGTTCCCCTCTTGTAATATAAGCAGTGAAAAAAGCGAATAGAATCCTCCCCTCTTTCTATCTCTTCGGCTGCACTAGCCTGAAACTCGCGTCATTACCATACGTGCCCATAAATGAAAACCTGTCTTCTCAGTCGGGCCCTACAATGAACAATCACGGGGTACACCGTGCGTGCAAGCGGTGCACTCCCCATTCTCGGTCGCCCTTTCTCGCGCTTCTGGTATTCGATGAGCGTACGGCTCGCAAGGGTTTGTGACACCGCGCAAGAGAGAATGAGCCTCCGTGCACGCGCGGCAAGCTTCGAGCTATATGCCTCGGCTATCCGGTCCCGGGATGTAAAACCCCCGGAGAAACAAGGGAGAGACACGGCGCTCTTACTCTGAATCGTCGTGGCCAACGGTCCTGCCACGGGATACCGGTTATCCCGTTCCTCACACGGGACGTTTCGTCCCGGCAATAGGAAGACTCGCGCAGTCGCGCTTCTCTCACGTTTCCCTTTGTCTAGTCGTTGAGATTAGAACCGTTCAAATGACTCACGGGTCCGGAGGTAGATGGAAAAAGACGCACCGAGCGTAACGGTCGCCCAAGGTTCATAGGTGATCAACCGAGAGTCCAGGACTCCGGGCGCACCTAGAGGGAGGAACATCTTCCAAACGAGCCAACGGACGATTCTACGAATCGGACACTCCTAAATCCGGATCGTTCCGTAACGACTTCCTTCCTAGATGAGGCGATGTTGCAGAGTGGACGATCCCCACCGTGTCCCCCAACGACTTTGCAACAGAATCACGGAAGTTGATCCTGCTTTTCCCTTTCTATCGAGACGATAGGGTTTTCCTGGGTTTTATTGGCTGAATATCGCAACAAACATCCAAGCTTTTCTTCTCTTCGTCACTGACTCCGTCCCAACGTAGAACTCCACATCGGACATGGGGAATACCCCGGGCTTCGACAGGGGTTCTCGCTGCCAAATCCTACGACGGTTAGCAAACATCGAGGTAAAAATACGTTAGGTGTCGACGAGCCCCAAAAGGATCTCGCTCATCCGCTCTTCTCTCTTTCTCTCCCTTTCTATCCGTCTTTCTGTTCGCTCTCCTTCTCAAACCGCTTTTATTTTTCTCCCTTTTTCCAACTTTCCACGAGCCCGCTTATGTTTATTATATTACAGTGCTCGTTGTTACAACCAGTGCAGCAATGGCATAGGAAAACGAAGTGTGACGCAAGTGATGGGATTCGTCCCTCCCCAAAATCCATGCATCGAGGACTCCCACACTGCGAACAATGAATACCCCGTCGAATGCACAAGATTTTTGCGCAATTCCATTGAAGACTGAGCGACATTGTCGGAGACCGGGGGGTGCGGATCTCCGTTGGGTCTGTGCGCAAGGCCCTGCCGATTCGATTCGATTCAGAATCCTCGCACGGGATACCTGCCCGACCTGAGATAATCCCATCCTCGGGGGGACCGTCGTCCTTCCACCGTGAGTGTGGGGGCTCTCGTTCTACCTTCGGCATTATATTTACCTATGACAGTCCTATCCTCGCCAGGCTCCCCCACGGACTTCTGTACAGCACTGTATACTCTGTAATACTGTGGCTCACAAGGGTGGTACAGCCACGCACGGCTACCCGATTCACCCCTCGTCGCATTGTCGCACGGTTTGCCTCCTCTTTTCTCTTCTACTATGTCATTTCCTTCCAACTCTACACTGTAGCGAATCTCGCGCGGTGCTGGTGCTTGGAACGATCTTTCGTTCTCTCGATTTTCCTCCACTCGTTACGCACCGACGAAACCCGGATTTTGTTGTGAAAAATGTGTCTATAGGTGCGGAAAGTAAAAATGGGGGAATCAACGACACGGGTGAATGAATCCAGCATTTATACTGTCTGTGGGAATTTTCCACGAGGACTTTTCATATGATTATTGATGAAGAGCATATCCAGAGTTTTGTACTTTGTATTTCGTTCGAATTAGAGACGATTCTGATTTTTTTTCTCGTTTTTTCTTCAGTTCTGTACTCTTTTTTTGATCCAGTGGTTTATTTTGATACTGTAGGAATCGACCATGCTGTTGTTCCTCTCAATTCTTATCTTCGTGTTGCCTGTCGATCTTCGTTAATTAAAGCACCGACGACGAATCCGAGACTTGGTGAATTACATCCATCGACTTATTTAAAAGTCAAAAGGGTATTTTTCTGGAGGATTATTTTCGCAGTCTTCCATGAATATTGCGGGATGTCAGGAAGGGAATAAGAATGAAATATATATCGTACCACGATCTCTGACGATTATTCAACCTTTTCTCTCTACCGAGATACCCAATGGACGTTTTCTCTGTATTTCAGATTTCCGGTAACAAGTACATTTGTCGACTTGAGTGATGACTGGACACCGTCAGTGACAGGTTGTCACTAATATGATCGAAGATTCGATAGAATTTTTAGTTTTTTAATATTAATTCGACAAATAAAATGTGCACCTGTTGCAGAACCTGAAGAGAAAGTGGCCCATGGAAATCATCGGAATGAAAAGAAAAAAAAAAAACAAAAAAATCTAAATGAAAAAACACTCACCAACGGCAGTCAGCCGGTTCGATCGATCCTCGTCTGTCACGATCGACGACAGAGTTTTTCGGATTCCCAAGTTAGCTTTCCCCCCTCTCTAACGCGTTCTCTTTCTCCCTCACTTGTTCTTCTCGTTAGCACAGGTATATCTCGGTAACAGGTAGTAGTCGAGTGGTAGAAGGTTCGATGATCCGCGTCTCAACCGATAACACTGTCTTCGGTCTCGAGAAAATGGTTGTACTCACGTGGTCACTGATGCCGATTCTTTCCAAAAGGCAAATCCAACTTTTTTCACGGTTACAACAGTTTGTATCACCGATTGTCCCCGTAAAACTCTAAACGATCACCCTTTGTTTAAAAAAATATTATAACAAAGTCCTTGCAGCGATCTTGCACTTTAGCAATATAAATATTTTAAGATAAATTAAAAATTACATAAATTAAGTAAAAGCCTTCTTTGGCGTAATGTTTAAGGTTGTGAAAAAATATATAAAAATAGATAAAAAGGTTATAATCGTGAATCACGGGCGCGTGTGTCCACGGACCGAATACGGTTCAGGCCGAAGACGAATAAACACGTGAGACACGACGATGTGCGGCTGCGAACCGCGAGTTTCCAAGGATGGGTTCGAACTGAGACTACTACGAGGAGAGGTCCCGCGGCTGGGCTCGGCTGTGGGTTTTCGGTTCGTTTTTCCCTTTTTTTTCTTCCTCTCTTACTCTCTCTATCTATCTCTCCCTCTCTTTCTCTTTCTCTCTCGCTCCTTCTATCCCTCGTCAGGGACGATGGTGTGGCGTTTGCGGCCATGGGCACCTACGGGCCCCGGGAGGCGCTCAGGCCATTGGAGAAGGAGTGGGGCCCTAACCTTAGCTAACCCCCCACTACGCGGCCACCACTCGCCCTTAATCCCCACCCAGGCGTCGTACCCTCTCGCCTCCCAGCGAAGGAAATAAAAATACTACCGTACGAGTAATCATACTACAGTGGAATACCACATATACAAATGCAATTCGTCGGTTAGAGGCCTAAGTAATCAATTTATGTTTGTTGCGGTATACAAAATTATTCTTGTTGTTGTCATTGCGTAATCTTTACTTGATCTTCGCTGTAAGAATTTGTAACTATGAATTCATAGTTTATGTTACAATCTGTATAGTTAGTTTGGTTATCAGTTATGGAATTTTTATTATATTTATTATATTTATTTTTAAATAACACAATTTTTTGACGAATATACATTAAAATGTAAAAATGACGCCTACTTATTTTACTGTGTGGGAATTGTCGTAATCACTGAAATTTCTCTCATCAGTGGACTCTCCGCATGAATCATTTTTGCTAATATATTCGAGGAAACGGTCTGGCAACCTTTCTTTATATTAGCTGATTGCCGGTAGCGAGTAGCCGAGATTCATGGTCCACGTGGGCATTCTTGATGTACGATGGAAAGAAGAGAAGAAGAAGGAAATAAATAAGGACCGAAGACACGAGAAGCAGCAGAAGCCGCAGCAACAGCATCAGCCCGTAGGTAATAGAGGCCTTGCCCCCTGCTTCGACAAAAGCGTACGCCATCTCTGCGTGTATTGGTTCGCCTGTAGATATAGCGTACTACCAGCAGTTTCTTAACACGTACAAGAGGCCCGGCCCTCGGTGTGAGCCACTTGGCGGACACTCGGCTCATCGTAAGATCGAGTTCCATTGAAGGTCGGTCCTTACGCACACATGCGTCGTCCGGACCATCTTACTATTGACGCGATCAAAGCGTGCGGAATACGACGTCGTGGGGGCATCGCGAATAGAAAGAGTGAGAGAAAGGAATATAGATTAATCCAAAAGGGTCTTTGCCCAATTTCTCGATCCTCTCTTCGTTCCGTAGGGATAAACCCACGAAACTTTGATGTACAAAGAAGAATCGAGCCTGTGCGAAGGAGCGAGCGAGACAGCAGAGCAGGTGCTCGAAAGATCCTCAAAGCCAAAACGACGATGGCCATATATACCTGTAGGTTCACAAGGACGGAGAAGAAAAAATATATATACAGAGAGAGAGAGAGAGAGAGAGAGAGAGAGAGAGAGAGAGAGAGAGAGGACAGTGTGCGCGCGGATCGCATTGCGCGTGGCTCATTCTCCTCCGCCTGCGCTCTTCCCGGCTCTCGACTCTCGGTGGGGACTCACTCGCAGCCTCCCGCTTAGACTCTCGCTTATGGATCACGGACTCGATCTAAAATAGATAACGACTTAGTTTCATTACTTTATTTTTTATTGTCGACGTCCAAGTATTATCGATATTACGAGAATCTATCGGAAGACATATTGTGACCGGATATTGGAACCGGGGATGGGGATAATCTGTTTGGTTGTAAATCAGTCCAATTAGAAGAGCCGCGTTGCAGTACAGAGCAGAGTGGCCGCAGCATGCTATACTATTCGCGGTGGTATCGGTCGTTGGTTCAACGGAGAAAATCAACGACCCCGGTGGTCCCAATTAGGTCACTCGGAATGCCGAAAAAGGGCTCAAATTACCACACGGGTAACTGAGACGGTTTTCAGCCTGGCATAATGGTTACGTCGTTGCGACTTGTGCGACGAACAGACACATTGTGGGACCAGATTTTTTCTTTTCCAACGTTGGCCAAAAAGTATCCTATGACACGGTGCTTCCTCTGTTTCTACTCTGATATCTAATCGGTATTAACCTTTGAGATCTTTGACGGGAGACAGTGCTTACGTGAGAATAGATAATCACGTATACGCGCTTTTTTTCATGTCGATAAAAATCCGGTTTGCGAAACCTTGGCATTATATTTAGTTGTCTAGCATTTGCGAAATATCGAAGAAAAAAGGAGAGGGGCTCTCGTTGTTTTTATTTCTCTCTTTTATCGCTCTGTCCTGGTCCAACGCTCGTGGGAGAGACTCTGCACCGAACACCTCGGCGCGTCATCTCAAGTATCGTCGATTAGATAAATGCTCCTAGCGTACGTCTTATCCACGGCTAAAAAGAAAATATATAATCGATATAAAAATTTCCGTAGGGCGTACGTCATTCTTGACGATTATATTATGTTTTTAAATCTAAAAATGACAGCCATGAGATTAATCGTCGCGAGGACAATAAACAATTCTCCGCGCGGGGTATCTAATCGCTTTGCGAAATCATTCGTCGATACTACAAGATCGTTCGAAGTCTGATCGCGTTAGGGAAAAAAGGTGCGACCTCTCGTCTGCATATTACGATACAACAAAGTAGCGATTGTACGTCGCGTGTAACACATACTCGATATAGGCGTGGATCGTCGACGCAGAGAAGAAGAAGGGAAGACGAATATCTTCGTGGGGTACCAAGACCCGAGAAGTCACCGGGGTCTCGGAGACCTTGACCACCGCCGAGACGCAGCGCCTCGACCCTCATGGATCCGACGATATGCGTTACTAAAATATACAAAATATTATCCGCGAACGAGGAAGAAAAAAAAAAATTACGAATAAATTTTCTAATCGCTAAATTTCCAGTCGAATAATACAATTTTTTAAAACGCAACAGCGTGTTTACCGTTTGTTGCGTTGGTGGCTAGGAGAAGCGAGGAGGGAGAACTTTTGGAGAGAGATGGAACTCGCGAGGAGTCGAGTGTAGCCCCGGGCGTGGGACAGGACGAGAGAACTACGGAGGCTGCGTGCTCTGCTGGGGGCGGCTTACTTATCTTTTTTTCTACCTCCTTCTCTTCCTTCTTCTCGTCTTCTTCTTCTTCTTCTTCTTCTTCTTCTTCTTCTTCTTCTTCTTCTTCATGGCCCCCGTTCTTTTTTTCGCTTGTTCTCCGTCTCTTTTTCTTCTTTCGTCTTCTTCTTCGTTCCTTCCCGTAAGGATACATGCATACATACTATAATTCAGGTTCTTTCGCTCTTTCTCGTCTCTACTACTACCGGTATACTACTATATATCTTTCATTCTCCCCTCGACCGCGCTCCCTTGGTTTCTCATTCCATCTCTTTCGCTTCTTCTCCGCCCCGACGAATCGCATGCAGCTACCAAAGCATCGGAACCCGAGCGTACAGGACTCACCGTTGTGCACTGCACGGATATACAGACTCGATGCGTGCACTACGAACCTTCATTTCTCTATCTTCGTCTCGGTTGCATTTTTCCTTTCCGCTCTTTCGAGCAAGTTCCGTGACTGCGATAATACCATTTGCGTGCGTGTATGCGATCCGTGAGTACATCACCGAACCACTGTGTACCTACTCGGCCAACCAGCTGAACCAGCCAGTACGGTTGGCCCATGTCTACGTAAGCGCGTGCGTACGCTCGTGCCGTTGGTGGGGGTAACAGGTGGATCCGAGCGCGTCTACTGTACGCGTACCGAATGATATCTACTCTACGGTTTCGGAACCCAAATTTTTAAACCTCATTTAGTGGTAGATAGAAGACTTTCAAGGATAACGCAGTGTGTATCTTTTGATACGTAACTTACACTTTGTTGTTTCGGAATATACCGCTTGACTCCATGTACACAACAAACAATGTTTTTTGTACATACAAGCGAAATATCCAAAAAATTCCGCTTTAAGTCGTACCTCGTGACGTATGCGTTACATTGGTATCTCTTATCGCTCGGTAAATAATAGAATTCTTCGTTATTTTATTCGATTAAAGTGGACCCGTTGTTACGGTTCTATTAAAAACTAATATGAAAAATTACTTGCACAAGATTTTAAAAAGGAATTCATATTAATAAAGGTATACGGGGATTTAAAAAAATGTCATATAGACAGTAAAATCTTAATTACGATTTATTTAGTAAAAGATAATGTGTTTCACGTTGGTAATACACAAACTTTATTTTTGCGCACTTGTTTTTATGTGTCGTTCGCAAAACTAATTGAATTCTTATGAAAAAATGCGCATTTTGGTCAGTGCTGTAGATTCTCAATTAACAATCTTAGTCGAGTAATGTTTCCCAATGTTGAATACAATTTTGTTATCGAGGTTCTAACGACACGAATTCCTTAATTGTACAATCTAATCTTTTTTCAGCATAAAATTAACCTGCTAACTGAGTTTTATCGCAAAATCTTACTTTTGCTATCTCATAGAGAGAAAACTTTATTTTCGTGATAATTATTCATTTGTACGAGTTTTTAATGTTTAGATTACTTGTTAAGAATAAACGTCGGTTCATCCGTGTGTGCGTGGGACACGCGCACGCGCGGAGGATTCAATACTTCTCGTCAAGACACTACTGCGTTTCTCGATCTTTTATAACTACAGATTGGATTAAAATATCGGACTGAAATGTAGCACACGAAAGAAGCAGCTGCTACTCCTTCATTGTGGTGAATTTAATTAAAATTAGTCGTGTGCTTATTATTTAATGAGATTTTCATGTTCTTTTTTCAAATATGCAAAACAACGTAAACATGTTAACTCGCGTATATTTCAAGCTATCGAGCTGAAACTTTCTGTATAAATAAAGTTCGAACCAAGGTTGGTTGCTATTGAGTGTGTCTACGATTGACAATGAGTATAAAAAAATGATGAAATTAGTCACTTCTTAAAAATATTTGATTTCCTTCATTTTACAAATTTCGAGTAAATCAGCTGGTATATGCAGTATTTAAACAAACTTGCGAAGTAAAAAATTAACAATTTTATCAAATGTTGTTAAGAAGTTTTCATTGACGTAACAAACAGGAATTGAAATTCGTTGGATGTTCGAGAGGGTGAAAATTCACTAAGATCTCTCCCTAACTTCGGTTTTCTCCGGCGGATATTATCCTTTCGAGGATCCAATTGTACAGAGGCTTCCCCTTGAATAGGGGTATCCCAAGGGCGCCTACGTAATCCCGTGATGTATTGTGAATACGTCAGGAGCAGCCTTCAAACAGCTTCCTCCGTGCTGGGCTTTTTCACGCTCTTTCCAATGGTGCCCGTTCCTCCCGCGTCCCTTTCGCCTCTCGGCCCATCCATGATATATAAACGCGCGTTATGTACATGGGGTGCGGGAGCGCATAACCCATTGTGTTACCTCAAAAACTCTCTAGGTATACAGAACATATTTTCCTACTGATAATTCAACCTTCTTACTTCTCATCCCCCACAATGTATGAAAAAAATAATAATAACAAAGCATGTAGTGAAGAAACGAAGAAGAAAAAGACTGTGAGGATGCTGACGTTATAATAATATTAATGATATTTCCTTCACAATCGAATACCAACAGTCCAACTATTACACGTTGAGTTCAAAGCGAATACTCGAAGAAAAAGAAGAATAAAATTTGCCTTTCGCGTATTCCGATTCTCCAATTTTTGGCATCAGCAACCGGGAGCCAGCACACTCGATCACTACAGCCTTAAGCCACCTTACATCGAAGCATATTGCATAGAAATGATGGCAGCGACGACGTCAATCGCGGTACTCGTTTGTCAAGCAAAATTTATCGTAGGCTTAGAAGTTATGCAACCAACACTACAGTCCAAAAGACGAATAGAAGACTGAAAAAGGGTAATTGAACATCGAAACAATATTCCTTTCGGTGCTGCGTTATAATGCTTCTATGGATGTATACGTGGCCACTGTGCCTATACTTTCCAAGAGTGTGCGTGTGTGTATGCGTAAGTACGAGAGTCGGCAATTATCAAAGAGCCTCAGGGTCTTCGTTCCTCTCGCTCTTTCTCTCGTACGAAGAGCCTTACCAGTCACGTTGAAGACGGGAGCCATTTGAGATACTATCTCTCCTCGAAGCTATATCTCCCTTCGTTCGCTTCGTCTCCGTCTCTCGCTCTCTGATTTCTTCTCGTTCTTACCCTGCGCGCCCTGAACAACCACCGATTCCCCGTCTCGGTGGTCCCTTTATTTCATTCCAAAGATTCATCTCGACCTTGCATCTCTCGCTACTGGACCGCAACAACGTGCACGCAGCAATGTATTCGTCGACATAGCGATAGCGGATATAATACGCTCGACCACTGGCTAGCCTGCGGAGCCGCATCGCTGGCGCCGCGGGAAATCCCTGACTTTTGCTACCTGTTTGCTACTGTCAGGATTCTCAATCTTTAGTTATCCTAATGAATGCCAATCGAATTAGTCGCACTTATTAAGGTCAGTTGATACTTTTTCTTATTTTTCTATAATGTACATATGATAATTTATCTTTTTATTTACACAAAATTGTCTATTTAAATAGTATTTTTTTATACGAAGAAATGCTTGATTTCTTCCATCTTTACTTTTTGTATTAACCGGTATTGGGATTTATTTTTAATATAAAAAATCATTTAATATCTTGAAAATAGGCGAAGGAAATTTAATGATATTTTTTTTATTATATTCGTGGCATAATTCTGTATCGATTGATGTTAATTTATTGATTTTTATCTGCTCATTCCAAACATAAATATAGTGTAAATTTTTAGATGAGACCTAACGATTATAACACAATCGATTGTGTAAATTTTACACTGTGGAAATTGTTAAAATTAACACTAAATGGATCAACACTGGTCAAAAGTCCGCACCAATCGCTTTTAACAGTGTATTTGCTGGTTGCGTTAGATATATTTTAATTAAATAAAAATAAATTAGTTAACTGGCAAACATTTAGCAATATCGATATTGAAAGTAATTTGATTATCTTTTTGTCACAATGCCAGGAACGTTGCACAAGGTTTAATCAGGCCTCAATTGATTCGGTACAAGTTAATGAGTATTCGTACGACTTGGAAAAGAAGAAAGGAAGGACGAAGAAGAAGAAGAAGAAGAAGAAGACGACGACGACGATGAGAACGTCGAGCAGTGGGCCTCCTCGTCTTGGTTGTCGTCGTCGAATTAATAGGCCATCTGCCGCCTGGACTTGGCTCCTTGCGAGGAAGTCAATGTTTAGGAAGTCCATGGGAAGCGGCGACAACGGAAAGACCCAGCATAAGCGGGCAGTGCGATCGCTTGTTCTGCTCGGGGTAGCGAACGAGCAAAGACATGGGAACGAGGACTCCGGAGTCAGTTGTGGCGCGCGGGCGCGCGCGCGATCGAGGAAGTCGTTTTCTCTCTTTCTCTCTTTCTTTCGCTCCTACGCCTTCTTATACGGGGCCGCGCCCGTATACACGACACGGTAGTGGTACTCTACGGTTACTCTACGTGCTCGCTCTCATCCTCGGAGAAAAGAAGCGTTGCGGGCTAACAAGAAGGAAAAAGAAGGGCGTAGAGGCAGAGGGGATACATGAGAAAACAGCGACGAACACTTGCATATTAGGTGCAGGAGAGGGCGACTCGCTCGCAAAGTTCCAAACCGCAAAGTCCCATCGTATTTTTTGTTGAGAGAGTGCCAGGAGGTAACACGACGATCAGAATCTTGCACTATGTTGCACATATTGTGCAATATTATGTTCGATCACGAAACCGCAGAATCTTCTTCTCCGATTGTCTTCAATGATTTTTAACGCAACTATACCGTTCCGCTCTCGTACACTTTTGTATAACGTTCGAATTATTTGTTTAAGTATATAAAATTTCGGATGTGACACACTTTTTTTTTCAGTGTAGATCAATCATCGAAGAAATAATACCAAACTCTGCATACTTATAATTTGAGGGAGAAACGATAATATAAATCAAGATTGTGGGGACTTCTAAAAGAAAGTACAAATAAAGTGCTCCGATAACTTTATAGGTACTGGAAATACGCATTGCGAATAATATCATTGGATGCAACGAATGAGATCAATATTGTATAAAATATTTGTATTATTTTCCTTGCCGTGTTATATTTACAAAAAAATAAGTTTAATTTCCATAGAAAATATCTTGTAAAATTAATTTGTTTTTACGTAGATCATCTTGAAGAAGATATTCCAAATTAGAAATTAATTGATAATTATAAAAAGATTATATTAGATCAATTTCATGGTGTCACGTATGACCTGAAACACCGGTTAAGGAAGGTTTCCTGTTTTCATAGGAGAAAGGAATAATAGGGATAGGCGAGGAGCATTGCGACGCACGGTGAAAGGTGTTGTGAGCGCGAGCGGACGTAAATCCCTACGGATCACTCGCGAGTTTCACTTTCACTTAATTCTTGTCAAAAATGGGATTAACGATCGATTTGAAAATTGAATACGTCATTCTTGATAGAATGATCTTTCAATCGGTAGACATTTACAAAAAGTAGGGTCGTTCCTTCTACTTATGTTGTACGAACAAGAATGTTAATTATTTTTGCATAAATATTAATTTTTAATTCTTCATCTTTGGGAATTGATAACTTTTAAACGGTTCCATCGATCAGGATAAAATTTTGCAGTTCAACGAAGACACTAGTATTAAATATAATTTTTTAAATATCAAGAAATCGTCATCACATCGAGATAACGGAAGATCCTTCTTATCATACGGGGCCTATATACCGCGTAGAATCGTCGTTATGATGCTTAAGTGATTTAGAAAACTAAAAATTGTATTTACAGCTGCTGGAATTTCGTAATATTTAAAATTAAATAAGTAAAACAATTATTCATTTTATTTCGAATAAAATATTTCTATATCGTTGGATACATATAATAAATTTTACCAGGTTTCTCTGTACGGCATTCCTCAGCAGTATCGACGCCAAAATAATTATTTGTTTAAACGCAAAACGATATAATGCTTATTTACTTTTTTTTTTTAAAATAGTCTTAAGGGTGATTCGAATCCCTTAAACCGTAGCAGGTGCGAATATTCTCTTGGAAAGACAAGAGACGGAACGAAAGCGTGAATAAATATGCTTGTATCTTATATGAATCTCACAAACCTCATGATCCAACTCGGTTCGCGATGTGGAATAAGGTGCGTGAGAGACGGCAGGGAGAGGGGGATGAATATGGTGGAGGAGAAGTGCCCCTGGTAACAATAACGAAACACCTTTTATGCACACGCGCTTGTGGATTCGAGCAGCGAATGTACGCAACCATCTCTTCAATGTATACCTACGATACTCTCCTTTAATGTACCTGTGCGTGCATGTACACATAAATATATATAAGAGCTCGTGCGTTCCCTGCATTCACCTGCTGCTATTCGAAGATCAGCTGCCCCAACGGCCACCTCGGCAGCAGCAGCAGCAGCAGCAGCACCTTGCTACCCACCTCCGTATTAACCTCATCCTTCTTCGTCTTTGCCTCCTCTTCCTCCACCTTCGCAAGTTCTCCACACCGCTCCGAGAAGCGCGCGCGTTTCTTCGCCCTCATCAGGGATCAAGCGCGAGGCCGCGCGTGTGCCACCTCATCTCCCACTTTTATTTCTCTTTTTTATTTATATATATATACATATGTATGTTTTTTTCTCTTTTTCACTGTGTGTGGACTTAAAAACGTCCTCGGGAATAGCAGCGGGAAGGATATATCAATGTGCTCTGAGTAAAAGAAGGAATAGTGAAATGTCAGTCGTAGAGTTTTTACATTCCTTCTTTCACGGAGGATGATTGTGATGAACTTCTCTACTCTCGTGATAATTCGATGATACATGTTCGAATATTCATGAATTACACTTAATTTTTCACAGCATAGTTTGACAATCAATCGTGTAACGTACTATCAACGCCCAGAGAATAGACAATGGAGAGAATCGCCAAATAAAAAGGATGAAAAAGGGAGAAGAGGATCTGTGATATATTACAGTCGGACACCATCTATCGGATCATCTGTTCGACGAAGATATGGGTCGGTACTCTATCAATGCGTATTCGGAGCGATCTGCGCATGCGTTACGTTCAATACGTGAAATCCAACTATATAAGAATTTTTTTTAATTCAATTTTTTTAAAAATCAATTTCAATGTGCTTCGATAATAATTGTTCGATAACCTGTACTCGATTAGATTTAATTTAATGCTTCGATAAAATAAAATTCAATGGAGAATCGAGAAAAAGCGAAAGGATGAGCTCGAGTTAAAAAGAAAAAGAAATCGAGGGCGTATCAATTACGCCTTCTAGAGAGCAATATAGGGAATGGAGCCCCCCTGTCGTTCGGATTGCATGATGCAGGTCGAGGAGAACGAGAGCGGCTAAACGCAAAGGGTTGTTTGCCCGGCGTCTTCCCACACGGTTCGCCGCTGTCGTGTTCTCAACCTGCGAGCTGAGAGCACACCCCTGGGAACGCCGCACGGCACGTCAACTCGAAAGCCTTTAAAAACCCTCGGACGGGACTCACGAACCCGTAAATTTATGGGTATCGTCTGTCCGGCTCACCAGCCGAGGAGAACGCGACTATAGAGGCTTCGTGGTCTGGACCAGAAGAAGATCGAGAGGCAGGAAGAACCGCTCTCGACTGACCCAAGGGGTCCACCGAGACTTTTGACCTTTTGTGGACCCCAGTGGACCGACCCTCACACTCCGCCCTCTCTGCTTCGTTTCCTCTTCTCTTTCTCATTAAAAAAAATATACCCTGAGCTCCCGCTGTGCTATTTAGGCAACTCGTTGGGATTTAAAGTGTAATTGAAACGTTCAAAGAATTTTCCACACATGGAAATTCGAATAAAAAGGAATATAGTAGGAATACAGACTGACCAATAATAATATCCTCATGGAACAAAATTTTTTCAATGAGTTTCAGTTGGAAGATACATAAACAAATTATCGAGTGATGTACGGTAAAAAATCAAAAGAAAAAGTAAAAATTTCTTTGAATCCTTGAGACAAAAGATGAAGAACATTGAAAAAGTCTGTTGACTCGGAGCAGAAGCTTCGAGACGTTGAACCAGCAGGATGGTCTGGCAACGAAGAAGAACCGAGCGTTTGAAGAAGGACGAGCACCGAGCAGCAGCAACAGAATCACCTGCGGTGCACCTGCTGCGCAGGGGGCTTTCGAAGTCGCTGCCGTCGCGGCCACGGCCGTGCCGCTCGCGGTCCCGTATTAAAAGTGTATCAGCAGCAGGCATCCTTATTTCTCGGTTCCCTTGCCCGCTCCTTTATCCCTCGACCTCTTCCATCGTCTCTTCTCGTTCTCTTTCACATTCACCACCCTCGACCACCGTCAAGAAATACCTGCCGTCGACTCTCCTCATGAACGAACAAACGAACGAAAAAAAAAAAAAAAAAAAAAAGGCTAGGTGCCCTTTTTCGACTGCTTCTTCTTCTTCGTCTTGTTCGTCTTCTTCATCTTTCTTCCTGATACATAGCAACGACAGCTTGGTGATAGGAGCCAACGTCAAGTACTACCTACCGACTTCTTACCAATGATGAAGGGCATGTTTGTTTGTTTCTTCCTTTTTCTTTTCGACATTCTTTTCGAGATCTTCCACGGAAGAAAAAAATAACAGAAGAAGAAGTAAAAGAGGAAGAAAGAAAGGGAGGCCCAGACGGTTGCCGGGTAGGCAGGGCGCGCGCATGCCCGCTGCCAAAAGTCGTTCTTTCTCAAAGATCGTTGCGTATACGTGTCGGCTAGAGGTGTACGTTTGTATAAATGATAATGTATGGGACACACGGACGTGCGTTACGAGAAGTGTAGAGCGTGTAGACGATTCCCGACGACGATTCAAGCCAAGTGGAGCCTCGCAACGGCCAACAGGTGTATAGCAGGTGCACCCCAGAGCGCGCCTCGAGTCTGTGCGAGAGCTAAAAAGTTTCATGTCCACCCGAAGGTCCCACGCGAGAAAAGACGAAGGAGGAAGAAGACCGTGGCAAGGGGGAATGCCGGTATGCCTCCTCGGCACCGACTTTCGTGTAACCGTCGTTTTCTTGGACGAACAAACCCGCGATCGTAGCGAGCCGCGCTTACCCCTCCGTCTTTCGATCGCTCCCCGGTTCCCAGCGCGGTAACAGCACCCTGCGTGCTTCGACGTTCTCTCTGCAGCACGGCTGAACCTGTCAACCTGCCATCAAAACAGATCCATTTTACCCTGAAAATTCCGTTGAGTCTTACCTATGTAATTTTCATAGGCGAGCCTTTTCCTGTGGGAAAACCCGAGCATAGATCATGTACAGCACAAACGAGAGGAAAAGCGTTACGAGATAGTTATCGATATGAAAAAAAATATATTTTCAATTCTTTTCAATATTTATCTTTACGAAGCTTGTAAGAAAAGTTTAGCGTAAGGAGTAATTTAGTTATTTTTTCCATATTCGATTGCCTACACGTAGACTCTCCGTTCCAAGTCAAATTCTAGGAGATTGCTGCTATAGATACTGGCCAAGTTTTTATTTTATTGATTTTGTATCTTTTATTTAAAAAATCATTTATTTCAATCATTCGCCTTAAAATATTCGATTAGAAATAAATAAAAAATAATATATATCGTTAATCGTTCGTTAGATGCCATCTGAGGTTATTTTGATATTATCTGACTGATCTACGACCCTTTTTATTCTAGCAGATGAGTTTCGGGGGCCGAGGGTTCGAGATCTGTGGTTACACGTGAAAAGTAAATCGAGGAAGTGGACGGAAGAAGCGACAGGCGTTTGTGGGTTTCGACCGTTGAGCGATAAGCGCGCTCGTGTGGTGCGCCGAAGAGTATTAAGGGCGCCCTCGCCCTTGCGACGAGCGCCAACCGCTCCCGAGGATCGTCGGTCGAACGGTCGTCGGGCGCGCGCGTCAGGTGCTTCTTCCTGGACGGCAAGTGCAGGCGCGTTGAGAGCGACCCACGGCACAAGTGCTTTTTTCGATTTAATGACACGTTGTAGTATACCTGCTAATATCCGTAGCCCCGCGAGTAGATATATATAACGAGACAAGGGGAGGGAAAGAGAGGAAAAACGGTAACACGGGCGCTTGGCGGCTTCGCCCTCGCCTCGCCTCTCGTCGAAAAGTTCGTTTGAGCTTCAATAACGCATCCCTCGACCATACATAGACTTTAAATGCTCGCGAACGCGAGAATTTCATTTAAAGTTTCCGTTAAAAAAATAAGAGGGCCAACTCCTCAAGGAGAACGAGGCAATGTGGGTTATCTACATTATCAATGATCATGAAACAAAACGAATTATCATATATTTCTACTGCAAGTAATATTTAATAATCACCTCGGCAATTTTCAACTCTCTTTCATCTAAATGTATTTTATTAAAAGGAGAATCCCTACAAAAGCGGAATGAGTTAAATCAAACTACTAAAAGTGATCGGAAGGAACAAGAAGTCTGAAGAAAAGCAAATCGTAGGGTAAAAAATGTAAAAATGTATTAAAATGTATACAAGTGTACAAGGTATTTGGAAATAAAAGTGCAAATTCATACAATATTTAACTCAATTTTGAATTGAAAATACTTCATTATATGTCAAAAGGAAGCAACATGTTGTAAACTATATGAATTTATCCTTAGCTGACTCCCATTGCCCTATTCGCTCGCTAATTCTTCTCGACGACGCGACCGGTGGACGAGGATGCACCTTGCCCCATGGTCGCACTCGTGCACAGTCGCACCTTCCCCGTGAGCGTGGCCCAACCGAGCGGCAGAGAGGCGGAGAAGAAGAGTTCCTTTCTCTCGGTGCTGTCGTACCAGAAGGAGAGGAGACCGCACCGCGTTGAGAGTAGTCCAGCCCGGTCGGCAGCTGTAACGTCCAGCATATTTCGTTCGAGTTATACTATCCACGGAAGGCTATCTATACACCTCGCGAGTTGCCACACGCGTACACGCCTATTCGCCCAGCGGGGAAACGCGTGCAAGGGAGGCGGCCTTCGTTGCATTTTATTATCGTTGAGAGTCTACAGGTGTTCCTCCGAAACGATCTTACAACGATCGGGGTTTCTCGTCGTCTCCCGCACAGAGACTCACAGAAAATTAAAACGAAATCGCGACAGGAGACACGCTTGATCGATCGAGTCGAACGAGGGATGATTTTTCCATCGTTGCCCTCGTGACTTTCACCCAAGAAAACACGGATCGGTGGTAGTGAAACTGCTGATCGGTTGACCTGGAATCAACATCCATCTGTTTTCCCAGTTTCGAATATTTCAAGGGGTTTTCTCCCGCCTCCGTTAGCTTCACGACCACCGGATATTCGTCGATTCGAAGAAAACTTTTATTACATAGCTCTCTAGCTTTTTTTTTGGTCTCTTGGGAGGCTGAGAGGATTAATATTTGATTGGGATGTCCTGACTTATGAATTATATTCATGCGCGCTCTTAACGATTGCGCGAACGATCGACACTTCCTTTTTTTCATTGCTATTTATCGCTACGGTATATAATTCTTGTGAGATTATCGCTTGGAACACGGCTGCTGTCAGCCCTTTGAAAAAGACTTTTTGATTCCCACTGATCTTCTCAGCGCTGCTGTCACTATTTTCTCTCCCGGTGAATCGACGATCAGCAGCAGCAGCAGCAGCAACACTTTTGGCCCATCTGCCAGTTCCTCTTGCGTATGTCGGGCATATGCCACACGTCGGACTACATAACCGGAGATTCGAGAGAGACGGAGAGAAGAAAGTATGGGAGAGCAACAGTTAGTGTGGCCCTGTTGAGTTCGCGTACGATGAAGAGAAGCAGAGACACGAGAGAGGAGAGAGAACAGACAAAAGCAGCATACATATATAGTCGAAATTCCCAGCGAGGGAGCTGCGAGCTCGGCCACAATAATAAGTACGCTACCCGTCTGTCGACTCACCTGTTGACGATCCGATGCTGTGCATATAAATTCAAATCAGAATACGAGGACGAGCAGTGGCATTGTAGTTTCGTTCTGAGCTTACACAAAGTGGAACTGGGTTCGATACTTTTTTCTGTGATACCCGGCATTTTGGAATTTACCTAAAATCGTCACCCAACGGATCTCCTTCTTCTTCTTCTTCTTCTTCTTCTTCTTCTTTGGGCGTACACTAAAAAATTAATTATTTTGTAAATTACTGATTAATTCGTTCGGACATTGTCTCGGAAATGGCGCCATATTGGATTACAACTTAACCATAATAATAATACAGCTACTAAACTAGAAAAGGGAACAAGACTGCGAAGCAAAAACAGTGGCGGCAACAAACTGCGAATACTCATTGCATCGGAAGTTGACCAACAAGGCTATTCCACTGGCTAAATAATATTGTCAAGGGTAATAAGAAGATATCAAGCTTGACTGCTTTTAGTTACCATTGGGCGACCCTTTAAATTACCGTAACCAGTAATACCTCCGAAGATCTACGAATATATTTCTTTCGGCAATTTTTTATTTTCTAAAACTACCTGTAGACGCAAAAAAGTACTTTTTCATTGAAAAATAAAATTATCAGATTGAATTAATATTCAACAGAGATTTTAATGTGCACGAAAATTGCTTAATTCATTGTCATCGTTTGAAAATGTAATTCATCTAATACAACAAAAATAATTCGACAACTCTCTCTCTTTCGACATATTTCTTTCTGTTATTGACATAACATTAGTTCACAAATAAATCCGTGCGTACGGTAAACACTTCGTATGTCCGGTTAATCGATTAACACCACTTATAAGTGAACAAGAGCAGGACGACTCTCTTGTTTATTTGAAAATTTATTGTACCAGCGTAGTGAAGAAAACTTCCTGTCATTCAGGCAACACAACAAAAATAATTCGACGACTCTTTCGCTTCCGAAATATTTTTTTCTGTCATTACCATAATATTAGTTTACAAATAAATCCGTGCGTAGAATAAACAAGTCGAATGTCCGGTTAATCGATTGATACCGCGTGTAAGCGAACAAGAGCAGGACAACCCTCTTGTTCATGCATTTTAATATAACTCTATTTTAATGCCGCTTTATATGACCCTCCAGTCGTCTGGTTTATGAAATAAATCTCGAAAGAGAATAAACGGTCGTTTCCGCGCTCCACGAGGCGTGAAATGACTCGACCAGTGCTGGTTCACGCTCCGATCTGACGAGGTAAGCCGACGATGCTCCGTGTACGAACCCTCGACATTCACGAGGGAGACAAAGTTCGCCTGGGCATGGGCCTTATACACTCGGAGGGGGTGTTCCGGTCCCGAGAACTCACCGGAAATAGGACGCTATGCTCTTATATTTAGGGGAGACCCGCATATTCATAACTCCATCACGGCGTGGGCGCGCCACGTAATTTCGCGGTACCAAGGGACATCAACATTATCCATAGACGGAATGTAGGGTACATTCGTTTGGAAATTAAACGTATCTCATAGACGATGACGGCGGTTCCTCTGTTCTTTCACGCATTAAATTTATTAAAATTAATATTAGTCGTAACAGCATTTATTTAACTGTGACAGTTTTTCTTTTTGAGGATTCTGTCATAAAATATATTCCACCTATTCTCATTCATTTTAAAAATTTTAATCAACACCAGAAGACACTTCTATCGACAATATCCTTCCGGATCTCCAGTGTTTCAAATTCTTCGCAGATCAAAGGATTCGGAGTATTTACAGATATTCGTAACTACAAACTCGCTTTTCCAATATGAAATAATGAAGCGCAGTATAGCTAGTATCAAAAAGCATTAATCCCTGAAGTTATCTGTAAAGTATTTAATTGTCTAATTAATAAATGTATCAAATAGTATGTTGCCTCTATTGATGCAACTCTGTTCCGTAAACGAGACGAATGTAGTTATATTAACTATAGTGGATGCAGAGATCGACAACATGCTGCAAAAATAATCGTGCACTATTTACAGCGAGGTCAAAGATCACTATATGTATACTGGAATTCATAAATAATATTATGTATTTAGACAAATACGATCCGGGTCTCCGACCGGCAGTTTTATAGCTTCGCTGTGTTCATTGTTCCGATATAGGAAATCAGTTTTAATATACGCCACGTAAATTACAACTGATACGTGTTATATACGTATAAGCGATAATTGCCGCACTCGACACTCCCTACGATATCACAGCGTGATTTTTTACTAATTAAAACGAGTCTGTCCGTCGGGAGCAGTCAAAAAATTCAGATTACTCTAACGCCAGTCACGCTTGACAAACATAAATAGCTCGGTTCGAGGGATTACATTTATTTAAAGCCCCGACGACTGCGCATCAATCGTGTAAAAAATAAGAAATTATATTATTATGTTTTGTAATAAATAAATTAAAAGATTTCGAAAACGATTTTATCTTTTAATTGTTATAATGTAATTATGATATGTACATTTGGTGTTAACTTTAACAATTTTCACATTGTTAAACACACACAAGCGATTGTGTTATAGTCATTGGGCCCCAACTCAAAATTTACAACATATTTATGTTCGGAACGATGAAAAAGAATAATTTATTAGCTATCAATACAGAATATAATGGAAAAATGTCATTGAATTTCATTAATCTAATTTCATGTTCAATAACGCGTTGAAAGTTTTGAGGTTATAATACAAATTGACACTCGGCTATTGAACATCGGCCATTGACACCAGTCGTCGGTGTAAACATGTATGAACACCGCACGAGGGTTATTTTTAATAATAAATCATAATATATATTTGCCAGTGATTATAATAAATATCAATGATATGCCTGTCCCGCGGCCATTTTTTCGACTATAGGTAACCTTACGTTTTAATTAATTTTACTTTTTATTATTGTTATTATATCTCGATGCGCTATTGTCGAGAGTCACCGTACACAGCACCTTCGACCAAGTTCTCGTCATGGTTCACATACTCTTCGCGATTAAATTATCTAGGAACGACAACCAAAACGACTTCTATGACGGAGGCAGGCTCGTGAACAAGATATCTGCAGTGTGAGAGAGCCAAACGGGTCACTTCTTCTTCGTGTAGAGCTTCGTGTAACGAAGAAGAAACGTCTTTGTGCTTTCATCGAGAGACTACGTTGCACTTTGCAATCAATCGTTTGTAGTCAATCTTATTGTGCCGTCTGTTTTAGCGCATCGCTGCACGCGCTGATTGCATAAATGTGTAAGTAGGAGAAACGAAAGTGCGATAACAGCGAAGACAAACATGACAACGGGGTATATGAGAGAGGCAGCACCATTTACAAATCGCATGAGTGCGAGAGAAAGCGCAACAGGTGTCATGTGGTACATCGTGTGGTACGAAAGACTCCGTAATTACGCACATTATAATTCGTTCTCTTTCACTTCGCGGGAAAAGGCATTTAGTTCTATCTCTCTCACAACCACACATGTTTCGTCTTCCCTTAAGGCGATACGACATATTTTTAGCCACTGCGAGCGGTAACAGAAACTGTAATTCATTTTTTTCAAGGGTGTTGAACATATGAAAGCAATTGCGGATTTTAGTTGCGTAGACACTAATTATTTACTATTCTCGCGAGAGGTATTGGAAAAAAAGAATGACAGTTTTTGGTAACGAGTGAGCACAAGATGAACGGTAGGGGGTTGACATCGCATCGATTTGTAAAATGTGCTACGCGTTGTCTGTCATTCTCAAGTCGCTATACGTGCGGGAGAATTAGTAGAATTATCCCATCGTAAATTTCTATAGAATCACCACAATTGATTTAATGGATAAGGGGCAAAGAACGGTGAAGTAAGAGAAAAATATGGGTAAGAGAAAAATATGTTGAAAGTTTTTAAGTGTACTGTCGGTATCGAGTCTCACCTGCAAGGGAGGGGAAACAACCGTGAGTGCAATAGAGAAACTAGTATAGTGCTCACGGAAGATTGAGAGAGAAGCAGCACATCTGTGTAAGTACGAAGGTTGCATCGGTAAAGAAAACCTGGATCCAATCTACTCAGAAACGATTGATGTTTGAGAAAAAGCAAATTCGGTTTTACTTCGTCTATCTATCCTGCAGAGGAACCAAATTCGCTCAGCGCTCGAACACATCAATCGACTCTGAGAAGATTGGATTACAGCCTCTTAATACTGACGGGGTGAACGGAAGGGAGGGTGTGTTACATCATCTTAATTCCTCATTATTTTGGAATAATATTTAAATGCACGTTCATTGCCGACGATATATCGTTACATTTTAATAATAAATCCGCAGCATTTACAACAAGTAAATAATAATATTAACTCGAACAGTTTCGGTGAGTAACTTATGCTATTTCTGTACGTCAGGATTTTCTTATCAACAGTCAAGAACAGGAGGAAAGGGATTTTCGAACGATTGTTTCAAGTCGCACAGTGCAAAGGTCTGATCGATAACAAATATATCTTCCGGCATGCAAAAGTTGCGATAAATCGCTTCAGCACTTGTACAAACAGTCTGTTCTTCCTGATAAGGATATACGCACACCCTATCCCTTTCTATTTGCGTGCTTTAGATATAGATTTGAACGATTGTTCTTTAAGTATTTCAGTATTACAAAGATTATCATCTTCGGTGTGTAAAAAGCTAGATTACACTCTGTCTCCGGGTGCGGTGAACGCCAACTTTTATTTGTTATCGGTAAGAAAAATATATTATCAACGATTGGTTTGCTTTGTGCGTATTAAGAGAACACGGGAGGAAAGTCCGAGTATTACAGAATATTTCGGCGAAAGTGTCATTAACACATCGTTAATAGGTCACAAAGGCAGAGTTAACAGTCTGAATCGAAAATAAAAAATGTTATTAATATTTATATTGTTAAGAATATTATTATTATGCACAAGAGATAAAATGTAATAATAAAAAAATATTTTTACCTTTATTCGTTATTAATTGTATCAGATTCTTGACAGAATTAATTGTATGAAATCAAAATCACATCGATTAAAATTAGCTTAGGCTATTGGGAATCAACACAAGGGAAAAATCGTCGCTTCAACCTGGTTGATCGGAAGTTTATAATCCTCAAAAATAACCAATATTACATTATTAATAAATATTTCGAAGGGAAAGTCTCTTTCGAATGTGAACAATGGCTTAAATAATGCAGCATACAATATTTTCCAAAAAATTATAGGTTATGAGTACTGGAATGGAGTAATTAAAATTTATCCATCAGATGTCATGGTAACTTTTGTGATTTTTCAATATAGGAACTTTCAAGAATGTCCACTTGATGTCCCTGAGAAATGAGAAACCATCTGTCATCGTTATTACCGACAGCGACCTAATATTTACATTATCTGTATTACCGACTGCAGGTTAAAATGTACACGTTGTTCCGAAAGCAATTTTCCTTTCTGTGAAGCTAGAATGCAGTTGTATCCAAACACAATATCTATAACAATTTTTTTTTGCTTAGCTTGCTCTCGTGGCTTATTATTCGGGACATTACATTGAAGATTACAATCCTGATAATTCGATGACCGAGTAGAATGAGCAATCTCCATAGGATATTATCGATCATATTATTATTTTGAATGACCGAAGGTGTGTGAAATGTGAAACTCTTATCACCAAAGGTCAATTATCGATGAACCGCCGCGCTGCAACGAAGAGCTTCATATAGTTGTAAGTACGGATCCATAATATATCTTAAATTACAATCAGCGTGCAAGTACAAACTTGGATTTTCAATAATTTGTATTATTTCAAGTTGAATGATATAAAAATTTCGACATAATAGACTCTCGATAACAGATAGCAATCAAACCTTTGGTGGTTTGTTAGGCTAGATCCCCTCGTTACCAATTTGTATTGGTTATATTCCCGCGTTACCGCAGTTCGTTCTGTTTCTCGGCGATTCTCGTTGACACCTCCGCAGAGACTAAATACGACTGTGCGATACAACATCTAAAAAATATAACCTGAACGTTTAATTTCCACGACGACCGAACATTGTAACTAAAGGAACAATCACCGAAAAGATTCGCTGGAATTCTCTTTATCTACGAGTCGATAGAGAGATGGCGAACGATCGGGAAGTGTTGAGAGAAATTTGGGAAGGGAAAATACCGGTGTGTTTTCAACTGGATTCCGAAGAAGTGTGCGAGTTACAGGCACCGGATCCCTTTTATCTGATGGTCCCGAGATTAAGTTATTTTCCTCTGTGCACGGATAAGGTACTTTTAGTAAATATCCCTTAGCACTCGTACAATGGTGAATCAAAGTTAGTTATCATGTTTCTTTTCTTGTTTGACTCACGGTATCGCAGGTGAGAAAACACTTTATGCGTCACATACAACAAGACAAGCAAGATAACGAGATGTGGTTGGAATTCAATGGAACCCCATTAAAATGGCATTTTCCTATAGGAGTCCTCCTAGATCTGTACGCCACTGATATTCAATTGCCCTGGAATATCGTTGTTCACTTTGACAAGTTTCCAGAAAGCATATTGATGCACTGCGGCAGCAAGTAAAATGAAACTTGAGCAAAGTCCGTTTCGGAAAGCTCCAAAGACTTCTGGCCTTTATAGAATTGATTTCTTTCAGAGAGGTAGTCGAGGCCTACTTTCTATCGTGCATAAAAGAAGCTGACGTACTAAAACACAGAGGCCAAGTGGTCTCCAGTATGCAGAAGAAAGACCATAACCAGCTATGGCTTGGTTTACTCAATGATAAGTTCGATCAGTTCTGGGCGGTGAATCGTAGGTTAATGGAAGGTAATAATACCGAGGAGGGCTTCAAGTATATTCCCTTTAGGTGTTATACCAGCGAAGACAAGTATATACAGAAATTAGTGAAACCCATCAATGAGGAAGGACAGAGGAAAACTCTGAAGCATTTATTGGATGAAGTTTTTGGGGAGGAGAAACAAGGTAATACTTTGAAGATTATCTCACTTTATTACTAAGACAGATAAGCTTCGATCGTTAAAATGAAATCGATGAAATTCTTGCAGTCGAAGTGAAAACCCAAGGAGTATCCCCACCAGTCGAAACACCGTTGCAGTGGCTCTCGGAGCACTTGAGCTATCCGGACAATTTCATTCACTTCTGTTTGGTGACATCATAACATAGCGAAGAAGAAAAGTGCAATGCGTTTAGAAAAATAAATAAATCTTGAGATTTCAACCTTCTACTCGTAAACTTTGAAGATATTATTCCCGGTGTATTCGATTACTCGCTGAGAAATTATTTGAGAGAGTTGACAAATTTTTATTTTTCTACGATCGAGTCATCGTCTTACTTAGCTCATCTTTCGCATCTCAAACGTTCGTGTATTATATTCATTTCATACTCAAAGTTTGCGCTCCAATATCTTTTGCCACAATCTTCTGGTGCAACCGGAGGTCTGAAAGGTACATTGTAAAAAAAATCTAAGTATATAAATAATTGTAGATATTAACGAGAATTAAGAATATATACGTATAACGTGAACATTAGTAATATCGCTGCTGTCTAAGATTTATTTTTACAACTTGACTATTCTATTTAAAAATGTTCTTTGCTGTCCTAACTTTTGCGTTTATAAGCAAACGTATAAAATCACGTTGCGGTGAATCGTCTTGAAGTATAGATTGGGGCGAGAATTTGGAAAAAAAAGATGAATTTAAAACCTGAACATTTTATTAATTAGGATCACGTTATCGTGCAGCTTTCCTGTGGTTTTCTGTATATTTTTAAAACTCGGGAGGTCAAATCATTGTGAATTCCTGCTGGTCTTCGTATTATAACGGGCTGGTTGCCATAATTGCTGTACTCGATGGTTCGTCTGCTGTTCCCGTAGCTCAAATAATTCGATATCTCAGTGTTTATCTGATGCTCCTAAAATATTTAAAACTCTAACATTTGAGCGGAAAAAATACTTTGTATAGTAAATAATTACCTTAAAGATTACCATTGCGGTGTCCTGGTACCTCCTGTGAATATCGTCATTAGTCAGCTCGACATTGACATCGGGAGATTCATATCTCGCAGTCATTTACCGATATGAAAAAAATAAATTAAGACCTTCGACAACTTCTTTGGTTTACGGAGAGAGTCTGAAACAGAAAATCTCTTCGACACTAATATTTTCTGAGAAAGCGTTGTGTTTTTAATTGCTCGGAGCGTTATAATGTGAGGTGGGATTAACGCTGGGAATCGAGGGGACCGTTCCTCTTCGCGTTACGGAAGAAATGCGGGCGCGCGCTATGAGTCGTTGCTAGACGCCAAGATAAAAATACGTCGGATTGACCTTTCGCAAATGACGAACGTGATTTTCCTTCTTGCGAAACAATGCGACTCGATTCCTCCGCTTCTTGTTCTCCGAACTATATAATCACGCGACACTTTTTTCTCTGCCTTTTGTTACAAACGCGCTGTTTATCTCGATGCGTACGCGTGCGAAGATGCGCAACGCAGATAGAGTGACTTTTTAAAATATTACTCTAGTTTTGTACCAAAAGAATATTCAGAGCACAGAAAAATGTACTTTAAACGCTTACCGTCAATGACTATCAGTGTTATCGATCGTAAATGTACGCGTGTAGATCACGAGCAACGAATATTGATTGAACGAAGGCCTTTGTCCGCGGAGCGCGCGATCTCTAAAACGCGGATAGACCGAGTCACGTTGCTTGGATTCTGGCAGAGGCCCAAAAAACTTTCGGGATCGCTTTTTAATTTCTGGTCGAAAGGCGGGAATGATGAAAAAATATGAAGAGCAGCTTCATCTTCAAAACATTTCGAGTATTTTACGATCGAATCTACCTACACTCGTTATTATAATTTATCGTATTAATCGATTATCTTCAGAAGTAAATTAAGACGATGCGAACACCTTCAGATCTCCCCGCATTTGCCGTATCCAGTTAGTAGCAAAAACTCTAATTCATTTTTATCAATGGTGCTAAATCTGTCGAGGGAAACGCAAAATATTATAGAAAAAGGAAAAAAAAATTAAAACTGCATTAGAGTTTTTGTTAACGATCGAGTCTTCTTCAAATTGTCTTCGTGTGATATGACATACTCCTTGAAAGGTGTAAACGGTAACAGACACTGTGATTCAATCTACTCAGAGCCGATTAATATTTTAGACAAAAACAAATATGTTTTCACTTCGTCTATCTTGTTTGCAGCGGGATCGAATTTCCTTTTCTCTCAAACATCAATCGTCTCTGAGTAAATTGGATTACAATTTTTTATATCCTGATTGGGCCCGAATAGGAAGGGGGGATATGTCACATCGCCTTAAGGCGAGGCGAAACCGCCATACTTACACAAATGTGCTGCTTCTGTTTCACTCCGACGTGAGCGCCATGCTAGCCTATCTCTTTCGCACTCATAGGTGCGAAGAGATACGTGAGTGCGAGAGAGATATCTGTTAATTTTCCAGACCATGCCATTTAGAGGTTATTGATATTTCGGTAAAAAGCAACATTTTACACAATGCACAGGATAACGGGCTACTGTCTAAAATTCGGTTCTTTCCTCGAAATGTCTATAGTATATAAAATATATGGGTTACAGTTTTTGTTACCGACTGAGTAGGTTGTGCTTCGTTTTAAGACGATGCGCTACATGTCGTCGTTCTCTCTCAGATCGTCATGCGTGGGAGAGAGATAGCAGAATTTTCCCACAGCGTATTTTTCCGCCACGAATGATCATTCGGATAAAAAATAATAACGGTGAACTGCAGAATCGTAAGACGCAATTAAATGTTCTTCTCTTTTATTTAAAAGATCTATCGTGACAGAGAAATTTGCATTACAGATTTTGTTATCGACCGAGGGGTAGCAAATCACCTTAAAGCAAAGGGAAAAAAAAGAGTTTTAGACAATAGCTCGTTGTGCCGCTCATTGCGTAAATGTTTGTTTTTTTCCAAAATATCGATTGTCTCTGAATGGCTTGGTCTAGGAAATTAGCAGCTATCTCTCTCGAACTCGTGTGTCACGTGGTACATGTTTCGCCTCATCTTAAGATGTCCTACGCCTCGGTCAGTAACAAAAACTGAAATGTATATTTCTCTCCCACCATTGATCTTTCGAATAAAAGAGGAGAACGGTAAGCTGTGTCTCATAATTGTACAATTCACCGTTCTCTTCTTTTGTCCGAGAGATCGAACATGACGGAGAAATCTACGATGGAAAATTCTGCCATTCCTCTCGGACGTATGATGATCTGAGCGAGACAGACGGCATCGGTGGCACATCGTTTTGCGTTTCGTAAGAGTGACAGAAGTAAACATTTCTAACACATTTTCTTCAGGCCTATAATTTCTAATAATGTTGGATTTTTGAGGCTCAGCTTGTGCCACTTTCACTCAAAAATCTGGGTTTGAGAAAAATTGTGTTGAAAATTTAGATATGAAATGTCGATATCGAGTAGCACCTAAAGACGATGCGAGAGATCCATGTCCGGTACACGAGTGCGAAAGAGACAGTTGCATATTTTTAATCAATGCGATTGACAAATGATCGATGTTTCGTGTAAAAGCAAAGCAACGTCGTACGCAGAATCGAATTTCACGCCAGCTAATGATTTACTTCGTGGCGAAATCACGTGACATACCACGGTCGGTATCAAAAACAATTTACTAATTCTTTCAAAGGTGCAGGATGATTCTGGATAAAAGGAAATAAGGTTAATGTGCATAACGAACAGACGAAAAGATATCTAATTAGCAAATGACCTTTTCCTTTTATCCAGAAACGTCCTGCACCTTTGAAAAAAAAGTTTTTGTTACCGACTGCGGCTGCGATGGAGGGGACGTGTCACATTGCCTTAAAGGGAGACGAAACATCCACGAAAATTTTTGTTACTGACCGGACATGGGTAGAGCGGAGTATTGCATCGCCTTAATGCCGGTCACTCGTATAGCCTGTAACGTGAGTAAAGGTATCCCGAAAGAGGCTCAAGACACGCTGACAGACGTTCCTTTATGCTTCTTGGCTTAATTGTTATACCATAGAGTGCACACTGCCGGTATATCCTGGAGCTCCGAGATAGATTACATAGCGTGCTCCATCCATGCTAGAGTATCGTGCTGCCATCGTGTTGTTCGACGCACGGCGTATCGTCACTGCGAAGCCAAAAATAGGACGAACACCGGTACGTTTGTGACATCTTACCGTGAAGCCACGGGAAAACGATTTGTCTGTCCGGACAGCAGAAAGATGGACTGTGGCGTGACGTTATGCATCGTTGTGAAAAAAAATCGATATGTAATCGGCAATACGTTCCCCTTCATTACGTTTTATTCCATCCCTGCGCCAAGATTCCGTATGCAAGGATTTTCGAGCACCCGCGGGGCTCACGAGATCGCGTTCGCTACCGTGCATCCCTCCTAATTGTATTGCATCAGGCGATAGAATTTATTGGCACTGATTGGCGCGTACGTTGCATCAGGCAAGCGGTTTCGATTCAAGGTCCGCGCGAGCCAGTGAACGTTTATATATACGCTTCATGGCCTCGATAACAACGGCTTGTCATTATATTACCGATCATAGCTGGAGGGCGCCCGGTTCGTAATATATATCGCTGTATATCGTGCGCGGCTGGAACATCGCGCATTACCGTCCCTGTCAGTAACCCTCGTTTCCGGTTACTCAATGAAGCCACTCTGAGTCACGATCTTCATCCTCGTTGTCACGTTCACCCGGAGTCTCGGTACGATAACAATAATTACGCATTCTAATCCCCCGCAAGTACCGATGTGCAATCGGATTTCTTGATTATTCCAAGATAACAGAATTTTTCAAAAGTATTCCACGTAAATGCTCGCAAGAAGAATTTCATTAGAATAAATTAACACATTCCGTTCTATCAACGCGTGAGAAATTCTCAGAACACAGCCAAATTCTCGTCCCGTAATCGTGATTTCTACTTTATTGACGAGCGCTGCTTCGTCCGCGGTTAATCGTCGCAACTCTTTGCGGGTTCTCTCTCGGCAGAGCCACGTGCACGTGAGATAAGAGAGAGAAGTATAAATAAAAATGCCGTGCGTTGATACGCAGGTGTAAATGATATAAACGAATTTTATTCCATCGTTCGATATCGCGTGAGCCCCTCCGATAACCTCCCGAGCCTCCCGAGAGCAGGTGGTCTTCACCCAAGACTGCTTGACTCTTTTCCGATACGACCACTGTACCTTGTACCACACAAGTGATACAGTACGCACTGTATAGTACTCGAGTGGAGTACGAGACTTCACGCATGGTCGGAGAATGACGCTCGCACACGTACACACGGCACTCTCGTTTTGCAGTTGCGCGTGTATCGTGCTTAGAAAGTTTACGAGTTGAAACTGTAGGATTTGTTCGTAGTGGTAATCGTGTATTTGCCTCGCACTCTCCTCCAATTGGCAATCGGCTACTGCAGCGATAACGGAAACAATGCCACGCTCAACACCACAGTCGTTGCACCGTGTGTGCATTGCTGCTGAGCTGGATGCACTCGCACGCTAGACTTGCAGCTACCGAAGAACGTTCTCTCAAGAGCACTTTGGAGTTAACGAGAGTTCGTAAAACTGCTGGGTATTTCCCCAAGCCTTTTTTTTTTCCGCGAAACCCTGAAATTTTCGTCGACAGAGCTACCAATCGACCATCCTGGAGCAATAAGAGCGAAATTATATTAGGAATATAGGAGTACATAGGGTTAGCGTAAATAATTTATAAACGATCGCTGATTCATTTAAAATAATCTCTTATATTTTCTCTCAAATTCGGTAAAATTCTAGGAGATATATATATATATATGTATATATATAATAATCTATGTTTGTATATAGTACAATATTTTTAAATACAATAATTCTTGAGTCTCTGAGCATATAAAAGTGACGACGTCTCATGCACACATACTTGCGTTATCTCTCCCTCTCGCTCACTCGCCAAACACATAACGCTATATAATTCTGTATGTCTTTCTCTCTTTCGTCGAATGAATCACAAATGTCGGATATGTTCGTTTAGCTCCGTTAATTCTCGCTCGTTGTGGCAAGAAAAAACTTTCCTACCGCAGCGCCAATTCGCTCGGCGTATCTTTTTGTTTCTCACCGGTCTTGGCTCGATATTCACTTCCAAAATTCTTTCGTTCTTCCGTTTATCACACATTGAGCAGCCGATGATAGAGGTAAAGCACCAGACTCGCGTTACTCTGGTCCTTATTTTTCCAGCACGTATATCTTGTTCAAAATTATTTGAGTAATTAAGGCACGCGAAGATGAAAATTCTCTCAGAATTTACACGAAAGAGTCGACACCTTCGTCGTAACGGTAATAATAATATAAGTTGGATCGCGAGGAATCACATCGAACTCGGTATTAAAATAATTTTTGTGATAAATACGTAATATCTTTTCTACGTGCATACGCACGTGCTTGTACATTATGAACATCGTTGTCTCGTGCCTCGTGTATACATAACTTCTGTATTAACTTATTACGTGTATATTAAATCTGGATTTATAATATTCATATAATAATAATGATAATAATATTAATAATATAATATGCTTGCGCTCGAGAGGGAGAGAGATAGAGAGAGAGAGAGAAAAAAACGTGGGCTCGCCTCTGAAGCAGTTAAAAAATATTGCTTATTCTCCGTCGTATATACTAACTCTCTCTCGTATACTACGTTAATAGACTCTTGTGGGCTGGCGAGCACGCGAGATCAGAGCGCCGTGACGTCGAGAATTAAACCACTCGAGTTTGCACGATTCGCTCTCTCACTGCCCCTCTCTCAATTTTCTTCCCTTCGTCTCTCGTTATGTTACATACTATTATGTAAATTGTTTTATGGCATTATGTAATTCATTATGGCTTAAAACGTTTAGCGATATTCTTCAAATATATCTTTTATTGTATTGTACATTGCCACCTTGATCAGCGTCTCGTGTAGTAAAATCTGCTTTAAAATCTGTTTTAAATGTTATCGAAACTTAAAAAAAAAATAAATAAAAAAATTCAATAGTATTACCGCATTAGTACGCTGGCCCTTTACGTACGAAACCACGTTTTAATATTTAATATGGACGTTAAATTATTGGTGTGGAAAATACTTTTTATTAACTTTGGAGGACGATTTGTTTATTAAGCTACGGGGAGCTCCGTGGCTCATAAATTTGTCTCGCAATTCGCAATATGTATATATCGTCGCTTCGCTTTGCATCAGGTTTCTCAAGCTCGACGATCGCTGTTTTGTTATTTGCATTTATCTAATAATTATAATTATGTCTCTGTACGTCTTATCTCGCGACTGAGTCACGAGGAACCGACGATACGGTTTAAGAAAGGCGTTATCGGCGAACTATAAGGCACATCGGTCTCCCGTGAATTTCGTCTTTCTTCTATAAAACTCAACTTCCCTGCGGTAATCTTTCTTATTACTTTGAATAGAGATACGTGCCTGTTAAAATATTTGTACGTTCTCCATAATCTCTCCGACTGCACGCGCGCTCGATATGTACTTATAAATATAACATTTCTTATAATTCATTCACTGTCTCGAGCGATTAAACGTGAAGGCACGAGAGGAGACGGAAACCTGGATTTCGTTCGAGGCTCAAAAATTTCTCGTTTTTCGTTTTAACGAGACAACTTTTTCCCGTTGCTTGAAATTTTTCGCTCGAAGAACGTAATAATCATTTGTTTATTTACATATTTACAATTTCTCCGAATAACTAAGAATACGGAAAGAAAAAGAAGAGAGTTTTTAATTAATACGAACGAGAGCGAATGTCTCTTTAATACTCTGAAGGGTTTTAGGATAAACTAACGCATTTTACCATTTATTTTTATATACTTAATAATGTATCCTGTTTAATGGAAGCAATTCTTTGAGCAATTCAATTATTTTCCGATTCATCTCGCCCTCTGTCTTTGTCTACCTTATACGCCAGGTATATAAACATAGTAGAGCGAATAAAAGGGCGGGGCACATCTGTGAAGTTCTTAAATCGTGTCACCGACATACGCGCACACATATACCGACATACATCTGCCAATGCAATTTCGTAATCGTAGCTAACGGACCGTAAGCAAGTGAGACGACCTTCAAACGGCCTAGAGAAGATAAGGCTCTCGACGTTCGCTAATCTCACCCCTGATATTCCGCGAGCGTTGAAAAAAAAGAAATAAAGGAGAGGAAAAAATAATATTTAAAAAACCTGATTCGCAAGTGAAGAGGAGAAATAAGATGCTGACGATTCGAGTAACAAGGTCGGTGACAAAGGATCGATCTACCGACGCGGTCGTGTGTCGATTAAATTACGGACTTTGTTAAAAGAAATTTATCGCGTCGACGCGGTAAAGCTTTTCTACTATAAATTGATCGAATTCGCCGGCACGTGCCGATAATCACGTAACGTTCGAATGACGAATCGAATTCCGGAAATAATTTTAACGATTAAATCACATTGTCTCAAAAATCCTACGGTCCGTTGACTAATAATACCTTAATGATTTTGCGAATGAGTCACGTGTAGTGCGGGCTGGTGGGATATCTCACGAAGGCGCTTCTTAATCTTTCTGGAAATTCACTGTATCCTCCGTGATGCGTTCTCCAAGTGACTGGAACCCTCAAACTGAGCTCGAGGGCGTAATCGTGTTGGGTATTAGAAACGACCGATCTCTCCTCGTTTAAATTGCAAATACCGTGACAATTGTTATTGTTATTTACTATTACGTTTTGAGCGCTGAGCGGTGAGAGTCCCCTATGATTCGGTTGATGATTGAGCTGAGTTTCGCCGGTGGGTTTGCTCACTGGATTATCCAAGTAAGGCTTAAAGAGGATGGCGTTCTTCTTGGAGGCGGATGTCACTGCTGGTGGCATACTTGTTTGCGCCGGCGGAGTCGGCACCGTGCTCGTCACATGTTCGGTTTGCATAGGCAAATCCCCGAAACAGCTTTTTGGTTTGACGAGACAGAGCGGAGCGTCTTGCGGCGGTAGATCTTGGCGGGTTGGACTGGATCGTGGTTCCTCGATACTTTCAAGGCAAATACGCTTCGGTGATGTCAGCATATCGTAGCAACAAGTTAGCGTGCAGGCGGATCTTTTCATCGGCGACGAGGACATCGCGACGTCGATTCCTTCGGACCCGGAGCCATTTTCCAGAGGATCTCTCGGCGAGTAGCAGTACAAGCTGCCTTGCGACTCGGGATATCCAATGGAAGATCTTCTCTGGCTGGCAGATTCTTGGTAGCACATCATCGAAGTCGCAGCGAGGCCGTCGGCGCAGCAGGAAAGCGTGCAGGTCCTGGGTTGTATTTCCGGGGATTCTGCGAAATTTCCTTGATGATAATAACCGAGTCTCTGAGAGGAAGATCCAACGTCGCAGCAGTAGAGCGGAGGTGACGAATGCTCCAGTTCCGTCTCGCTTTTCAGACCCTCAACCGTACATTTCGTCATCGAGCAAGTTCTCAAATCGACTGGTATCGAGGCTTCGATATTGGTAGTTTCGGTCATTGGCCCTAAACGCTGACGAAGATCTCCACCGCGAAGTGCGATTTCGCCACGAAGTTCGCTCTCCTGCCCAAGCCACTTCTGCACCTGGCGACGATTTATCCCAAATTTTCTCGCGGTAGCTCTCTGATTTCCAGCTACACCGGTATCCCCGTGAAAAGCATCGAGTACGTCGAGCTTGAAACGCAATGAAAAAGATCGTCTCCTCGATAAGTCACTTATCGCGTTTCTCGCTGAATTTGAGGAATAGTCTAGAGGATCGATCTCGCTATCGGAACAACTGCTGCTGGTCGATATCCCCGAGCTCGAGGCCGCCCTCGGGCTCGACAGACCCGAGTAGGATCCAGTAGACTCTCGTACTATTGGACTCACGAGACCGGAGCAACCTCCGGATGACAAACCAGTTGGCGTTCCTACCGGTAATGTTGTTGCTTCTTGATAGTCAGGGCACGAGGCGACGCCGTTCACCGTCGTTCTCTCCCGGTGGTACCTGGAACGATCGATAAGAGCTTCTTCCTCAGAGATCTCTCTCTTCGGTTCTCTCATCACCATCATCGTCATTGGAGTTGTAATACTATTGGTACACGCAGTAGTCTCGAACTCCTCCCTCTCGACAATTTCCTCCTTGACTGTCCTTCCCATTCTCTCCTCATACTCCACCTTGACGCTATCCCGATGTAGATGTTGCTGGTGCTCTCTCTCCCGTTGCTGTTTCTCGGAATCCCGTGCAATGGGCGCGTGTGAGTCGACGCTCACTTGCACGTGCGCCAACGGGCTCGTTGTCTCGTTCGAGTGAACGGCAGCGGCAGCAGAAGCAGTGGCGATGGCCGCTGCCGCAGTGGCCACACTCGCGCGGTACACGAGGTTGTTCTCCGTATTCGTGGCGCATACATCGATGAGATTAGTGTTGCGTGTATCGGAACTCGCGTCGGTGAGTCGCCTGGGGAGCGATTGCTGCTGATGTTGTTGCTTGAGCTGGTGGTGGTGATGAAGGTGAGCTCCGGGCATCGATGTCGCGGACTCGGGTGAGCCCGGCGTCTCGCACGACCCTGGCGTCGCCAACGAGTCTGGGCTAGCGCGTTCCGACTTTATCGTCGTTGCGTGGAGTAGCATCAACGGCGACGAGGACGCGAAGGAGGTCGGTTGTGTTAGCAGAGTCGGAGGCTCGCACACGTTTCCGGCCGAGTCCACGTTGTTCTTCTTATCCTGGTACGACGGTGAGACACCGCCACCTAATCCAATCTCTTTCACGTTATTATTATTGTTATTACTTCTCATGCCAACAAAACTGGCGTTATTGTGATACGATTCGAGAGTTTGATAGTAAGTCTCGGAATTCGTCGAACGGGTGGTTCCGGTGCCACTAAGAATATCGTGATGGTCGTAATTCATGGTCGTACGATTCATAACATAAGAATACTTTCTTTCTGGTGGGCTCGATGAATCTTTCATCAGCTTCTCGCGCGGATGTTGGTGCTCCTCGTCGTGTCTCTGATGCTCGATCGGCTGCTGATGTCGATGATGACGTTGGTGACTCTGTTGATGTTGCAGTGCCTCTTGTTGGCTCTCGTAATCCGTGTAACTGACAAGCATATTTCGCAAGGGCACGGAGCTGGGCGAGGACGAACAAGACGCATGATGATGCGAATTATGATTATGCTGAAGGTATCGAAGAGACGTAGGGGAAGATCCGCGGCGTTCCGAATGGCGAAGGGATGCACCAGAGGCCCCAGAGGGAAGATGCGGTGGGGGCCCTTGTCGAGCTGCGAGTTGCTGGTGCTGCTCGTCGCCGTGCAGTCTGGCGAGGCTGAGGTTCAAGGCCGGCACTGCTTTTGCTGGTGCTGGAGTAGCGATGGGCGTCCCGACGTTTCCAGCAACGCCTATCGATGAAATGCTATTACAGATATTGTTGGGACTGTTGCTATTGCTATTTATCGACGATGAAGACGCCGTGGTAGTCGTTACGTCCGCCTTTGAAGTAATTTCTCCATGAGCCGCAATATTCAACGCTGGGGATGTAGCAACGCCACTGCCCACTGGTACCGTACAGCATCCACTGCTGGTCACAGTAGTGGTAGAGTTGCTATCCGCGCAACTACTTCGCAAATTGTCCTCGCACTGCAGCCACTTCTGTATCTGGCGCCTGTGTATACCGTATTTTCGTGCGGTGGCGCGCTGATTGCCACGACAATCTATGTCGTTTCTGTAAGAGTCGAGAACCTTGAGCTTGAAGGCCGCTGCGAAGATTCTTCTGCTACCCATGACGCCGACGTTCTTTCTCGCGTTTTGCGTACTAGTCTGTTGCTGTAACGTTTGCTGATGATTTACTTGCTGTTGATTATTGTTCTGGGTCATTTTTATCGTGCTTCCGTCAGCGCTCACAACTTCCCCAATACCATGCGCCATTGCAAAAATAATAATTAAAACTTTTCAGCCTTATCGTAAAAGTACATGTGTTCGAGGAATTCCTGCACTCGCGACACAGTGGGTGAAGAGGGATGCGATAAAACGAATAAACTGTCTCACCGCGTCTCCGCAAACGAGATAAACGAAGAATTAACAGTAGTATATTAAGCTTGACACACAGGCGCGCACATGTACACTCAAAATGCACTGTGTAAAGTGTTGCAATGTCGTCTCGTGATCGTGGTTCTTCGATATATTTCTTTCTCAATTGTTTGCGGTTCGAAAAACCGCGTGTGTTCTTAATATATTGATTATACAAAAATTACACACGAAAGGCACACACACAGAGTTTCCGCACTTTTCTTCTATATATTCACTGGTGCTAGTCTCTCGTCTAGGAGACCGGCAGACACTGCGATCGACGCACCGGGGTTACGTTAACGCGTAACATTGCACGGAGTGTGGCCTGGCCGAGCGCGGCTCACGGAGTTCCTTTTAGGTCTCTTGGGTAGATGCCGTAACTAATTTACATCCCCACCACAGCCGGCACTCCACTGTGAGAGTCAGTTCGTCGAGCTCTCGGGGAACGACGTTGACTACGACTACTACGACAAGTACGATCGCTGCGACGAGGTCGGTGCGGTGGTGGTCGAGCGTCGAGGGGACCGAGAGCCACCAGCAACTCGTACACACGTACAACACAGCGATGCTCCCGGCTTCCCACTGCCACGGACTTTTTCCCTCTCTCCGAAGCGACGACGACGACGACGCCCCTCTCGTCCTGTCTCTCGGCGTCCCGACGCTCACCGCGGCAACACACGGACACAGAGACACCACCCCTCTTTCCCTTCGGCTCGTCGAACGTTCCCTCTACCGAGCGGCGCTGGTCTTCGTACTCGGTCGTAGAGGGAACCCCCTTCGTCCCTCCTGACTCACCGACGCTCTTGCCCCCTCCCCCCGTGTCCAGGTCCTGTGTGTGCACTGCTCTCGGGGCTCCACGAACGCAAACTCAGGGCGCTACGACGATGGCTCGACCGTCAGCGGCCACCAGTCATTCTTCTTTCTTCGCGCCACCCAACCTAACCCGCCTATACGCACACCGGGATTCTTGTGACGTATATGAATAGAGACAGGCATAGGATCCAACGCTGCGTTATTCCGTGGCCCTCTTTCTCTTCGTCCGGACTCTCGCCCCTCGATTTTTGTTTTCGGTCTTTGTTTGAATCTTTCTGTTTCGCTCGCACACGAGTCAGGGATCTCGAGTGCCACCCGCAGGTTCTTCTCTAGTCTCTGCTCCTCCGGTCCACCGCTCTTTTTGTCCGCTGTCCATGTTCTTCTTCCACGTATCGCGCGTAGCTCAGCGTCGAGGTGCAAGAGAGATAGGAGAGTCGCGTAGGCGCCCCCTTCTCTCGCTTTCACACCTCGGCGAGAGACGCAGCAGCCGGCCAGTCGGTTCTCCGCTAAAACCTCCGCCATCTTGTGGCCTCACTTCCGTTAATGACGCGGGCGCGAGCTCGAGTCACAGCCCCACACCAGCTTGTAGCACATAACGCAGCAGCCCGCGCGGGAAACGTCACGTTGGTTGACGGGACGCGAGCTGCGCATACGGCTCAACGGAGAGCCGAGCATTCGAGTCGAGCCGCCCCGCCGCAACTCGGCGCCATGTTGTCTGCCACGATCGTCTGACTGCCTCGACAGCACAGCCAGAGCGGCGGCGGGCCTGCTAGCCAGCGCGGAGCCTCGATTTTTGCTCGCTTCGTCTTCTCTCTCTTGCTTCGTTCCGAACCCCTCGATGCTCCTCGTTTTTCCTTCCACCGTTTCTTCGTACCCCGCTTCTTCCAAGACGCCGAGCTTAGGCTTTTCGACTCTCCTCGGATGAACAGGATTCTCCCTCGGACCTCTTCCTTTTTCACGCACACTCAATTCCTTCGGTAATTCCATTTAAACTCAATGCCCGGCATATATTATGTATTTAACTAGCCGATGTTACACCACCAAGTTTTATCTTTGGCTCACAAAATTCGGTGACTCATTTGGCTTCGCGATCTATGTTATTTGAGCTATGTAAAGTCGACAACGTATAGCCTATGAGGCTATACAACATATACCCTCGTAGGCTATATGTTGTACATGTGCTTCCGAGAAATCTCTCATTGTGGCCTAAGGCCTACGTGAGACTGCGCGAGTAACAAGTTGGTCCGCTGCCGCGCAAGCTAGTAGCGGGTCAAGAGTTAGGTTAAAGGTTCTTTCGCTTCTGCTTAGTCTATTTCCGAGTCTCATACTTTCAGACCTCGTTATTTACACTTCCTTATCAATTTATTGCTTCGTGGAACTTTGTTATGATATTCATCGTAAATCATTATCGCAACCTATCGTCTGCTTTATCATGACCGATACAAGACCCATTTCATGTTATTTTTTCAACGCAAAAGGCTGTATTTTCATTTAGTCGCACAGCACTTTAGCGTCTATGAGTGGAACAGAAAGCGATAGAGAAACGAGCGAGAGGGCGCATGTTTCCCTCTCGTTTCCACTCATAAAAAATGTGGCGCAAAAGTGCTGCGTGTCTGTAATGAAATTCCAGCTAAGACGCCGTATCCCTCGTGTCATTCTGACAACTTTTGTACAAAGCTTTGCCACATGTGACCGGAAAGAAAGAGACTTGGATTTTCGTTTGCCTTTTCGACCGTTAACAAGAGAGTAGGCTCGCTATTGCCCACGCAATTTTTAAGTCGCATGATTGCCACGCAGTAAATTTTGAATGAGATTTCATATAAGCCCCCCTCCATACTATATAGACACGCGGGGCTGTACAGAGTTCCTCGCATATGCGCCACGGAATGAGATCATGTTGTTTTTGTGGCGTGAGCCGACAGTTAATATGTTTAGCTTCCTGCGCGGTTGCCAAGTCTCTCTCTCTCCCTCTCTCTCGATGTTTTTACCTTCTCGCTCATCAGTTGCTAGTCTCTCTCAATGTGTAGGCAGGCTGCCGCACCACCAGCAGCCATGACGCAAGCCTGCTTGCCTGCTACGCGCACATACATTTGGATAGCGCGCGCACACTTGTACGAGCTTGAAGGAGTGACAGAGACAGAGTCTGTCACGAATCGCGGAAACTTCTTCGAGTTTTCCATCATTCCCGTATTATTATTGTAGAGAACAATATATATGAATATTCGAATTAGGAGAAAACCGAAGAACTCCCGCTGGCTCCTAGGGATTATAATGGCCACCTTGGGGGCATATTCTTTTGAAAAAAAAGAGGGTAAAGGGGATTCTTGATTCTTTTATGAACTTTCATGAACCTGCTGGTACCCCGGCACGGTATAACAATGTCGAACGGAGAACCCCTCGATACTCCATCATTCGCCTTCTTGCATCTCTGTCTCCGTCATACTTATTCTCGGATGCGCACCAACGTTGGCAATCATCCCGAAGGCACCTGCTTTCCTCCATAAACCACGTAGTGACGGCGGGGCAGAACCCAGAGGTGCCAGTCGGCAGAGAGCCTTCTCGTCGACTCATCGCAGTGGAATCCTCCATTATCCGCGTCATACATCTGAGCTCGAAGGTTCGCTCTATGCTGTATATATATATATATATATATATATATATATATATATATATAGTATACATACATATACACTGCGGAATATTCGTGAATACGTATAGCAGGGTGGCGCTTTCGATCACGCCACCCGTTGTCCAAGCGAGCTGTGTAGGTAATCCTATCTCATTCCTGGTATACCGCCGAGTGTAATACCGATATACGTCCGACTCTAGCTATGTAAACTATACATCGCGGTGTGCGTATTTCGACCGTACATCCAGCGGTTGTAGGGTGATTCCGACGAATGGAATTCCTCGAGTCGAGCCTCTAGCTTGTACCTCGAATAAATCGGGTGTATTATTAGAAGACCGTTCTATCACGAAATTCATGTATATTTAAGAAACATGCCCGAACGAGTACTCAAAGTGATTGTGGAGTAAAGAAATTGTGAACGGACTCTCCGTATAACGTAGTGTATCGACGCTCGTGTTGCAGACCTCGATTGAAAAGATCCAGAAACGAGTCCACCGGCAAGAGTAGCAGCAGCCGTTCGCTCACGACCTACGTGCTAGCTTACGAGCATGAGCGCGCGGCAGGCGGGCAGTCTCCGTCGCCACGATGGCTGGCACCGTCGGATTTGTCCTTGGGGCCGAAGGTAGGCGCAGCCACAGCTACGTAAAGCGCGCAACCGCGCCGGCACGAGTGTATATACATATGTTTATGTATGTATAGTAAACGTACGCGCGGTGCGCGCGCGTAGCCTCGGCTCCCTATCGCTTCGAGAATGAGAAGAAAACGTGGCAACGTCGCGGATGGTTCCCCTCCTTTGTCCGACGGCCGGTTTTGCCAGACAGGGTGTCGCCAGCTCGGTCGGCCTAACCGTTCGAGTTGCACGGATACCGAGGGGTCTGGCGGGAACAAGGGAAGTCTCCGCGAACGCCCGGAGAGACCCCGTCGACGCGACCGAACGTTCGGGCGTGCGCGTTGGACGAAGAAAGCGAGAGAACTCGTTGTCGGTGCACGCAGAGCCTCCTTTTCCTCGGTGACTGCTGCGTACCGCGTCGAGGACGACGACAACGACAAAGTTTGAGCGCGCGTATGTCGAATGGAGAAAAGCGATAACGATGGACGAAGATAGAGAGACAGATACGGAGCGGACGGAACGAAAAGAGAGAGAACGAATAGCAGCGGCAACGACGACGACGCGACAAACAAGAAAAGTCGACGAGGCTCCGCGCAGCGGTACGAAAAGGGGTCCACGCGTGATATCGGTTGGAAGGACGAAAGGAAGGAGGGAAAGCTAAGCCGGGAAGAATAAAGGAAGATGGAATATAAACTCCGCGTAGCTATCGAGCCGAGGCACACCGCGTGCCCGTAGGGATCGGTCGAGGACCTACATTCACGGGGACCCCGCGGGCTTCGCCATGTTTGAAAAGTTCTTCGCGGTGCCTCGATCCCGCTGGAATGCGGCGGTCCACGAGGGCCCCTTCGATGCCCTGCCACCCTGCCGTTGATGATGCCTTCGAAGCAGCCCTCTGGCTCTTCGCCTACCACCTAAGAACGAAGATATATGTACGAGCAACCGTGCGTTCTCCGAACCTCGCGAGCTCTCTCGGCTTCGTCCCCTTTGCCTCTCGCCCCCGCTTATTCCCCTTCGAACGCTCGCCCGGGTCCCACACTCGTCCTACCGCGCTTTCCCCTCGGACCCCCGGCTCGTTTGGCGCCCCAAATGGTCGCGTAACCAGAGACGCGCCTCTCTGGCTGGCGTGGCCTCTCGGTTCGGCTCGCCTTCGTCTTTTCTCTCCGTCTCGAATCTCTTCTCCTCTTTCGCCGCCACCTCGCGCCGTCTTAGCCTGGTCGCACCAGACTTCTCGGCGCCCAAATGATCTACCGCGCTTCTGCGTTGCCTCGCGAGCCTCTCTCGCTCTGACGCCGGTTTCTTCCTATTCGACTGACTGTTTATCTTCGTCTCGCACTCTCTCCCTTCCTTTCGTGACTGCCTACCGGTCGTTCTCGTTGTTGGCTTCTCTTACGCCGTCTCACCGATCGTATTCTCATCTACGAGAGATTCAGACACTTTCTTAGAGTATTATATTGTTCGTTCTTCCGTCTCGGCTTACCTCGTGATCGTCTCTTCTTCGCCGGTCTTTGCGGATCGCGGGGCAAACGCAAGGGGGTTGACTAGAGTCAGAATTTTATTTCTGCTCTCGATGAAGACCAATCCGCGACTAGTTTTAGACTCTGCCGAGACGCGAAGGTGTAACGAATCGGATGTCTAGGATTTTCTTTTTTAACCAACACAATTGTGTTCAATGGCCCCAGATTTCGGCGTCTTTCTATGAATTTTTAAAGATTGGCATTTAACATTTGTCAGTTGCGTGGTTAACACGTGCAGATGTATTCCTGACGAGCGGAGTACAGCAGCGCGTGTTCCATGTACGTGGACGGTATGCGAGTTATTCATGGCTGTACAGCGTTTCTACAAGCTTCTCTATACTATGTTAGGTAGGTAGTAGGTACAAGGAGTTTACTATAAGTGCGCAAGAGTGATTACTCGCCACTGGTGCGCCTACGCGCTCTCGTCACGCGTACTTGTGCTGGAAAGGTATGGTACTTGAGTTGCGCGTAGCGACACACGTATACGTTCGATCGCTGATTGTCATAGTGGCAACTCATCTCAAAGGGACTGAAAGAGCCAAGAAATAAAGGAGAGAAAGAGAGAGCAAGATGTATAGCGGCGGAAGAAACTAGCAGCGAGGGTGGTCGCTGGTAGCGCGCTCGCACGTTCATCCGATTCAGGTAGAATTCCAGAGAGTTCACAGGCTCGTCCGATCGTTGAAGCGGACGATGGAATCACCGATTAGGGCAATTCTCACTATTTTTTAATCACCGATGAGCTATTTCTATTCGTAATTTCTATTGGAATAAACATTATCGAGTGATATCGGTATACGTTATAAATGGTTTATTGTCGATCGTGGAATTTCACGATAAGGAACGTGAGATTGCGATTGTACGAATTAGAAAAAAAAATATTGAAAACAAAAGTATCATAGTTATTTATAGAATACGATACAACATTGAAAAATAATTTTTATTTTATTAACAATTTAACCTCAATAAATATCTAAAATGTTTTGTTTGCATGTAACAACCTATCAAGTTTGCAATGAAATAACGAGTAGAAATTGAGTGTTGACGTTGCTCCATCGTACTCTTAATATATCGTTGCGAGCGAGCAATTCTCTAATTCTCTTTGGCTCATGCAGTGTATAAGCGCATTAGCCAGCGTCTGGCTAACTCTCAGCTGCGCACCAGCAGAGGGCAAGCCCACTCGTTAGTTACCCACGTAGTATATATTCAGTACAGAAATATCCGTGAGTCTGTGGGCGTTCGCACGGCGGCGCCTACTCTGTACTCTCCGCCACATACCTGCATCCTCGATTATAACCGAACGACTCGGAAAACCCTTGGAAGTCGCGAGTTATTTTATGTACAAATACTATTCATCGCGTGTACATAATAAATGTTGAAAATTTGCTGAGAATATTCGAGAGACGTTGAGCTTTTTCGTTATTCATCTTTTGCATTCGGTTTAAGAGGATTAAGTAGGGACAAGATCACTCGGATGACTGTCTTACTTGTTTGTTTACTTGTATCGTAAGAAAAAATTATATATATCGTTGACCCTTGAAACAAAGAATTTTTTGCCATGTACACCTTTTTTAGCTTGTTTGTAGATAGCTTTAAAAGAAAATTCTCTTTTAACATTCAGCATAATTTCAGTTGTGCGTAAGATGTATCCTTGAAAAAATTAATTTACCTTTCTTTTCTTCAAGTTGCTAAATTTATTATTAATATGCAAAAATAATTTTTTGAATCACTCTTGTATGGCATTTCATCCATTTTTTTTAGAGAAAAAAAGCTACAGTCACTTCGGATGAAACCATCTTACGGAGATTCGAGAATTTTTTGGGAATATTCGAATTACTGGTTCTCTATTATTACCTTAATGGCAATTTTTATTTAGACTACTTACAACGGCTACATCATTTGACCATCAATGCAAAGAATTCTTTCTTTCAGGGGTCATCGTTATATAGTTTTTCTCATAATACGGACAATATAGGTCAAACGAGTGAAATTTCTCTATGAATATCAGTGATTTCGACCTGATTCTCTTCTCATTAAATGAAAGCATTTGCTTTACGTGATACGCATTCATTTTTTTCTATGGAATAGATAAAGTTTTCAGTATAAAAAAAAAAAAACTAATAAAAATCCAGAAGTGTAATTACAATTTATTTATTAACTCATCGGTCACAAAGTTCTCTGTAAGCTCCCTCCATGATGAAAAAGTGAGCTATCCGATAGAGAAAAAAAGCACAGAGCATTTGTTCATGGTTGAAAACATTTAATATCATAAGAACGACAAATTTTCAATGTTTATTTAGCAACATAAAAAGTATTATTTTACCGGAAGGGTCTCCTTAACCAATTAAATTGCTTAATTAATCTACCTAAAAGGCTCTACAAATAGTAAATGACAAAGACTCCGAGACGTCAATAAGAATTTACATGGAGTGGTCAGCTTATCGAGAAAACCAGAGCGCAATCGCTCTTTGAGCTCGCTCGCGCATACAAGCGAAGCCTCGGAATACTTGAATCACGCATACCAACGCGTACCGCGATGTACGCGCAAGCGGCTGAGTGCGCGCCCACGTTTACTTACTTGGACTTTAATGTAGCCGAGCGAGAAAGCAAGAGACACATAGTTGAAGCTATTGACGATTCGTGATAAAAGGAGAGTAGGACAGAGGAGGCTGTGCACAACAAACTCGAGCACGGATGCTTACCAACACGCGCGACAAGTGGAATATAACACGAAACTAATATTATGCATACATATGCGCATACAAACACAATAAAAAAAAAAAAAAAAGAACACATACATCGTAATGAGACTGACGAACTCGTACCTTTATCTTATCATTGACGAAGGCGTATCGGGGTTCTAGCTCTGCCATGTGTTTGCAGTCGGCTTACCCGCTACGCTGATGTCGAACATTCATCAACGACGAAGGCGTTGTATCGTACAAGAAAACGAAAAGGAAGACGTGATTTCGAAGCGATCATCGCGTTAATCACTATATGTGGTAACTCTCCGGATACCTTGGGCACTGCGTGCCACGCTGGACGTTGCCCGGACAACGACCACGCGAAAACCCCACACGACCGATCTTTTTCAGCCCCAGTACCGAGGGGAGGATATTATCGATGGAACACAGGTAGTCGTTGGCGCAAGGTGGCGCGATAAAGCTACCGCTGCTTCTGGTTTAACTATAGTACGTTCAATAACGTTGTGCAGTTGGGTAAGTCCTGACTTACCAAGGGAACACTTCGTGATGGTAAAGAAAAAAAAAAAAACCTTCAAAATCAGTTTATTTTTGAAAAATAACATTTTTATCAATTTACTTATTGCGATTCAATTAAAATTTTTGACTATTAGTGTGATATTAGATTTTTTTAACATTTCTACGTACTAGAAAAAAACGCAGATGCGATAACAATTGGATTTTAAAAAATGTTTTGTAAGTTAAAAAAATGTAAAATAATTTTTTTCTTCATAAGAGTCACATGTGATGATAGTAAAAAATTAATGTTTGCGGCAAATTTTTGTTTCTCATCTTATTTATCGAGAAAAAATCACTAACGGAATAAATTTTCCAATACCTTACATCCGATGCACATATACCTGAAGGTAAAAAAAAAGATGTAACATCACCCTTATCCCTTTACGAGTCACACCGCCCCTTAATCGTTTCGGAGTGGAACCTTGAAAAGCGGAGTGGGGGTAGCACGGTCTTGTGGTAGATCCGAGGAGTGGAGATATTCTTGTGACTTATGAAGGCTTAAAAGTTAGGTTCAAACGAAATGTTAAAATCCTGCAGAGTTATTGAAACAAGATAAAAACCGAATTTATGTCTCGAGTAATTGTACTCGAGACGGAGTACTCGTGTAACGTATTTTAAAAAAATGCATATGTGCGAACAATTGGATTTTTACCATCAAGGATGATTGACAAGTTACGTTTTGTAAATATTTTTAATGTAAATTAATTTTTTTTTTTTTCGTTAGAGCCACTTTTGAAAATAGTGAAAAATTAATATTTGTAGAAAATTTTTGTTTCTCATCTTATTTATCACGAAAAAATCACTAGCGAAATAAATGTTCCAATATTTTACATCCGATGCATGTATACCTGGAGGTGAAAAAAAAAGGTTAACATCTTCCTAAAAAGTTTGGTTGAAATGAAATGTTGAAATCCTGGAGAATTGTCGAAACAAGAGTAAAACCGAATTTAAAGTCTCGAGCAATTGGCACGATATCAAAGAATAACTTGAATTTCCACTTGATTTTAACGAACAACTGTATTTTTTTTTTAATTGTTGCACAAACGTACGTGAGTCAATTTTAGTCTGTGAATGTCGTGCAAATTCCAATATTTAATTTGTGTCAATTCATCAAAATCGATTTACGCTTACTCGTTTTTTTTTTTTTTCACATGCGTCAATAACATATCGCGTATTGCACAAGTTCGTAACCTGATATAGAATTTTTTCTTATCATTTTCAAAGCCTCGCAGATTCTAGCACTTTTTATTTCTTATCATCGATGATACACAGTTTGCAGAGTTACGTGTTTCTCTTGCAACGGTTAAGAGATATCGAACTTTACCAACTGCTGTGAGTAGAAGATACGGTCATGGTGAAAAAATAAACAATTCTTTCGATATATTGAAGAACCCTCTGGGAGGAAATGCGGTGTAGAATCGAGAACCTCGATACATGTGCCAAGTTTTATCGTGAGCGCCGATGCAAACGAGCAACAGGCAGCAGCAGCAGCAGCTCTACGAGTAGAATAAGCCTTAATCGATTAGTCACGCGCGTTCGAACAGCCGAGCTCGCTGCGCTTGTCAATCACGAGTTTTCATTTCTGGCACGCGGAGATAGAGAGCAAGAGAGAAAGAGGGATGGGGAAGAGAGGAGGAGGAGGGGGGGGGGGGTAAGTGAGAGTGCACAGAGTCCCGAGAGTCAAGATAGATACGCAGAGGGACGTACAGTAAGAGTGATTGTACAGTATGCAAATATGTGTATTACATCTACTAATGCAAATGTGTACAGTGTGTACTTGTCGGTGGCGTGGAATAATATCTATCGAGATAAATCTCTCGAGCTGCCGTGTGGCAGCTCTATTTAACGGGAAATATTTCTCCAACGCGATCAATCATTGATAAAGTACAGGCGTACTTACTCTGTACACTCTATATAAAGTGTCAAGTGAAATCACATCTGGGCATTATTTTAATTGAATGAAAATTGAAATAAAATTCTTGATAAATGATTGAGCGATAGATTCGGTATTTAAAGAATTTGAAGTATCAATGACCGTTCTCGTTCGTATCGATGAATTATCAATTGAATAATTCTCGTTATTGAAATAAATTAAATTTTAAGGAGTATTCTTAGAGCATAGACTGAAACTTTTTTAAGAATCGTAGACTAACAAGAATACTTAATGATAATTAGTAACAGTAAATTAAATGTAATTATTACAATTATATAGAAATTGATTTACATCGATGACTTATAGTTACTTTCGAATGAATATTAGCTATTCTTACTTGTAAAATGAAAATGTTTCCCGTAGAAGAATAAATTCCTACTGCCACTTCTACTATGATTACAAATTCTATTGCGTCGATTATTAAATGATAAAAATGATGGTCCGACGTGTTGAGAGCAATCGAATGACACACGTCGAGGAAATACACAATAAAGTATAAATACTATAAATCACGAATGTCTGACGAGTGTGAAGTCTCGGGGGTCATCTCATTCAACGTAATAATCGCGTCACACAGCTCTCTCGCGATATGATGATACGTGACAGACGGCAATTTTGCATCAAATCGAGACAAACGTGTGCGATGTTCAAACGCAGGAAGCTCTTTTGTTACGAAACTATCGAGTTTGCGTAACTGGTCACGTGCGGAACATTCTCCTGTTGGTCGCTAGTTCTTTCCGTCCATCCGTTCCCCCGTTCGGGTATACGTCTGTCCATTATATCGCCAACGTCCGGGTGGGGTCAAGCGGTGTGGACGTCAACGTCGATGGGGAAACGCACACGGGCTGCTATCTCGGGCCTCTGCTCTCGTCTTCTTCTGCTGCTGTAGCTGCTGCTCTTGCTGCAGAATACAGAAAGAGCGGATGAAAGGGAAGCTGAGATTAAAGCCAAGGGAATTGACGTGATGAAAGTGAAAAAAAATACGTCCGAGCTCGAGTGATATCCGACGTCAACGGCAATGCACATCTGACGTTCGATTGGGTAATTTATAATTCATTTTTATTTATACACCGGTGGGGTTGTGTGTCATTTTGAGATTGGAAGAGTGGGTCGCAAATAGACTTGGCGTTGATTAAAAATCGATGTCGTTTAATTAATAAAACATTCAATTGTAGTATACATTATATATAAATAGAGTAAAAGTAAGATGTCATATTGGGATGATGATGTTTTATTACGAGTATCGAATGACCAGGGGCTCAACGTTTTCCACCTTCTTCGTATTTTTTTTTTTTTTTTTTTTTTTTTTTTTTTTTTTTTTTTTTTTCATATCTTTTTTCTCTTTTCATATATATACATTTTCTTTCGATATTAATTGCATTCTCAATGAACTGCCCCGTTTATGTTTATTTTTTTCACCCGCGAGATACTTTCTCCGTTGGATTTTAAGAAGCACTCGTATTTAGACTATTTTGTTTTATCAATTCTTACGGTCGTGCTATGCCCGATCATTCACAAACTTCTTCCGTTCCTCGTTGCGCAATACCGTATACTCTTCAATAATAATGTTATACTAATGTAAGTGATTATAACGGGCGAATGTATGCATTTTATCGCGTCGAGGGGGCAGTAGCGGTTTAACAATTGTATGCACCGGTGATATAATTGTAATAATCATAAACCTCGTTTCTCTGCTTTTTTTGTTTCTTTCTTTTGGAATAAAATATTGTTGATCGGGCAAAGCTTGAATTTTACGTGAATATTATATCCGATATAATGTTTTCAACGTGTATGTGTGAATTCTGTATTTTTATGACGCCCCCAATGTGATATAATTATCTTAAATGCCATCGGTAGCTTAATTGTCGCTTACATTATGCACTATCGTAGTTATAACTTAAGATCTAAAGGAGTGGCGAGGGGGATGATGGGGATAATGGAAAAAGGGGATGACAGGGGATAGGGCACTTTACCATTAGAGACGTTAGTCAAGCGTGAACCTTTAAATATCGCCAGTCTTGATGCGGGTTACAAGTCGTCTTTGTGTACCGCGAACGCGTCACGTTACCTTAAGCAAATTCAATCGCTGATAAAATGTCGCGTACTCTCCACGCGTCCCTCATCACGATCGAGGAACGGGAAAACATGCCGACGATTTCATTGATTTGCATATCGATAAAAGAACTTAAAAATTTCGTCATCAGCGAGGATAAGAATTGAATAAAAATTTAATTCTATTAATAAAATTGAAATTGACGATCGTTCTTGGTACCGCAGATTGACCTCGTGACTCGTTTATCCGGGTTAAACCGTGACTTCTTGCAACCCTATCAAAAGTAGCCAGACTCGCAGAAACGAAAAGAATTATATATAAAAAAAAAAAAACGATAAGAATAGCGACGGATTACTAATGTAAGAAAATTCGGAGATAATCTCGCTCGTTTTACGATCGCTGACATCTAGCGTTCGTTAATTCAGTCCTCCGTACGTTTCTACTGTCTCTGCTTCATTTTTTTTTCTTCATTTTTCTCGTGGCTTCCTCGTCGTTGCGCGCAACCGTCGAAGCCTCGTAGCTCAGGACGTCGCCATGTGCGCTTCATCCGTCTCTGAGGACGGACACGGGTGAAATTGTTCGGAGCAGCGCTCAGGGCATCATCTTGCGAGGTGTTAGCCACTTTTTCATGTAGTAACAGAATATGGTTGATACGTAGATGAGAATGAGAAGGGCGCAGGCGACACCCAAAGCGAGGACCGAAGTTTTCGTCGGACAGGGCTCGATGATAGTCACCGTTTTGTCTGCGGAAAGAAAATATTTAAAAACAATGCCATTATTCATGATTGATTGAGGATAAATAATGTTTTTAAAAAGTAATAATTTTAAAAAGAGAACTCACCGGCCTCGTTAAAATCTATGCTAGCATCGCTCTTAAGGAACTCGGACTGTTTCTCATCGCCGAAGTCGAGAACGAGAATTTCCTGCGAGAGCGTCATGTCCTCGGACCTCTCCTCTGTAGCATTTGCGACGCTTCTTCGACGCCTCTTGCCCAAGGACTCTACAGACTCGCGATCCCATTCGCAAACAGCCTGTAAAATATTTAAATTAACTAATAAATATCTAAATTACCGGAATAGAAAAGTTTTCGTTCTCTAAAAGACCGGAATATGAGAAAAAAAAAAACTACGAGACGGTAACTGCAATTACATTTCTACCTTGAAATTTTATGAAAAAGAAATTTTAAGTAGGTAAGAAAATAAATTCATACCGGTTCGCAGGGTCCAAGGCAGTACTTGACGTTACACTGGAATATCACGCCGTAGGACTCGGTGAACCTAAAGGCCTCGTAGATGGACTGAAGTGCGTTGCCGTCGGAAGTGAAGCTCGGGAATATCGAAGGATCGACGGGACACCTGCGAAACAATAAAAGAACAACGCATAACCAACAATGAAGAAAATTCCACGCCGAAATAACTCGACTCTACATCGATTAACATAAATTTCTACACTAACCCCTCGTCGTCTATTATCTGGAAGGTGCTCTTCGAGTCCTTCGCCATTGCCACGCAGCTACGAGCAAAAATTCCGTACGGAGCTGAAATCAGATTACTCGGTTAATAAATGAGCAATCGATCCGCTATAAGTATCCCGGGAGTTTAAAGTGAAAAATATTTTGCAGAGTCCAACTATCGCTCGTAAGAACTCACTGTCTTCGGGAATTTCAATTCTGAAAGTGAGTTTGTCTCCGATGCGCACAGTCTCGACCTCTCGGGCTCGGCTGTCGAGAATTCGAATTCTTGGTGGCGGAGCCTCGGGCGCACTCGTGATACTGATCATTTCCGGATCTCTTATGGGCATCATCCCGAAAGTTATGTTCTTCGATGACATATCGTACGTACATTTGACCTTGTAAATCTTATCTGCTTTGGTCATGACGACCGAATGATGCTGAAGCACTACGGTGTTGGAGTAAACGCCAGTCTGAAAACCGTCACGCTGAAGAGTGGACAGGGTACTTTGAGGGGACGACGAGGAGAAATGGCGTGCACGGAATGGCAAAGAAAAATCAAAGAATCGTAACTCACGACACTCTGAGTGTTGCAATCTTGTCCACTCATTGTCAGATCCAGTCTGAAGAGATCACTGTTTATGACGTCGATGTTGCAAGTTTCGGATCTGCCGAGAGCGTAGATACGACCGTTGAAAGCCTGATTGGTCCTGACCTGCACGGCAATTCTCGTATCTTTGCAGTCTACCGTAACTATAAGAGAAATTGAGATAATAGAATCAAGTGGTTCACAAAAGTCTTTTGTTGCGTCGCGTTAAAGTTCAACGATATAATGAAATAAGTATTTACCGTCGTAGCAGGTTCCAGTTTTGTCGCAGTTTACGCCGTCTCTGGTGAAATTGTTGAGCGTCGAATCCTGGAGTGGTTGTTCGAGGACCAAGGGCAAGTGATCGGATTCTGAAAATGTTCATTTCACGTTAATTTTTATCCATGATGAAAAATTAGGTAAAAAATAATTGCATCGATATTTAACGCTAGCATTTATAAATAATTTCACCAACAAATCGTTCTGATATTGGATGCAAACATCTAATTTAATAATATAATCAATCTTACTCTCGCAGAAATTCTCAAAGTATGTTCCAACCCTTTCGCCATTGTCGATGAGAGGTCTCTCGGCGTTGAGATAAGTCGATGGCCCATCGGGAAGAGTCCAGTGATCTAGATGGAAAAGATGGCAATTGTAGGCGGTGCCTTGCGGTGCACCACGGTAGAGAAAAGATCTGCAGAGAAATTCGTTCTCGAGTTCGCAGGCGAGTTTGCAAGCGGCTTCGGTTTGAACCTGGACCTCCTTGTCGGGGTAATAGTGGAGTCCGGCGTACTGGGCAATTTTGTCGTCCGCGACGCCGATTCTCGGGGTGATGAAGTTTCTCTTGGACTTGCAGGCGTCTTTACCTGGTAACACGATTTACCGAAAGTTCAATAAATTATTCAATAATGTTGGAGCAATCAAATGAATCCTGACAACTCGTCAAGATTACAACTTGTTACGCATTTGTGCGAGACACGCTCCTCTTTGACCCAATCTTCATAGTCTGTAGAGGGAATAACAAATTTTCAGCATCGAGTACCTTTAAGACAAAGATTTTCAAAGTAGTCGATGCCCTGGGCGTCGACGAATTGTATGTATTGCTCTGTTGTTCTTCGGTCCGAGTCGCAAAGGTGACACTGGAGCGTGTTGTAATTGTACTCGACGGAACGACAGGTGAAGCGATGCTCGTTGAGACAAGCGGCGAGGCAAGCCTCCTTCGTAGAGACGTAAATGAGGGCGTTGTCGAGACCTCGGATCATCTTATTTGGAATTCTTTCAAAGGACCAAGGATGCAAGCACACGTTCTCTGGAAACAAATAATTCAATTGTACTGATAATAACATACAATAAATCGTTGAGGCAAATGGTATTGTTAAGCTACAAATAATAATAGGAATAACGATTGATCGGCGGCATAGTTTACGAGTTTGCTTTTACGATTGGTCAAATTGCGAGAAGTTGTGAGGTTCGCTCAATGGGGTTTGACGAGCGCGGAAGCGTTTACTGTTCTTGGAATCGGTTTAACGGAGCAAGGGCAGGCACTGAAATCGTAAATACGCTCAGTGCCCTCCAGCAGTGAACCGTTTATAAGAAAAAGGAGTAACAGATATAAACTACACGAGAATAATGTGTATTCATAACGGAAAACCGTGTAGCGTCGAAAAAAAAAAAAAAACATTCGCGTCAAGATTAATAATTTTGCGGTAGCTGTGCCGAGAATGTAAGAAAAATTCAATTATCACTGCAAAACGATTTTTAAATGTTTTTCTTTAATTATTCGTAATTTCCCATAAAATTAATTGTTATCGTAGTAATATTTTTTAATATCTCCGCGTAAGAATATTTTATTTGTTTATACCGTAAAACGTACCAATTATGTTGCGTCGATGATTATCGGTAACATGAGAAAAAAAGTTTGTTGGATCATTAATTATTTTTTATGGAAACTACTAACTTTATTCCCAGTGTCAATATTTCAAATAAAGTAAAAAAAAAATGTTATCAGTGGATTAAAAATTGACAGCAGGTATATCGTATAAATTATGTGTTATTTGTGGTGAGTGAATAGTCGGTATCAGAGATCGGCACGTTTCAATCCTTCAGTCATTTAATTACAGCTCAATTCTTTATTCTGGTTGGAATTAGTAATTTATATTAATTCAATTACAAATTTCAATTGTATTAATAATTTATTTCCATTCCATTCTATTAAATTAATATTCAAATAAAAATTTCTTTTTGAATTAGTATTTGAATAAAAATAAAATCCTAATTTTAGAAGGAATTTGCATTAAAATAAAAATTGAATACTCATTCTATACTAATTAAATATTAAATTAAATGCTAATAATAAAATTCCTTGTGGAATTTGTATTTAATTTTCATTCAAATCGTAATTACTTCAGGAATTAATATTTCATTTTCATTCAAAATCTAATTCCTTTGGTAATTAGTATTTAAATATAAATCAACTACTAAATTCAGATTAAAATTAGAATTGTGATTGCATAATTCCGAATCTGCCGATCTCTGGTAAGTGTCACGTAAATTTAACACCCACGTGACGATTTTTCTCGAGAGCGATCGAATAACTCGAGCCGTTGTAGTCCAGTTGGCAATGGTTTAGCCGTTTTTTTTTGTTTGTAACCTTCTGACAAAGGCCTATGACGAATTAGCTGGCATTGTACACCTGCGTGTTCTATTTCTTTTCGAAGCTCGGACAAAGCTTAACAGCAACGAAGAAGACTACCGAGAAATTTTAAGCCCCGGCGCTTCATCAGCTTGCCGTGCCAACGTGCAGTTGTGAGTCGCGTGATTGCATCGCTCTCGGTAAACAGGTCACTTTCATGACTCACGATCGTATCATTTCTACGTATAACATAATCCTTAAAAAAAAAAAGCATCCAAGTAATGGCCAGTTCGAGTATTGGAAAAATCGTCATTTAAACATTTTGAGGGCTTCGAAAATGAAAAACGAAAAACTTTTCGTCTTTAAATGATTTTAAATATTATAACCGATTCGAAACCTCCCGCTGGTTACAATCGAAAAGAGTCGTTCAAAAAATCCAAAGAGATCCGAGTAAAAACACAACAAAAGCATTTTTTTTTAAATTGTTTTTTCTCGTTTTTTCTTAAATAAATACATAAAAGACCAAGAATGAGTGTCGATAAAGCTTATTTAACATATCCGTGTAATTCGGATTAGCGCAGGGTCTCATAGATACGGTAAAATCACGAAAATCCTGAGCTGAACGGGTATACGGATTGACCGTGGCGCTCCGGGGTTATAGATTTCTTCGAATCTCAACGATCGATCGGTCGCTCAATCCCGTTAGTAAACACGTGTATATTCAATTTTGTAGTAAGAGAGACTCTTCGCAATGCGTCCTAACGAGTTCTACTGTACTTTCGAGTTGTACAGATGGAAGAAAGGGTTCGGAGCTATAGAAACATAAGAGAAAAAAGAGCCAGAACAGTCACGAACTTCGCTACGAAGGGTAGACTCAAAGGGGGTTTTACACACCTCGGTACTATAGAGTATATACGGCATGATGCAGTGTACACAAAAGCGGGCGAGGCTCGTCCCGAGAAATAAAGAACAAGAGGATCGCACCAGCAATCCCTGTCAAAACCAATATTAGGGCTTTCTTTGAGACCCTCGACCTTTTCGACACCTAGACTAACGTCTACCGTCGCCACCACCCCCGATATTTCGTTTCTTCTCTCTTTCGCTCTTTATAATTGCATGTCGTATACCGTACTTTCGTCCTTTGGTTGATCGTCCTTTACCCCTGCCAGCTAGGCCACAAGATGCTAATGCCAGTGAAGCCGGGGATACCCTGCTAGTACCTGTTTACTTCGGAGGGTACAATACTTAACGCCTTTATATTATTTTTTCCGAATCCACGGGATGCCGCTTTCCCTTTCCTCCGCACTGGACACTCGACTAAGCTGTACGGGACACGTATTTCGTGGGTGCAAACTTCGCGTTACTACCAGCCACGAGTTAGGTACTCTTGGTATTGTTCTTGGGCGTCGGTACCGCAACGGACAAATTTTGCACGCCGTCGTGTTATGGCTTGGGTCGTGTATACAGGAGAAGCGGATCCCGCGTACCAGCAATAGTAAATTCCCTAAAACTTTTGACCTTTTCGCACTTCCCCATCGTAATTTTTCTCAGCTGTTGACTAATTTCGAAATTTTCTCGAGACTCGAGCCAGCGTACAGTCTCATCGTATACCTGCAAGCTGCTGTACGACTAAATTTTTGTCATCGCTACGCGAGGGGTTATCGTTATTGTACCAAAGACAGCCCTTTTCCGCTTTCTTCCACACCTACCGTTTATCCGCTTCTCGCTAATATGGATATCGGTACAGGTTTACCGTTATTATATTCCTCTGCTATAAAGATATTGTTATACGACGACAGATGTCAAGTTCGGCCATTTTTCTAAAAGGACGCGCAGCACATTGATACAATTGACTTTAATATTTGTGACGCTTCATCAGAATTTTGGAACTTTTGAGAAACGTCATTTGCAATATTTGCCAACTTTTAAATCATTGAACTCACAAATACGTGAAATGTTATGTATTTTTGTTTGTAATGTTTATGCTTTGAATTTTTTCAAGTTTGAAACATTATTAATCGCGGTACAATATTCGAATAAAGATTTATTCAAAATACTTATCCGATCGAATGCCTGTGTATAATATTTAAATATTAATTATCTCCAATTACTTGTCTTCGATTAACAAGATAATTAATTATATCGCTCTTTAATAATTACTCGTAGTTATCAGAATGAAAAACTATTTTGAGAACATTTTTTTATTCGAAATCCCTGATTAAACAAAATGTTAATCATTGGATTAACTAAAAATGTGTCGTCATAATTGCACTCACTAGACATATAAATAGATAAAAAAAATTGTATTTGGTATACGAATTAATCTGACAAGTCAGCTTACCGCATCTAAGGTCAAGAAGGGATAGATGATTGTGCAGGGATATGATGTCCGACGGTCGAGAAAGGAGAAATCGATCTTGTCGATCGATCGAGGTATTTCGTACACTTACCAGATCGTATCTGCAGTTTCGTCATGTAATACATGTTTGCTGCCCTCTGGGGTTGAACTTCGGGATTATTCGAGGTCGTTTCGTTCTGCAGCTGGCAAACGGTATCCTGCATCGGTGCGAGAGGATTCACCACGAAGGAGAATGCAGCGGCCTGGCACTCTGGTTCCTCTCTGCACCAGCCTTGGCACTCGTACAGGGAGAGATTTCTCACGGTGTAATAAGTTACACCTCGGTAGTCAAAGTCCGTGAGCTTCTCAAAAGCTGTTCTCGCTAAAAAAAAAAATGAATTTTTTTCATTTACGAAATGTACGAAATAAATAATGTTTATTGCAAGTAATATTTTATTGCTCACCTAGACCAGCCTGATTCCCAGTTGCAAGAGCCAGAATGAGCAGAAGCCCCGTCGGGAAGTAGCCAATCGCGTACGAACCCATCTGAAAGGACGAACAAAAAGGCCACGTAAATTCAATTATTCTTAGAGTCGAAGGGATTATACGTGGAATGTATTATAACGGTTTGCGGTGAATCACAGGTTCAGCCATAGATAGAATAATAATAATATAACGAACAAGTCGGACTTTTTTTCCATCTCACATTCGCGTATGGAAATTGCGAGAGAGAGAGAGAGAGAGAGAAACAATTCGACTCTTCCTTGTGAGACCTTCTGCTATTTCCGAGCTTCGCAACGACGATTGCAACAGCATCGTCGGAGATAGCTCGTCGAGATATTTTCTTATGAACTTAAAGTACCAACGAGCGAGAGTCCCGATTTGTTTTCTTATTCATTATACATCACGATACGAAGCTATGAAAAATTGTAATAATTTTTTAACCAATTATAATTTTGCTGGTTTACATCACACGGTTCTAAAGTGATAATAACGTTTAAAACTCGTCGATGCATTCTGAATCGTCTTTTTACAGCGTATTTACTCCTCTGATGCATGGAACAATTATAAATTATTCGTTAAACGATACATTTCGAGAACTCAATAATTGAAAATGGGTACTACAGAGGTGTGCGTCTCACTGACTTCCGGTCTTCGTGCTCCGATGGCAATGAAGAACGACTTGGTTCTTGTGCGCGCTTCATCGACTACCGTAGGTCCACTAGCGGCGAGTGAGATAGATTGAGAGGAAACGATACATAACGATCCAAAGCAACACGTTTATAACCGGCAGAGCTCAACGAACCAGAGCATCGTTTCACGAGCGAGAACCAGAGCTTGGTAAGAAGCTTGCACAGAAGCACAGGAGCAGTCGATTCTCGGGACGGAAGACCCGCTACCGCCGATACTCGTGACGGTCGAGGTCATTCAGCCGGTTTTCACCATCGGCTCTTCGGTGCGCTATTGTGTTGCGTTTATACTTTGCCCGTAAGAATATTGAGGAAGTCAGCAGCAGCGAAACGCTAGAAAAGCAATTCTTGCGCGAAGGGTGTGCAGTCCGAGAGAAGTTCTCGCACGCACGAGCCATTGCACCCAGGAGTGCCTTAGCGAGCAACGTTTCTTCCATCTCTTATTCTTTTTAGTTTCTCGATTGCACGCGTATATAGCTTTGTAATAACGCTGCTATAGAATTTTCCTCGAGCTAAAGTAATACGGATAGCATTTACAGCTGGAGCAAGAACTCGCTTCCTGATTCGTTCGGAACGAATTGTTCCTTTATTGTTGTTATTATTATTATTTCATTTCGTTTCATTCTATTTTATTTCATTTCATTCATCCGCTTGTTTTCTCGGAATTTCAGGGTTTCCTGCGTTCTCGTAGATTTTTTTAACCTCTCAGAGCGTTTTCTTATTCCCTTTTGCCGGTGTAAAGCTTCATGAGCTCCCGTCATCCGGCACTCAATTTCCTGGTTCACTGTACTTACGCATTCATCTTGTATATGCACACATGTGCGCACACGACATTACAGTGATCGTGCGTACAGGTACAAGCAAGGTAGTTGACTTGGTTGCATAATTGGTGTAGTGCAGGGAACTCGTACTCGCTTATGCACTTCTCCGTTTAGTGGTGGAAAGCGACGCACGGTAGTCGTGCGTGTACGTAGCTAAGTAGGAAAGACATATGTGAGAAAGAGAGAGAGAAGAAAGACTGCGAGTCGAACCGTGGCTGTTTCACGGCCAGAGGCCATTCCATGATTGCGCAAAGGCGAAGGACGATAAGCGATCGTCCGCGCGCATAAGCGCATAGCTGTGCATGCGAGCTGAATGCGGGAGAAAAGTCAGTCTATCTGAGTACTCGGATCCGCGTATGTCTCTCTTCGTCTGATGTCCAAAGAAGAAGAAGAAGAAGAAGAAGAAGGCGATCGTCGTGTCGTGCTTTTGCTTCTGCTTCTGCTTCTCGATGCCGCGGGGTCGTAGAGTCATCGTCTCCTCTCGACTAACCACGCGACCTCGGGTGAAGGGTTCGCTTCGTTGCTGATGGTCTTCACCCTGGCTAACGATGAGGAATGCTGCGTCGTCGCACGCTCGCCTCGATCCCTCGGTTTTATTCAGTTCCATCTCCTTTACACCATAAGGCACTATTTACTTCCTCGCCAAAGGACTGCGCTGACAATAAGAGCCGATAACGATCTCGGAAAATCTCGGCTCTCGAAGTCTTAACGAATAAACATAGACAAACTTACGAGTCCGTCCGTACTACGAGGTCGGAGAGTTCAGGGGGCTTCGGAGTCAGAGTTCAAATTTCATATTATTTACTTCACTTTGAATACACGTAACTCTACGTTACGTAGCGTATATACACTTTTGTGTATGTTCCGTGCTCCTGTAGAAGCGCAAAGTGCGCACGCTAGGTGCAAGCACCTTGCGTGGAAGTTTATTCGGAGACTGTATGTAATATATATTACGTACGTTGTACTGCCTAGCGCCTCGACCTTTACGTCACGACCGGTTTCATGATTCGCGCGACAAACTATGGTGGATTTACTATGGCACACGAAGGAGAACCGGGTTGACGAGTATTCTTGTTTGAGAGGTGCAATCTCGACGCTATCTATACGACTTCTACGACATTTTTCTTTCCTTTTGCTATCGGCGATGGATCTCTCTTATCAAAATGACGGCTTCCGGTCTTGGAGTTCTCGTACAACCCACGTTGCGACGGAGATAGCGCTCGAGTAGATTTTTCTTAAGGCTCGACGATAGTTGCTACCTTCGAACGCATTTGACAGAGATCTTACGTGTGTTCACTGGTTGATTTGCAACCGGAAAAATCGAGACGATAGCCTGGCTCGAGTCTCTGCGTGTGCACAGGTCTTTTACGATTCGAGATCGAGATAGAGAGAAGAAAAGTGTCTTAAGTAAAGCTAAAACCACTCCCAGCATGTGTTCTTCTCTTATTCTAGTAATAGGTATGCGAGGTGTGAGGCAAGTGCGTGTCGATTCAACCATTTACGCTGCTGCGTGCTGCTTCGCGAGGACGAGAGACGTTGTGTCTCGCGGAAGAGATTCGAGATTAGTGGGTAGGTATATTGGCGAACGAGAAAAGAGCAAAGCGTGTCTCTTCGCCTGTCAGTATTTTTACTCTCGTTCAAAACCAGTTTCTTCGCCCATTTACGTTCGATGCTTTATCGAGGGGTTGGGCTCTAGCGCTCAGTGCTTATTATACCACGCGAATCATTTACATCGAGTTCTTAACACGTTACAACTACCGTCGGTGATTAAATAATCAAAATGGAATTCTAGTCGAAAGAAGCAAAGGCTCTCGGGACATTTCCTTGAAAAATGTTGAGTCGATACAATTTTTCGTTCTCAAATAAATGATATCTTTACCAGAAATCCAAATGCGCGTTATTTTGACATGCAACGCAAACTTCGACATAATATGTCTCAAAGTATTCTTTTGGTTGTGTTACTTTTTTACTAAAAATAAAGATATTTAAGTAATATTTTCATTCTCAACTTGCAATTTTATCGAACCATTCACCTTCTAAGTTGCAAATGTGGTTAAGGATTCGTGAATTCCTGACTCTTCAACGAACTTGTAGATATTTGGACCACACGTAGGTCAAAAATCACTGAAGAGCAAAGTGGCCATTGTCTCGTGTATCCTACAGTCCATATTGAATACAAACGATTCTCCAGAAGATGCAACTATCTCCCTCTTTGTCTCTCCCTTTCTTTCTTAGCTCTGAACTTCGTGACCGAACTAATGGGGGTAGGTCGTGGGCTCGGCAAAAGGCGAACTATCAATAATTCCTCGGTGAATCGATAACGTTAGTGCGCTTCAGAGTTCCCAGGGATCCGATCATTCCGTTAAGGCTACACCCGATGAAGCATATCCTAGGACAGTCGTGACTCTGCCTGGATCCGATCCATCCGTATAGCTGGATCTATGGTTTTAACGTGAATTGGTAGAGCTATATATTAGCAGATTCTCGACACTATCGAGAACGTTAAACTCTTTATCGTGCAACGTCGTTGTACACAGATTTATAAACCGTTTATCCTCTTTAAGTACATGACGAGGGAACACGAACATTTATACCTTGTTCAACTCTGTATATTTCAGCTGGAACGACGCGCTTCTTAGCTCCCGGGCTTTTCTTGGTCGAGACTTAATATATATATATATATGTGCATATGTAGGTATACGTACGTAGATACAACTAGTACGTAAGGCAAAGTACGACGAGGAGAACCATTACAAGAGTGAGTCCGTGACTCGTCGGCTCTCCGGTTACGCAGGAATTCGTTCGAGGAAACCACAGCGGCAATACCAACAGCAAAAGCAGCAGCGACATCAGCAGAAGGCGAATAAACGACCGTTCGAACTCGTCTTGACTGCCCGTTGCTTCTGCAACACGACTCAGGCTGTTTGCTGCTTCAAGTTGGTGAACGAGAGACGAAGGAAAAGGCTAGCGAAATCACTGATGGTCGCTATTCTCGCGACTTCCTCGAGAATGTAACGGAGAATTCTTTCGCCCATCGAGCGTCGAGAACTCTTCGGTCCGAAAGTATGGATCAGACTGGTGACAATGTTGCGTTCTCGATAACTTTTTTTCCACGTTTTCACACAGATTCGGTTCATGCTATCGAGAAATCCTTGGAGGAATAATATAACATCGAAATGTGTAGTGGAATGCATAATTGAACGCGACGAGCGAATGATCGAGACGCTGAATAAATTCATAAATTGAAATGAATGCCTCGCTTCAACGAAAATTTCGCAGAAACTATCTGGGAAACGGATGATCTCAAGTTCCTGGCTATTCGGACGTCGATCATGGAAATTTCTCTGCTGGAGTGAAACAGAAATAATTTTACGGATACGAGAAACTCTGTATGCGGGATAGGAGCCGCGAAGAAAAGTACTAACGCTTGAGAAGGTGAAATCTTGGCTGGGAGAATCCCAGAGGAACTTTGAAATTGACATCGATTATTAATGGACGGTCTTTCGGACGATAAATCTCGACGATTATATTCAGTCCCGGGGCGCATGCGCACCGCGTGACTTCGTGCTCGATTCGACAGAAAAGAAGACGACGAATAAGAAGCAGAAGAAGATGATAGGAAGAAAAAAAGAAGAGAAGCGCTTCTGGGACGATCGATCGATCCTTGCGCAGGAATATGAGAGGATCGAACGCGATCTCCATAAATCTTGAAAGTAATTAGCGGTATGGGAAGTCGCGGATTGGCGCGAGGTGGCGTGCGAGAGGAGGGCTTCAGGGGCTAAAGGGGACAAAGGTGGAGTACAGGGTGGTAGCGGTAGTGGCAAGAGGACGAAGGAGACGAGGAGGAAGAAGGAAGAAATATGATAATGGCTCTCGTAGTAAAACTCCTCTCTATATTTCTCTTTCTCATCGGTGGTTGTGAGTCCGTCCTAGTGCAACGACCTCGGGGCCAGGAGCTCTTGACTTCCCTTGGAGAAATGGCTTTGAGTTCGCAACGCGACTCGGGAGGAACTTCTGGTCACAACGAGATGGCAATAACAAAATAATATTGCGCATCTTCGTAGTAAACTGCGGAATATTTAATCGCAGCAAGGTCGTCGGGAGTCAAGAACTTTAGTAGAAAAATATTGAAATCCATCAGCGTAAATTTGGTCTCAAATTTTGTGATTAAACGCCTCACTGTCGATTCATTTGGCGCATTATTTCGACCAAAAACTTGACGTAATTGGCCAACTGTTTTCGCAAATCTTTCACCATTTTTGTATTTGTTTTTACAATAATTAAACGTTGTTGGTTTGAATACTTCTCCATATTCTTAAATCGCGTGGTCTGTACGTGACAAATGTAAAAAAAAATCACCGTACAACTCGTATTAACAAAATGGCGGCAAATTTGAATCCGGTGCTCTTGCTGGGACACCCTTTATATCAAGGCATAAAGCGCCCAGCGGTAACCATTGAGACGAACTCTCGTGTTCGCGATTTTTCATCGTAGCACAAGCGGATCTATTCACCGTCTGTTTCTTGCAGCTACTCTTCGTCTTGCCGAGTCCCACGTGGATGTATACAGTGGCCGGTAGTGGTTCTTCTTATTTTTTTTTGGTTGAGCAAGCGCGAGCGTGGACGCTTGCGATGCAAATGGAGCGGTCGAGACGGGAAGACGAGGAGAATCAGAATCGGATGCGGAGCGTCGGTATACCGCAGACTGTACCGTGATGCAGGAAGGGTTGCCTTACTCGCAGGAGCAAAAGCAAGAAGTTCCAAAGCTCACGAAAGAATAAGAAGATGAAGAAGAAGAAGAAGAAGAGGATAAATAAGAAGAGAGCTACACGGTGCACCAAGTCCAAGGACACGATCTACCTCAACGACAAGATTCGTGACAAGGACGGTGTCGTAGGACGAGGAGCCAGAAAGATGAGGAAGAGGATAAAGGGGTACATCGAGCGTAGGTATATACCATACGAGAGGGGTTGCTGATGTTACAGTCCTCGCGGTGACTGCACTCGACTAGAGCTCTATTGCAGAGCTTCTTCTCGGTATCGCCAGGCTAACTAAATTACACGTTTCGCTACGGAAGCCACTTTTCTTGTTCTTCTTTATCCTCTTTTCTTCTTCCTTTACTCCTGACTCGTCGTCCACCGCTTCTTCTTACTAATCTTCTTAGTCTCTTTGCCAGGTACAGCACAATTCAACGGCAAGATCCAAAGAGTCAAGGACCAGACTCACTGAGAGATAGATAGGAAAAAGGAAACAATAAGGAATCATCGAAAGACGAAGAACCAGGGAAGACAAACAGAGACTCTGAGCTCCCCCGTTCACAGGAATCTAACATTCCGAGCAATCTTATCATTAGAGGCTCTTCGGTAACATCAAGGTCGTTTTATATACGGAACAATCGTACCAAGCTAACCCAAAAGAAAAACAACATCTGTCGAAGTAGCAACAACGTTTCCGCGAAGTGCTTCAAGTCCGAAACTTTCACAACTGGCTATTACACTTGCAATCACTGATATTCGATTACAAATTTTTCGAATTTTTATTTTTCTCATTTAATCGTTTCCCATAAAACTCGTTGCTTCTTTCCGGAAAGTTATGAAAACAGCGATACCGGAGATAATAACGTTAGAGAATTTCTGCCGATTATTTCAAGTGTATCGTACAAAATGTCTTCACTTAAAAGAGAAACTTGGGTGAAGCGTATAGCTTAAACAGCTGTGGAGAAGTTACGATGCCGTGATTTTCCAAGATTGTTTCGTCAAATTGGCGCTGCGTCACCGGAAAATTCAACGAGTCAAGGCGAGCTTTCCCTCTCGCACCTGTATGCACTTGCGCGAATCCATAGCATCCGGGCGTTCGCGCGCAGTGACGTGGTGCGATTTCAAGGCCGTTCATCTCGCGTTAGATACATGCAATGCATATACACAGAGGCCGAGAAAAAAGCGAGTAATATAGTAATAGAGAGGTGAGGTAAGTGGCCGGGAACAACACTTTCGCATTGCGAATATATATTGTATATATACTTGGTTGAGCAGGAAGGCTCACGCACGTGGACTCACTATATATTCAGCGTTATCTTACCACCTATAATAAAACTGCCGGAGAGTGAGCATACCTCAGCGAAGAAACAACAGCGGGAGGGCTCGCCAGCCGAGAGGGACGAGTGATCTTCACCATATACAATATCCCTCTGCTGAATGTACTCTATAACTACTAAACTGTACGCGGAGAACGTGTACACTCTTCTCTGTACATACATTAAAGTTGTAACCATACATATGCAGTTTGCAGAGGAAGAGAAATAGCACTGGTATAAAAGCGCCGGAAGGGCTCGACAGAAAGATGTTGGCCGGTAAGATAGTGTATATACCGCGATAATATGTGGTACGTGTTTAGCCCAGGGAGCGTGGAACGACTCGCGTGCAATCTCCGCTCGGGCTATTCGCTCTGTCTTCCCTCGTTCGTCAACCGAAACTCATCAACGCGAAACGATTTCTCGTACAGTAGTTACCACGCTACGGATAGGAGAAGTCGGAGATGAGAAAGAAGAAAAAGAAGAAGAGAACGAATTAAAAGGAGGCCTTGCGACGAGATCGTTCTCACATACGATTATCTTCTTTTAGAAAATTTTTTTTTTTTTTTATTTATATTAATTTCCATGAAGTATAGCGAGAACGTAGAGTTTTGTAATGGAGTACGCGACGTTCCGGCCGACGAGTCTTCCAACGCTTAGCGAAATGGTGATTGGAGCCAGCGCCTGCTTCTCTATCGTTTCTCGATGATACCGAGTCGCGGCGAGCATGGGTAGAAGCGTAGAGCCTGTAATCAAGCGCGAGGCGCGTCCGACTGGAACCACCCCCCGTCCGACCGGACGATGCCTCGATGTACTGCATCAACGAGAACCCTCGCCTGACTCTTGTTCGCTCGTCTTTCGAAGTGGACTCGCGTCCTACGAATTAACGACCGGAGCTGGAGGAGAGTAAAAGGACGCGGGCTCAACAGAGAGAGAGAGAGAGAGAGAGAGAGAGAGAGAGAGAGAAAGAGACGGAGAACAACCGAGGGAACACTGACACGAAGAACCGTGACCAACGATAATAGTGCCGCGGGGAGCATCGACTCGTTGCGCACAGAGCTCGCGAGGAGCGCAAAGAAACAGCTCCGAAGGATAATACAGCAACAATAAATAGTCATGAATTTTCACGAGGTACGAGCTACGAAGAAACCCTTTCGAATAACTCTCGTCAAGAGTCTGTTGTCTTGAGTGATTATTTCTATTTCTTCTTTTAAAACGAACAAACATGACTGTGGTTCGCTTGGTTTACGAGTCGAGAAGCTTCAGAATAATGTTGCACTTCATCAATTAACATTGTTGCGGAGGAATCGCGTTAATGCGATATAAAAGGGACATCAACGCGAGCCAACACGCCGGATCTGCGGTATCGATGAGATCCTCCGGGAGCCACTGGTAGCAGTCCGTTATTAATTAATTATTAAGTGCGAGAGTAAGCACCAAAGGTGCTGATGCTCTTGCGGTATAGATAATCGGCTATGGGAATTGCGTCACGCTGATACAGTCTCTCTTCTTTACTCTCTTGAGACTATACAGCTCTTTTACTTGCTTACTTGCTTGGAACTCGCTCGGTAGCTTCATATACGGCTGTTGAACGCCAAGATACGAGGCGAGGTACACTCCGCTAACGGTAACACGCTCGAGAACATTATTTTTCCTCGTGAATCGTGACTCAACGCTTTAACTACCACAAAATCGTTTGTAATTGAGACATTTTAATTGTCGGAATAGTTTAATTAACGTTGCACGCTCCGGGGAGATATTGCGATGGAATGTTTTGCTTTTCTCAACGCGGGAGAATAATTTATTTGTTATTATAAAACAAATCATGTTGTATTTGTTTTTTGAATTTGATTTAACAGATATTTCATTAAAAGGAAGTATAATTAAAATTAAAAATCCAACGCTTGACGTACTTTGTTAGTCTGCTCGAAAGAACCGTCTTAAGGGTACGATTGAAGCGATGTTTTGAAACGTCGAGACAAATTTTACAACTTAAAATCAAGTAATAACGTGTTTATGGATATGTCGATTAAATTATTCTAAAATTGCAATAATCAATCCATTTTAAATACAAAAATTCCCTAAAATCTTCCATTAATAGCGCTTTCTTTCCTTACGTATTTACAAAATTATTTATGTCATTCAAATAATTGTATCTCTTCAAGATTTAATTGAACGATTTGACAGCGTATCGGTAATTCTGTCGCACGTCAACTCTGGTTATTCTTACTGCGAGAACTTTGATCGATCTCTCACGAAATCCAGCCGCCCAATGCATTCCTGGCAGCTGACGATCGAAGAATCTCGGTGGAACGAGGATCTCCGCTTCTGCAGAATCGTCGTCGTTGCTTCGAAGCTTTCGGATGCAATATTCGGTCGCGACACCTTTCCCGGATTATTTCCTCCCCCGCGGGAGAATACTCTTGCGGTACGACGAGTTCAGCGGTCTGATCTGCGTTCTTCCCTCTGGTCCGTACATCTCCGGGGTGCCGCAAGACGAATTACTTCGGTATCCGCATATTTCATCTCTCGCAACAACACGCTTTTTCAAACAATACTTTCTTTCGTTTTTTTCTTTGTGCATCAACCGAACCGATGGTTTTATCACGCTGGAGTGAGTACGGATAAACGACGAAAAAATTCATACGAAAATAAGAAGAAGCATAGTAGAATAAAAACCATAGTCGGAGGTAGAGGCTCAGGACCTTCTGCGAGGGTCTTTGTAAAAAAGAAAGAAATAACAATAATAATAATGATAATGATAATAATAATAAGAAGACGAGGCAGCCAGCACCGAGAAACGAAGGTAGGGAGTACCCATCTCGATGTAGTCACGTCGAAGAATACGAAGAACAGGAGTGCGAAAGCCTCGCTGGCTCGCAAGTACGAGCAGCAACATATAAGCGCTCATCGCGGTACTCGTTACTCAAGTACAGTGAGCGACGAGTACACGAGATTTCCAAGTACCTACATGTCGAGCTTCCTCTCCTTCGCTCCGCACGAAGAGCCTATATATAGTCTATTCAACGATAAGTAGCACGCGCATTTACATGGCTATTAGCATCCTAGGCAAGTTCCGTGGGTATATTTAATTGCTCCGAGACACTGGTTGGTCGTACTTCCTCTCTTCTCTCGCGTTGATGGATGAAACAGTGTCGTGGCCTGTTTTCTTCGAGAGAAGACGGAGTAAAATTTTCCTCCGTCGTTCTCGTTGCTCTGAGAAATAAACGTAAGATAATCGCTTGTTATCTCCGTGTTGGTTATACTCGCGTCGTCCCTTATTATTTATAGTGACTCGAGCATTACGGCTTTGATAATTATTTTTTATTCTTCAGTGGCATCGTTCATCGATCGAGCGAGACAATGCTTCGTCGCGGAGAACCGTTGGCTCATGGAAATAACGAAATGATCGTTGGAATTCTGGTCCAGCGATTGGATCAGCGTTATAAATAATTGATGTGTAATGGTAGATATCGATCAGTCGATTGTCCGACGTGTTCATAATAGTCCAATGGATAAATTATATACCCGCTAATACTTCGATGCTTCCAAGAATTTAATGGAAACGACTAACATTATCGACTTTATAAATATAGCGAACCATACATAATAATTTAAATTTTTTTACGTTGTGGACCAAACGAGTAGCGCGTGCGTCTCGTTGAAACTAAATTCTTTGGGCAGAACCCGCACGCGAGGTATGCTTAGAAGATGCATAATGAAAGTGCCGAAGGATCGGCGTATGCGCGCCAAGCGATGGGAAAGAAATGAAAAAAAAAAAAAAAAAACAATTTCAATCGACCGTAAATTATGTAGCTCTGCGAGAGAAGACTGTGTTACCAGGCTACGTTTCTCGCTCAAGCCCTTAGGTCCGAGGAAATAATAAATTGAGACACGAGAAGGAGGCGCCTGCGCACGAGACACAACAAGAGCAAAAAGTATTGATAAAGGAATGTACACGTTCATAAACTGCATATCCTTCGCGAGCCCATGGACGATAAACCAAAGTAAAAAAGTGCTATAATCCTCGCTGCAAATCTCGACCAATAATAATAACACTAACAATAATAATAACGAGCACACGCATCGCGTCTCGTAAAGAAAATGTAAAGCATCTTGTCTAAACATTAATCTGACGACCGTTAATCCCAATTGATAATTATTATTTTGCTTAGCGTAAGAAAAAACACGTCTCGGTAAAAATTTCTGTTCCACCGCAATGTGGGTCGCCGACTATAACGTATCACTGGCGGAACGCGATGCAAATATTTTCCATTTAATTCAAACATACGAGTTTCCTATCCGCTTCGCGAGTCTTGGACAAATTTATGTACTCGGGCACGGTGCGTTAATCCGTTCATTAACGGTATCGAGTCTTCGGAAGCCTCTGCTCGTTAATTGTGAATCCAAGTACGAAAAACATCAAATCAGGTTGATAAGAGAAGAAATAAATAAAAGCATAACTGTTGCCACAGGATGTCATCCTGACGTAGCAAAAAGAAAAATATCCTGAGATAGAAAATCAGTCCAACGGGAACGATACAAATAACCGGAGTAATAATGTGTGCTCGTGTTCTGATATCAACGCTTCACGCACGAGTTTATATCGATAGACGTCGTGTTTATGCTGCGCACTCGCAAGTAATAGGTGTACCGAGTCCCGGAGTGGGCGATCGTCTGCGCGTTCAGTACCGTCTGCTAACAGCTGTGTATCGTTGTGAAAGATAGAAAATATACCGTAACGCGGAATCCGGATCGCGGACGCCTCGCACTGTCCGAGATTATCGTATAAGATTTTTTCACCCACTTCACTGGGTACTGCTGGAAGCTGGGGTTCTCGATGCGAAGACCGCTGATGCAGCCTGTGTATGTATTTGTTCGAGTACGTACATAAGTACGTACTCGGGAGTGCGAGATGTCTGCGTACCGTGTAACGGTGTCGTTGGCGAGCTTCGTTCTTTATAATAAACCGCTAAGCCCCGTTGCGTGCCTTGAGAGGAGTCCACGCATGGAGATACATCCGAATGAAGCGTCAAGTGGGCCAAAGTGTAATGATCGGTTGGTACCCGAAGCGCAGTAAATTTATCAGATCGATCGATCGGTTCTCGTGTATACGCGCTGCTGGTACCTTATCTATATATTAATAGGGGTGGTTGACAATCCGAGAACGAACTGGGCTATTGGCACGCGAAAAGCATCTCGATTTCTCGACAAATTAAATTACCTAACCGTACATTGAAACGAACGTCGGTCTTGCGGCACCACCGTTAGATGCAGTTTTTGTCAAACTGCGCTAGAAAGAGACCATACGGATATCGAAATTGTGGCGATGACGTAGAAAAATGCTTCATCGTTGCTCCTCGAAACCGTACGGTTTGATACGCGATGGATTATCAATTTATTTGGGCCAAAAAAATGTATTGGTTCGTTCGACCTAGGAATTAATTTGATTGGCTCAACGAAATTAATCGTTTCGAGCGTTTTTAATATTCTAATAACTTCTTCTCTTTTCAGTTTGCGATTATAGTAATGCGCACATTTTATGTAAGTAAATGAATAACGGATAGAATATGTACATGAAAATTTAATGAAACGAAGATCATTTGATGCATCAAATTTGAAAATATATGAAAAAAAAATCTTACGCATAAATTTTTTTTTCCGTAGGAACGACCACAGCTGGTGCATGTCCAACCCTAACCATGAGCCGAGAGGGACCACAGCGAAGCGAGTCGAAGGGAAGATGAGATCTCCCTTCATTCCGGATTCTACATGCATAACACGGATATTACATCCACACGATATAATGCTACATAGCCGATTCGATGTACTCTGGAAAGTACATCGAGGAGAAGTGTGCGACGGAGTGTCCGCCTTCGCGTCGAGCGTAACGTACCACGTTACATTATAATAGCTATTACCTATTACTGTGGTAATGTAGTAAGGTATATAAGCACGGTATGGTATATCGGAAGAGAAGCGAGGGTCATCTCACTGTCTCGCGTGCAAACGACGGGGAACGAGATCGCACAATATGATAAACATAGTGCATAGGGACACACGGAGCATAGAAGACGAAGTGGAATCTTTGCATCCTGCGGGATTACCGATGCGTTATCCTCGCTTGGTGTAATTTTTTTTTCTTTTTATTTTTTCCATTCGAAAAGGACGAGAAGAGGATAGGAGGATAATCGCTCCTTTCCTCTCTTCGGCAGCTTCCTCGATTTCCTCTCGGGCTCCTCTTCCCATAGAAAGCATTGCAAACGAGATATCGAGATCGTAACGGTGTACGGTCATACGTCGTTGAAGCTCTGCCAACTGCATAAACACACGTACAGGCTCTACTGTATTTTCTGCCTATCTCGAGTCGTAAATGACGCTGGATTATTTTTATTTTATTTTCAAATCACGATAATATTACCATTTCGTATTTAGTTCGACTTCCGGGTTTTATTTCGAACTTCGTATCGACGTTCCACCGGGTACTTCGATAATATTTAGAATAGATAAAGAAAAATATTAAATGATAACTTTGGGGGTACGACACTTGTTATAGTTGTATGAAAATTCCGTTCTTGAAGCTAACGGTTCGTGAGATCGTGTCGACCGCTATACATTTTCTTGTAAATATGTTAATTTTATGTTGTAGCGGTTTAACGATAAGTGCATTCTATTTCAGTATTTTACATGTGTCTGTGCGTCGGTACACCGATACATTGTTTAGTGGACTACAGGAACCTTCGAACTCCTGTGAACTTCCGAAGGCTAATCGCTGATAGAATATGATAAACCGCGACGTGACTACAAAATAAAGAAACATACTATATATTGTGGCACCTCGGCTAACGGTAAAACCATTTAAAAGTGGATTGCTGTCGAATCGATCGTTTTCTCTCTTTGATTTTAATAACTGGAAGCTCTTCGGCACATTAGCAAAATAGAGTTTTACGCTTCCTTCGTCATCATCGTCGTTTCTCTCTGATCTTTGATATCTATGAGGCTCCTAATGGCTCTTCAACTTCTTCTTGCAACGTGGAATCTTCACGGAAATTATCTACGCGATATTACACGCATTCGCTTGTAATATGCTTGTAATGACGATGCTATGTGTTCAAGGGAAGCCGTTCGTTCGGCTCGTCGTCTTAACGAGAGATGTTCGTCGTACGCATTGATCCGAGACCCCTTTTCCAACGTAAATTTTAATATCCTCCAACGTGAGGATACAAAACCACGGCTGCGGTACCGGCAGAAGCAGCAGCTTTCAATCGCTAATAGGCCCTTCCAACAGATGTCTGAGCGACGTAAAGTCTATATGTGTGTGCTTCGTGGTTTAATAGAAACACTCTTCTCTACCTTTGCGATCAGGACAGAGAGTGTCGGTAACGGTTGCTGCAGAGAGGTCTCGGAAGATCCTGGAGGGCTCTTAAATAATCGTCGTTAAAGCACCATCATAACCTTCTCGCGTGTCTCTCTAACTTTCGTAGATCGTTACACGCACACCGCGAGGTCGACCCTCAATCATCTAAGATCGGAGTAGAGGAACGAGCTAACATTAGCAATTGCCAACTTTTTTGATTTCATCTCATCTTGATGAGTTTCTAAATTCCCGGGGAAAAAAGTGTAAAATTCGTGCACTCGCTGTATCGTGTGAAAACATTTCCAGTTAGTTTTAGAGTCGAGCGAGGTTGTTGTTCTCAATTTTAAATACAAACGTAATGCTCTTTTTACGTAACTTTTAGTCATTATACTCATTTTTCAATAACGTTGTAACAGTTGTAACGCTTTTTAGTGTCAGATTCAACTATTTTATTTAATTTTCAATACACCGAGAAACATTTTTCTTCGATTTACCAAATTAACGTTTAGCAATATAAACTTTTTATTTGATCTAATGATATGTTTGATTCCATCAACTTGTTATTCGATTGACTGAATATTTCGTTGTCCCAATAAAAAATGTATTTTTGTAATTTCAATCAATTTTCAATACAACCCTAAATATATTTTTGCATGAAAAAAAGAATAGAAAGATTAACCGGTAATGCAATGAATTTGATTTTCCTTAAATTTTTCCATCTTTCCCAAGTAACATGAATAAATAACTCGACATAATTTTATTTCCACTGTAATAAATAATAATAAATTAATTAATATAACCTCCCAAATGTCCTATCATCATAATTTCTATTTTAACGTCTAATCCGATGAATAAGTGATCGGGCCGTGTAATTCAAGAATCCGAAGAAAAAAAAACTAGAAGCAGTGGCAAAAGGAGACCAATAACATTTACGTGAGAGACTTTTGAGAGCGCCAAGAGGAACTCGGTCGACCGAGACACGAGGTTTATCCCACTGACGGTACCTTGGAATCCGGTCCAGGTGGACCATTAAATTCGAAGCGAGGCAGCGTTGGGTTGCACGCGAGTGAGAAGAAGCGAGTCGAAGCCAAATGGTTGGAAGCTTCGACGGCGTGGCTCACGTTGAGCCATGGATGCGCGGAGGAAGAACGAGGATCGAATAATCGCGGGAAATGCGTTGATCGATCACGTGGAGGAAGAATTTTATGAACGCGCGGCGTCGAGTTCTGCGGTGCGACGGTGTGCCGGACCCATAAGTGTAACGGTCTTCGAACGCACTAATGCCGACGAGCCTGAGTTAGCGAGCGCCCGGTTATATATACCGTTGGCCGGTCCACAAACTCTCTCGGAGAGTCCTGAGAAGCAGCGAGCAACCGATCCCGCAGCGAAGACGATATTCTACTACTGATCGGTACAAGCGGTCACATGAATCGACTCGACTATACGATATAGCCGCAGTGTGCCATTTCTGCCTGAAAACTCGAGTGTCTCGACGCCCTTATTATTTTATGAGTTCTCTCTGCATCTTTCAGTCTCGCGTTACCGATACTTCTACGAGAGATAATTCGGATAGCCGAAACAATCTATCGAGAAATTGCGGGATTAAATTCTTAAGGCAGAACCGAGAGGGGAGGAGGAGCGAAAGAATACTTTATGGGATCGGCAACGGGAGTTCGGCATGTTCGTTGACCTCATTATCAGTCTACTCGACATTTATGTTTGTGAAATATAGATATAGGTGCGTATGGAAATAAATCATCTTATATGTGCCTCGCTGGGAGCGCGAGAGTACCGACCCTGAACCTTTCTCCGCGTTATCCCGGTCGACTCGTATGTCTGACTCCTTCACGTTCACGAGGTTAACTAATAAAAAGGGAAAAAAGATTAAATGAAATAAGGATTGAAAAAAGAAAGACTGTTGCGCGCATTCTCATCCGCTCGTTGTAACGGTCTCGTCCGAGACAATGGGCCAGAGTGAAGAGAAGCAAAAGCAGAAGCACCGGCAAAAATGCGAAGAGGGCAGAGTTACATACACAGCGAGCGCTGTTACTCAGCACGGTGCTCAGTTCTCGCCCACGCCACGCTCCACCACCTCCCAATTTCTTTTTTTTTTTTTTTTCTTTCAACCGGCGAGCTAGCAACCGTTATACCAGACTCGCAAACACACGCGTCATACGCGTAGAACGTACGACCAAGAAACATCGGGGGCCGGCGACCAGCTTCTGAACGCTACTTACACGAAAGTTCAGCGGAATATACGGGCATGCGACTCGTACTTACTAGAAACGCAATTAGAGTATAGAGAAGTTTGTACGGGTGCGCGTGAGAGTGAATTTGGAACAACTTTTGTTCACTGTACCTACCGTATGAGCGCGTAGTAAGTATATAGATGATAAACACTGACACGCACATTGCCGCATTGTTCGAGATAGTAAGTACAATAGATATGAGTGCTCCGATAGGGAATGTAGAGTAATGGGGCCCCTGCATCGGCTACCGACTAACCCAAATATCGTTTTACGTTATAGCGTGTTTTACGTTTTATGCTGCTGCAAAATGTGAAATAATGAAAGATCACTAGAATTGTATAACGAGGCTACGAAAAATTATAATCCCGAACCAGTAACCTCGCTTTTACTTGGTCTATTCTGATCGAAATCATTTAGAAACACATATGTTTATTTGTTTTTTTTTTCTATTAGCAGCACCTCGCTAATTCGCTTTTACATTAACGTCGGAGCAGGAACACGAGCGAGTAAAATAGGAACATCTCGCTCGGTGGATATTCGAGTGTAGCTCGAGACTCTTCGGATGGTAGAGCTCACGTTTTATCACGAGACTGAGTTCCCCTCGGCCCGGAAATAGCGCTCATCGTGATCTTTGCGCCGTGCAAATCTCGACGGCGTTGGCGTCCGGTGCGTTGACACGCCGAGTGTGACTGACCGAGAGACACGTTCGGTCGAAAGTACGAGTCTCTCGTCTCGTATTTGTGTTCGCTGCAACGTAAGAATGGAACTCTCGGATACTGTGGAACTCTCGTACGAATACCACGGGTACTTTGACCTCGTTCACCAAATTTTCGACGCGTGTACAGTCGCGGAAGTGTATAGGTTCTTTGTCAGACCTCCGATTCTTATTTGATGACTGTAAAGATTCCGAGAATTTACAGAGGATGAAGAAAAACGCGGAATTTTATTATTTCTTTCTCGGTTTACGGTACAGATTATAATGTACCGTTCGTATCACCTCTGAATGATGTTAATCTTTCAGACGTTGATCATGGACTATAATATAATGGGTTCTTATATTTATTCTTTACGTTTATTATTATTTATAACAATTTTTATACAAATTTACTAGTTTTCGTGCATTTTTTTTCTAATATTTTTCGTTAGGACATTCAAAATGGTCTAAAGCGTCGAGAATAGTGATTTAAAAAAAAAAATGTTTGGATCGATGGATGTGCGTTTTACGTTATCAAGAGTTATGCAATTTTCGAGATATCGACCTTAAATTTGAGATTGAATTTCGCGTAAATCGTGTTCAAATTTTATAGCATTTTTCGTTAAAGTGTCACCTCGGGTTCTAACTCAAATTTCGAGTTATCGGACTGAAACTTTCTAAAGAAATCGATCGATCAATTTTTGTTATTTAATTTTATGAGTAACGATCGTGTGAATTCAAATTTTTCAAATTTTCGTAAAAAATGATTTGATGTAACAAATATTTCGAATTTCTTAGAATGTTGAGAAAAATACTGCAAAGTACTACTTTGCATATTGCTTTTTATTAATAATGTTGCATTTACCCCTTTCATTAGGAATAATTTTAAAGGCACGACGAATAATATATTTGCAATAATGAATATAGAATCAATGAATTAATGAATCATATAATTAACTGTGAAGACTCAATATAAATCCTGCAAGTTGATTAATTTGATTGAGTCCGAAACGAGTAAATCTCTTGATCGTCGGTTCGTTTTCCTGTCGTTTGAACTCACTATAGTTATTGAATATAGTTCTGACCAGCGCATTATTATTATGGCGAGACTGGGGCTCCCTCAAGGGTTCAACCAAATTGGAATAAAAGAAGAAAAAGAAGAATTACCGTATCAGCTCGCTACCACACGTCGATGGTTCTTGGGACATTTGGGCGTTCGATGCGCTTCTTTTAATAATAATAATAATATTTCGCTTCTTTTAAATATATTTTATATAATAATAATTCGATCGATTATACGATCCAGTACTGCTTTCGCTAGAAAGTAATATTAAATTGTAATTTATTAAATCAATATATACGGAATGAAAGTAAAATGTTTGAACACGAGAGAGCAACAGTATGTTTTTAAATAAGAATATGATTTTTTTGTTGAAAATTCCTACTTTGACCGCACGAAAACCCGTACGTTGTTCAGCCCATGACTACTGGAACTTCGTATCTCAGAAAAAAACAAAACAAATATCCCGCCTAAGCAAACGCCCCTATTGTACACACAACAGTCAACAAACAATGAAGGAATATACGTGTGAAGAAGAGGAAGAAAATAAAATGAATTTGTGGAATGCAGGCAGAGCTTTCCCTTCGTTTCGACGATTCACCCTCGGTGCGTCGAGGTGCGGAGCACCTGTGCGTTTCTATAGCGCCCGGTTCTTGAGAACCTTGACCCGATGCCCCTTAATGCTCTGCCGTTGACGCTATACTTTCGGGTCTCCGAGAAAAAAAGGAGGAATTAAAAAAACGTATAACGAAAAAAAAAAGTCGGCAGGTGGGTCGGGTGCTCCCGGTGCACGGACCGTTGCTCTAAGAGCGAGCGGGCCCCTCTTTTCTCCTGCGTTACATCAGTTCCATCCGGCGGATAAAAGCAAAGGCGAAGTTTGAGGAAGCGCCTCGTCAGAGGACATCGGACGCTATTCCGTTCACTATATGACTATGCTATATTTAGCGTCAGATTTATTAATGTAACTCTTTAGCTCCTCGTAGATCACGCGAGCACGCACGTTTATAAATAAATATGTAAGGCCCGTCGGTGACGCGAGTTGCGTGCGCGCTCGCGTGTCAACGCTCTCCTTCCTACGAGCGCTACTAACAATACCACGTTTGCCTATCGATTGTAATAGCAGCGTAAAAGTTTTGATCGTTAAAGCGAGTCTCGGTCAGGGCTACATCGGGGCTTCGTCGGTTGGTGCTACCGCCGTGATGTTGCTTGTACTCGAGAACGCTCCGAGGGTCAATGCCCAGGCGGCGCCTAAGTACCTGACGGGACCGAGAGGCGAGAGCTCCGACGGCCGCTGACTCGCTGACGCGAGTTCTCGCGGACTTACGCATCGGGCAGAAGAGCCAGAGTCGAACGGAGAGCAGAAGAAGAGGAAGAAGAAGCGGATAAGCGGTCATACTCACGGTTACCACGACCACCGGATGGATAGTGGGGCAGGTCGCGGCATAACGCGCCAAGAAATATATACATACGACGATACAGGATAATATTATTATCAGCGTTAATTTGCTCGAGTGCTCCAAACAATGCTCAGTTTCTTTTCTTCTTCTTCTTCTTCTTCTTCTTATTTTTTTATTTAAAGCTTTTTCCTTTTCAAATTAGTTCTCGTAAAATTAGTCTGCGCTTTTTATAGACTGTGCGGGGACGAGCCGGTAGAACGAAGATTCACGAGGTGATAAGAAAGAAGAAGAAAAAAAAGGCCTATTACGCTGTGGTAATGTGGAACGATCACGAGATTAAGGGCACGAAGTGTCGGCGATTATTACAGTGATTAAAAAAATGACTGTGAACGAGAATAATCTGTGCGAGCCAGAGCAATGCGTTCATTCTTCTATATGCGAGAGAGTAACGCTCCCTTGCAAGCGTTGAACTCCCTCGAACTCCTCCTGGGACGATTCTATTTTGCTCAGGCGTCGAATTCGCCGTGGATTTTCCACTTGTATCTAAACATTTTATTGCTAACATCATTACTTTGAGTTTTGGAGAAATTTTGTTCGAATATCTATGAAATTCATATTATTAATTAATTATTGAATTACTATTTGAGTAAATAAAAAAAATTGATTACTTTTATCATCTATCGGTTGAGTTATAATTCAACGTGACTTCTTGTACAAATATTGGACACTCACGTCTCTTTGGAGAAGCGTGACGTATTTTTCTCATCTGATATTTAACAAATCACGATCGATACAGGCGTCCGTCGTGACTCGAGATTTTTCGTGCTAGAATAGAGCGAGGTCGAGGTCGTCACGCTAGAAATTCGTCCTGATTCGAATCTCTATGAGATTCTGAACTCATTACATTTTCGCGCTTTCGTCGGAGACCATTGCCTCGACTTTTGAGTGCACAATCGTTTCAGGTCTGTGTACTCTTGGACCGCGAGAGTCAAGATACGAATGCGCGCGACTAGTGGGAAGGCACACACACGCGGTAAAACGTAGAACCGGGAGACTCTGACTTTGAACCGAGCGTTTGCCTATCGTGAGAATGGTAATCATGCTGCGTCGAGTGTTGCGTTCAGTCGAGACGCTTACATATATATTATTATAAATATATTGTTACAACGACAATCAACCTGGCATATTGATAAAAATCACGGTAACATTGCGTAACACACGTACCTTGCCGAAATCACTGGAACAACAACAAAAATTCGTAGCCTTTGACAAGAGTTCACCCCAAAGTTCTCTTCTTATCACACGTAACACTGTGTCTCTTTCGTCGTCTCGCACTCTGCTGAATCGCGGTGGTGGCGTACGCGATTATTTCTTTTCGAAAGATTACGATAATAAAAAAACGTATCGAATGGTCAAACGAAAAATCGTCGAATAATTTTTTGAGATGAAAAGACGTATGACGTACGAATGAAAAACCGTGTTATAGAATTAGCACCGCGGGGACCCGACCACACACACGCCGACTCGAAAAAGGTCCTGATAGCTCGGCTGTCGGTACGGTTCTGTCTTCGGGCCCGCTACGAGGCTTGACTTTATAAACCAAGGCGGCCCGCTGTCGCGGGTCCTTACTTTGTACAAAGTCTCGCGTGGATTGGCCCGTTCCGTTGTGACGCGAGCGGCGATTGGCTGGCTGAATAGCGGTACACGGTGGGTCTCACGCTGCTCGAATGGACGCGGATGGTGGGTCCGTCGATCCACCGCCGTCCTGCACTCCCAGTTTGCTCCCTACGTAGCCCGTAACGCGTGTCTGTGAATACGCTGCCGTGGATCCTCTTCTTCCACCGCTCTCTCCACGCCTCGCCGTTTCCACCGCGCGCTGCACCTAGACTATCCGTAAAAGTGCATCTTCCGTCTCGTTCCCTCTTTGCTCATAAGGCAAGAGAGAAGGTCGCCGGCGAGGAACGCACGTACACAATGCCCGGCTGGTTACTCCGTGTAATTAGGGAACAGTGATATTTTACCGTTTTTTTTTCTTCTTTCGCTTCGATGACGTTGATCTCGCCTTCTTCTCTCTTCGGTTCCATCAAATCGCTGGAGGCAGTGGCGAGCACACCTGTTTTCTTGGTTTCTATCGATAGCTTATCCTTTTTCTTCCGTCTCTTCCTTTTCCCTCGCAGGCTCTTCCGCGCCTTTGCCGCAAGCTCGATCGGATGATTATTTTTCATCGATTTTTTTCTTCCCTCGGGCATCCCGGATAATTGGTTTTAATAAAAAAATCATATAAAGCAAGTATAGCTGACATCAAATAGGGAAATCGAATGGAGAATTGGCATATACAGAGTTCAGGTACCATTTACTGGTTTTCCGATCGTCCGAGCTACCTTGTGTACCCATGAAATGATGGAGTGAGGCCCTTAGTGAGGATATTTCTCATAGCATGACTGGCTGACGTTGCCTGGCTCATTTTCCGCTGCTCATTCTCCTCTGCGAGATGAATAGATGTACCCGGAGAGGGTGCACTGGCAATTCAAAAGTTTATACGTACTTCGCTGTGTTCACAGAGTTGATACGAAATATAAAATAATAAAATAAGCAGAAGAAAAACAAAATAACACAGACGAGACACGAAGAACCGGAGGAAGCGATGAGAAGAAGCAGACAAGTAAAGGAAAGCAACATAGATTCTCTCGTGAACTCGCTCACTCGCTCACCTGGGCGTCGCGCCAACAGAGAGGCTCGTGCAGTTTAACTTCACGGCCCCTGGTAACACCACTTCCACGTAGAGCAACGTTATACTCGCTGTAATGGCGTTTGGTAAATCGCTGAACCGTGAAACTGTTACACGAAGCGCGATAGGATCGTTAGAGCGGAATGCGATAGCGCGAGAGCAAGGAGCTTGCACCTCCGCAGCAGCAGCAGCAGCAGCAGCAGCAGCAGCAGCAGCAGCAACAGCTACAGCGGCAACAGCACGCAACACCCCTGAATGACCAACTCCTCGTGATGTATATACTCCTTCGGTGAGGATATCGGTGTTGTAGTTTCAGTTGCAGTTGCTGCTGGTCTCTTTCCCGGCTCCGCTGATGCCTGCACGATGGATACCGATACTGTTGGTAAACTCAGCCTCCGGCACTACTTCCTACGCTGTCCGGTATAGATACCATTATAATGGTCAGTACGCGAAATGGACCACTTTCCAAGACCCACCTGTTTCTTCTCGAGAGCTCTCGGGCGAATTGTCTTCGGTAAATAACCCAGTGACTACCGGGTCCGTTAAGTGTAGAGCGTGATGAATCCTCGTTTGATCGTTTAATCGAGAGATTTTCCAGATTATTATTATCGGGCTTCCTGTAATCGTTTGTACGTACTGTTACGATAGTTAAACACCCAAAAGAAAAAAATCAGGATGCTTCGAAAGAGCATAAATTTATGCTTAGCTTATGTTATAATTAACTCAAGTTTATATTTGCTTTTGTAAGTAATAAGCGGTTAGTCGAAGCATTGGGTGCATTGCTACAATAATGTTGTTTTCTCAATGACTTATGGTTATGGGAGGCACAAACGTTTCCCACGATTATATCGGTTCTTGTATCATGAAACGCACGGCATCTTCTTTTATAATATATTTTTTTGTACACGCTTGTATGTAATATACAAGAAATAATCTATACTTGTATTTGAAATATTGGAACGAAGTTCCTTATCGCACGGTATACGCTTGGCAGGATGGGGGCTCGACCGAGAAAAAGTGTAAGATTTGGACTATAGCAAAACGTCACGACAGTTTTGCTATATTTATACTCGTAACGGCTGCTTGCATCACGTATCTCGTGATAAACACGAACCATTTCAACAAGTTAACCGTACTAGTTGCAACCATTCAAAACCTTCCGCTGACTCTTGCAATTTAATGGGAAATAAAATGTTGTCATCGTCTATCGTGTCGCAAAGGATTATAATTTGAATTCAAAGACTTGATTGCAATTTATTTTGAATTTTTAGATACTCTTGACACTGACCTTGATATGATTTGTTAAAAAAACTGGATAACGATATCAGGAAAACGTTACCAAAAAACTATGGTTCTCGTTGTAGAATTAAGTGATGAGTTTTCAATATTTCGTATAATTAAAATGCTCGTAGCTGATAATCAAATGACATTTCGTTTTTTTTTTAACACGACGACACCATCTACTTCAACGATCATTATTATGCGTATGAAGTTGTTGACGGAGATAAATGGGTGTACGTTTAACATTAACAGTTAATCAATCCGATGTCAACACATGTCCGAGTAGGATTTGAAGGCAAAAGCTATATAACTTTTTGCCATAAACTGTTAATTGCCGTTGTCGGAACGATAAGACTGATGTACGATAAATAATATTAATATCCAACATTTTATAGCGTCTTTGCCCGGTCGGTAGGATGGATATTTCAGCGAAACATAATTCAGGGTGTAAGATACGTGCTCGCGATTCCAAACGCGGGAACGAGAAGCCTGATTCAAATTCCGCATTTGCGAATCATTATAAATATCGAAACTAATTGCGTGAAATAATTAAATTAACATTGATTAAGCTACCAGATTCGGAATTCGGAAACTTTAGCAACTTTAACAAGTTTTTTTGTTAATGAATCGTCGAATCTAATTGCTTAATCAATTTTTATTTAAATGGTCCAAGAAATTAAATCCGGTATTTATAATGATTCGCAAATGTGGAATTTGAATCAGGCCTCTCATTCCCGCGCTTAGAAGCGCGATCACGTATCGCGCACCCTGAATTATGTTTCGCATAAATGTTCATCCTACCGACCGAGCATAATCGTTATATATATTAATAAAATGTTAAACTTACATGGTCGCTGCCTAGAATTACAATGGTTATTAATATCCGACGTTGGAAAAATATGAATATTCTTCTTTGCATTCTAGAATAATCTGATACTCGTCATGAGCATAGAAATACTTGAATGATAAGCTTCAATCCAAACAATTTTAATCCAACGATATACAGGATGATTCATTTAAAAAAATATGCTTAAATATATCGAAAACTGAGAATTGAATTGAAAAATGTTTCGACCGAAAGTTGTTGAATACGAAGGGGGACATCGGATGAGCATATCAGCTTTTGGGTCCGGGGTCTCTGATGGGCCCATTGAGAGCCAACTTTTGTTTTTTAAATAAAATGCCCTATTTGTTGTTACATTTTTTTATTTCTCGTTAAAAAATGAGTAAATTTTACTTCGTGTATTTTTTGTTTACCGCTTTCGAACAGGCCCAAAACGTTACTCGAAATTTTTCCGTGGAAAGAGTGACGATACGTCAATCTTTGCCACTTTGCCGATAAAAAAAATGAAAACAATTTGTACGATGAATTATTAAACATTGAAGAATTTTTAAGCGTTCGTTTGCATTGTTTTTTTTAACTATTGCTAAGTGTTTAAAAATCGCCGGTATAAGCGTTACCCGCGTGGAGATTGGCTTTGTCGGATTTTGTACATCGTGTAGTCCTGAAAAGGACTCATATCATCTAAATTTGTTAGTCGAGTCCACTTCTTAATTAAGGCGTTCGGTTGTTAATTTCTTCTCAAAGCTTGACGTATCGCCACTCTTTCCATGGAAAAACTTCGAATAACATTTGGAGCCTGTTCGAATACAAAAAATATTTTTTAACGAAAAATAAAAAATAGGAAGTTCCATTTAAAGAACAAAAATTGGACCTCAATGGACCCAGAAGAAGGCCCCGGACCAAAAAACTGATATGCTCATCCGATGTCTCTCTTCATCTACAACAACTTTTGTTCGAAACATTTTTTAATTAAATTTTTAGTTTTTGATGTATTTGAGCATATTTAAAAAAAGGGATACTCTGTATATTTCTAGTTTTATGTTAAGTAACATATTACTGAAAACAATGCTTAGAGTCATTGTTTTATGCTTTTTAGTGTAAATTTTAGGGTTAAAGCTCAAACGATATTGTGAAATCGTGATTGACGTCTGGTTTGTTTGTTTTTTTCAGAATTGTATTGAGCGGAAGAGCATTTCCAGCTCCTAGTTCCTTGCTTACACTGTAATTCGTAATAGCCACAGGCATTTACTCCCGGAAACTCGAAGCACATCATCTTCCTAAGAATTTGTTTCCTGAATAACTCTGCTTTCATACCCCGTCATTACAATTTACATTTATCCCGATGCTCCGCGTTATTGTATTAAATTTCTGGATTGAGAGTCGTGAGAAGCGTAAATTGGAAGAGAAGAGTAATAAGAAGAAGAAGAAGAATTGAGAGTGAGCAAAAGATTCGTGTTTAGGGTCGTGCGGTCAGGTATTTTGCCGTCGACCCTGAGGGAGCATCGTGGCGTCGGCGTCATTACCGTCCAGGTCTAGCTCCGATGATTATTCAACGTGCGCGCCTCTTCTCTATGGTTTCCTTTATCCCCTCGTCTCTCTTCTCACGAGTGCCATCATTATCAACTTCTTTTTCATAACTGTCTGTTGTTCCGACGATTTCTTTTTTTCTTTTTAATCCACGCATCGTCGCCATCAACGTCGCAAGCGGAAACGACGTTTCATCCGGGGCGGATGTTGAACCCTGAGCTGTTCGAAGGAGCACACCCAGCAGGAACGAAAAGTTAGACGAAACGGGGCTCCGGCCTGAAAATTGGGCCGATAGCGTGGAACCTTTCCGCCTATTACTGAATATAACCATCATCGAAGTCTTCGTTTAAGAACCGTTCGTTGCTGAATCTTCGAGACGTATACCTTCGAGCGGTATGCTTGTTCCCATTCCAGAGCAAAATGGCAACAGAAACTCAAAGTCCCGGCAATATAGCCTCACGAAGCACACTAGAATTGTTTTTTTCCACTCAAAGTCTACGAGAGAATCATGAACTTTACGAGGTCGTTGCGAAACGTTAAAGCGTACTGTACATCTTCTAGTATTCTGGTCTGTGTATGTACTTCACAACTTGGTCTCGCACTCACTCGGTGCATCACGCTTTTACAGTTGCCCGCGTGAACAGTTGGATATATAAAATAAGTTGTTGAAGAATGAGGTCTGTAGTCTTTGCTCTGAGTACCGTGAAAGGCTGTATAGATTCATCGATGTAATTTCTGTTAAAGCTCTTCACTGATGCAGTTTCCGCCAGGAATGCAAGCTCATCCGGAGCTGACGGGGAGGAGGATGAGAAGAGCCACAGCGGCATCGTGCCCCTGAGGTCGTAATAGGATATATAGCGAGCGATAAAGCCCAAGGAAGATGTAGGAAGAAGGAGAAGAAGAGGAAGAAGAAGAAGAAGAAGAAGAAGAAGAAGAAGAAGAAGAAGAAGAAGAAGAAGAAGGATAAGAAAACGACGACGAAGAACAGGACTCGCGCCTGTTGGAAGCAGGCGCGAGAACGAGATGAGACTCTCGTTCGCCAATCAGCGGGAGTTATAGTGATTAGCGCCGAGTGTCTGGTGGCTCGTAACAAGGCATTCGCTATCCTCATAGAGGTATGGAGAAAGAGTGTATAAAATAAGGAAAGAAAGCCAGAAGGTTGTTGAGCCTGCTGCGCTACCTTGATACGATTTATCGATGAAAATGGCGCCGCGTCGACGCAACATCTCGGCAAGGTTCTTCAGGGGCTGTTGCTACTTTTACGATAACAGACCGGCTCTCGATCTGGTCTCAGTGTTGGATTCGCTGGCCAAGCGAGGAGAGTCGGAGGCCCTTAAGCCCATTCACACTAATTTTGTTGTCAACCTCAAGAGTTCCTCCTTCTCCCCTGATTCACCGCTGATGTTCCGTCTTCTTCTTGGATTCCGGTTGACCGTACGCCACTCAGACGGGGTCGACCTCGATTCGTCGGAGAATAAGACAGCTCGCTGAATATATAATAAAATACCAATAACGATAGTAGTAGATAGAGCAAAACTTTGGAGATGAAAACCTTAAGAAGGCGAGTAGCCAGGAGAATCCACAAACCCTTTGTACGTCAATCACTCATCGGTATACAGTTGGTCCAGTTTCGAGACGTCCATCAGTTGCGCGGATGATTGAAAGCAGTGCACTCGGAGAGAGTAGCTTCTCGGTTTCTTATTAAGGAAGTGATTTCACGTGAAACTTTTAAAAGAGCTCGACGATTAGTCCATACAACTATATACTTGTATTACAGTGTACTATAAGGAAGGAAGACACGACGTTGAGGGGCGGGACACGCGCGGAGGGCATAGAGAGAAGTACGATTCGTTCCAGATCGCGCCGAGAGCCGTGACGCAATTTTCTTTAGTGTATTACTACGCTGTACGCCATATACTATCCTATATATAGTAAATATAATATAAGAGGGTTTGCACGATGTGGCGTTGCTCCCGCGAGGCCGCAAAAAGATATCTCGTTCGTTCGTTCGTTCGTTCGTTCGTTCGTGCTCGATACGAGCGAATAGAGTCCTGAAATACCAGTTGCCGGTTCGTCCTGCTCGCGACGCCACAGCCACGATCCTTTTCGAGCTGGCCTCCTTCGCGAGACCATGAAATGACATCCCAATGGAAGAAAAATGTAAGACGCACTCGGAGTCTGCATTCGAGTGAACTATAAAATAACAGAAACATGTATTACTGGTATCGAGATAGGCGAATATCCTTATTACTGGCTCTATTCGATCGTGCAACTATCAGGACGACGACTGCATATCGAGAATCTCACTCTTTGCAATCACCGCGTTCATCATATCTCTGACTCTGCCGTCACGTAAATTTTATATCCCCACTATTCCCCGGTTCTCGTTCTCCCTCAACGTTAATCACGGTACTTTGCAGAGCTTCGTGTCCTAGGCGCGTATACAGGGGGTTTCTATATATATATACTCGTACATCAGAGAATTTAATCCACGATACAGTCTCTTACCACATACGCCCGTGGAACGATCGTGCATGTACACTCCGAGATAACTTATAGCGCAGCTATATCACTGTATATGCAACGCTTTGTATACTCATAGACAGGAGTAGTTATGTATACCTTTCTCTATGGGGGTCGCCGCTCTTCGGGGTTCAGGGTCGGTCAAGGACTCGCCTGCGCACTCGCTTGCCGAGCGAATGTTATTCGCCCGAGCTCGCGCCTTCGCTCTCGCGGAATAGCAATGGAGGTAGCGAAGGGACGGCGATGACGAGGACGACGACAACATCTTATGCGATGCGAAAAGGAAACGAGGAGATAACTTAAGATAGAGTGAGATAACGAGAGTAACAGTGCATATCAGGGGAGGAAGCCGAGAGCGCAGCCCAGAGGAAAAAGAGAAAGAGTCACGCTTGCGCGATAGCAAGGATCGTTGCACCGCGTAATTATTATTATTACCTTCATTGGGCGAAGTGAGTCTTGGAACGTGCGCGAACACCCGCGTATATTACACCCGCTCCGGTCACGTCAAAACTTTTCGAAGACGGGCAAGCGCTCCCAACTTATTCTAAAAGATATATTGCGTGTATACTGCAATACTGCAATATACCACAGATCCTCGGGGCCTTCGAGTCAATGCTTTCATCCGTGACCACCGAGAAATCAACCACCTGTCTATACGTTACGTTACATTACACAATACGACAAGAGTTCTTTCAAGAATTATTTTATTGGCATTGTTGAGGAAAGTGATTCGTGACCAATAAAGGAACTATGCTGACACTTTTATGACTTCGATAATTACCTTGTAACTTTATATGCTTTACGCTGGTTTAAAATGATAAATTATGCTTTTTTTTTAACCATGTTTGCGTCATCATTATTAAGGTACTTAAGGGCCAGGTCGAAACATTCGGTACACGTGCGTTATACATTTTCGAGAAATATCTCCGGTAGTTAACGAAAGCAGAGATCACGTAGATTTAGCGTAGTCCCTTAACAGCTGTATATACAAACTTCATATTATTCTTATCGGTAATGCGAAATTTCATAAAGTTGTTAAAGATTTACTGAAATAGTATCCAAGATGTAGTTCTTTAAACATACACAGAGGAAAAAGTGGATTTAACATGCATCTCCTGCATAATACTTCATCACTTTTGTATAAATCGTAGAAGATCGTGAGAAAATGTGTGCTGCGTTCACAGAGAAAAGGATGTAACAAAAATGACCACATAACCTAAGAAAAAGTGATAATAGTCAGCTGGTAATATTCGTAATGGCGCCACCTGCCAAAAAGTATGAGATTTTTCTTTACAAAGCTTACCAGCGTTGGTAGCATTACTGGCATCTGATCATGCGATATAAAAGTTGTCTTTATGAATAGAGAATGTAACTAGTGTAAGTGCATACTTGTGAAAACGTTCGCCCGTGAGACTCTTTCGAACTCCTCTGAGGTGAGCAGCACGAATATACACCGTAAAAATCATCTTTTGATCTTGCAAATATATTCGGAACTCTCTAAATACATCAATATGATATTATCAACCTCTAAAAATATGGCAGAATCGAGTGGTTTAGAGTCAAAGAGTATTGTCGCATCTCACCGATCGGTCGGTAAGGTAGGTATGCATCTGTCTCGAGAGATGACACCGCGTTTCATGACATGCATAAATATTATCTTATGTCCTGATAATTATCTACTTCTCACCCACAAACAGTTTGTCGTTGGGTCTACCCGTTAGCCATTGAGACCCGCTCATGGTTCTACTTTATATTCATGTTATTTTTCGTCGTCCTCTATCACGGTTGATCTGGAGCGACTTAGGCGATTTCTCTTCAAGGTCGTCGCTCGCTCGCTCCTCACAGGACGAGTATCTATTTATAGATGCGAGAGTTGCAGCACCAGCTTCAAGAACTCCTGGTCTGGTCATGATGATGGCGATGGTCGGTGAGTACCATCCCAACGTGCTCAAGCACTCTCTCATTCTCTCTGTTTTTCCTTCAGGAACATGCTTCGTTACCAACACAGTGATATTCAGCGGTCAAGTTATTGTTCTTGTCCAGCCTTGGTAATTATTCAGAGAATAATTGGTTTTAATTTTCAGATCGGAGTGCCGGTAATTCTCGGGGCAAAACAAAGCGGAGAGTCGTTATGATCCATCATTAGATAATACCGTGGTGTTCCATTGGACCCTCCTTACGCCCTTACTCGTTTTTTTCGCGGAAGACAGCGCTGACTTCTGGCTCTTCTTCGACTGTCCGAACCTCAAGGCGCCGGGAGCATCCAACAAAGGGTTAAAGAAGTAATTTTCTATCCGGAAGAGTCGATTTAAATAGTTAAGAGGATCTTGCGTTAGTTTCAGTCGAGAAAGCTACAACTCAGAGAGTAGGCACGGCCGAGCTTCAGGCCTATCTTACCTGATTCCAGTGATTCTTCGTACCAGTCATTTTCTTGCTGGTAAACGAAGAAATCAACCAAGATTGTTGCAAGTTTGACGATCGTGGCTTGGCTTGGGTTCGGCAGGGAACCGAGAGAAAAAGTGAGGGATGCCAGTCGTGAAAAACTCGAGCTATCACAAATAACAGTTGTGACTAAATAAAAAGATGATAAAAAAAGCAAGGATATAAACTCGTAGAATCTGAGCTCTCGTTGAGAATGTTTAGGAAGAAGAAAAGAACAAAACGAGAGCGAAGAGGAGAAACGCAGCAGCGTATGAGGAAAAGGAAGAAAAGTAAAGAAAGCAAAGTGTCACAATCGATTTCTATCGCGATATGCATATGTCGATGTACTTGAAACACGAGCGAAACAAGACGGAGAGAACCGTGAACGGGAAGCGAGATGAAAGGAAGGCGACGCAGGCGAGCAAGGGAGAAGAGGCAAATAGAATTATAAACGCACGGCTGCTCGTCTCTGCGTTCCTTCCTCAATCTCCGTATTTCACAGAGGGTTCGTCGGCTATCCTTTGGTACTGCACGATGTGACAAATTGACGTAGGACGAGCTATAGCGATTTCTCTTGTTTTACGAGGCGATCGAAGTAAGGAAGCAGAAAGAAAAAAGTGAAAAAATGATCTACCGAGAAAGGAGTCGAAAGGAAAGTAACCAAAGACGGATTATCCATGTAGACTCGGAGTTGTCATCGAGGTCGGCTTGTTCGTGACTCGCAGCATGAGTTAAACGCCTATCTCATGCCGGACACCGTAATGGATAATGTAATGGCAAAGAGTCCCGTACCTATGGCATCGATGTCGGATCAACGCGTGCGTCCCTACGTTCTGTCCTGAGGTCGTTTTACATCATGCCGACGAGCGTAAGCTATAGTTATAATGGTCACAGCCAATAACGGATGGCTGACAAATGGCTTCGCGTCTCTCGTTCATTCGCATACTATAATCCAAGACAGCGAGCAAGACCGACGAACTGGGAAGTGAGACGGAAGGACAGGCTCTGAGTGGAACGCGCGTTTTAATTTCTCAACCGCTTGTTCCTGGTGGCTGCAAAGTCTCGGTTCTAAGGTGGGGAAATGACCCGATGATGCGGTGATGCGACTGTTATTCGACTATGCGTACTTATGATGCGCACGGACACTGAGAAAACGAGCGGTGTATCCTCCTCTCCCAGGAATGAGGAAATCGTCCAGTCGAGTAGGAGGAAGAGCGAGTGTCGGATGTCGTCGAGCGACCGGTCCACGCACGATGTATGTATACGTTGGTATCGCAACACCAGGTGGACGCACCAGGCTGAACGCCAACGGGATGACGCCACGCTCGGTGAACGACACGTTAGGTCACGTTGGCCATTTCTACTTCCCACAACAAGACCGTGAACCAAATCATCCTCCGGCAAACCCTAACATATTTATTATCTAAATGTTTAAATTAGTTGTTGAAACGTTTTAGTAAAAATTAATTCAATGATCTTAACGTAAAACGAATTTGAGAACGTAATTTTTTCATTGAAGTCCTTTTTTCGGTCTAACGTTAATAAAATATTGTAACTACCAGAATTTTTATCGCGTTGAGTTCCATGTTTTTGAAAATAAAATAATAAAGGGTGACACTGGAAAAATGCGACGGCTACGGTGGGAAGAAACATATTTTTTGAAATTTTCAGATTTATATTTCGCCAAAAGAAGATATTTTCTAGTTAAAGTTGAAAGTAAAATGTTGGACGGGTTTAATAATCGTAATTAAAAAATAAATCGAATAATTCTTCAACTGCAAGAACAAAAAGGAAACAACACATATAGAAAGGCAGAGAGTTTCACGCGGATTATTCACTTCTGTTGGCCATTCTCTTGTGTAGGTGCGCATAGTAATTGCAGGGGAGCGTTGTACGGTCCATGTATGGGAATGATTATCGTGACCTCGACCCGATCGAGGGACAACGGTGAGGCTCGTTATTTCTCGATCCTCGGTCAGTCATAACGAGTGGACGAGCAGCTCAACTCAAAGACACAAGACGATGTTAGTCAAGGATAGTATAGTAGTACGATGAGCACGTGCGACACGAAATCGCTTCTGTAACGCTGTAAGTAACGAGAAAAATGAGATTGTGTAACTGTTGCGGTGGGATTATTATCCGAGAGCGAAGAGAGGTCATCGCAACATCCAATGGATCATCCAACGGCAATGATGCAATGTTGCTTTACTGTGGGAAAATTTTTGATTGACTCCCTTCATCACGAACGGCTTAATACTCGAGCGGGGACTCCTCCCGCCGCTCGCTCTATCCGACTATAGTCACTGACTTAATGCATAATAATGGTAGCCACGCGATTAGAGGTCTGTGATCCTGCCGTCGAGCTTCTTTGTCTTCTTCGTTCGGCATAGGCCGAGAGTAAGCTCCGCGGATGTCTATAAGCGTGCTTGCACAGCTGCGGGAGGTTTTACCAGGAGAACCTAATCGGCTTGTAACGGAGTCGACGAAGTATACGTTGAAATGCTTGAGATGCTTGTAACTATCGATTCAAGTGCATCACGACTGGATGAGGCTCGCTGCGGTTCCTCATTATCAAACAAAATGTATTAAAAAATGATTGAGTACGAGGATGGTTGATCCCGAAGATCAGGTCCACGCGACCGCCGGAGCATCTCTCGTCATGATTTTCGTCGTGTTCTTCACCAGATCTTGTCATCCCCGCGGCCTTCCTCTCCGTACTCTGTACGTATGTATGTTATTATGTTTAGCCCGTTGTGCAATATTATGCAGTTACAAAGCAAGAGCTCGCACGTCGGCTTACCTGTTCGTTGGCCTCATCGGCTGCATGCAAAATCTCGCGAAGCTGCCTAAACGTCCGTAACGGATTCTTGATCCTGGTGGAGTGTAGCGAATAACCGGAAATCGCACGAGTCTGACGGTGCGCCAGTCTCTCTTCGTGGCTCTGTATACGTATGCTCTCGTGGGTAATAGCCCGGCAATTCTAAACACCGCACTGCGGCGTGTTCTCGACGAATTACACTCAAAGGGCTCCAGGTTTTTCTCCTGCTTCTTCTTTTTTTTTTCTTCTTGTGACTTTTCCTCGCCTACACTGCTCACGTGTGCCACGAAACCCTCGCTTTGGTCGCACTCCCAAGACCAGCTAACTAGCCTTTCTTCCTAACGGATTCTTGATCCTGTAGGATTTAGTATTCAGAAATGTCACGAGATGCCACGGCAATATTAGCATCTTTGAGAAACGAGTGGATGCCGCTGTGTATGCTTCGAGTTGGAGAATCCTGTTGAAGCGTCGATACGATATAGATAACATGTTTGAATTGGAATCTCCATTATCCGGAGGACCCACTGTCATTGGTATGAGCTAATTTTTACGACTATGAAGCGAACAGTTATCGTCGATGCGAGGGAGCTTCCGTGCGCCGTTATATTCCTTGAAATCTCTTGTGATTAATTGACTCTAATGAATTCACTTGATTCAAGCTGCGGGATAAATCATCGCTGAGTGCTCGTTTTGTGAAAACTATAGCCGAAAGCAATGAAATATAATTAATATATCATAGAAACTTGTTTGTGTTGATGCCTCACGAGTTAAGCTGCGCATAGTGCCCTCCAGGAATTGAAATCCTGAATGTACCAAGAGGAACTTGAGCGCAATCTGTACATCCAGTTATCTTCATTGCTCCCTGGCATACTTGAATACACATCTATGATAGGACTCTTCCTTTTCTCCGCTGTCTTACTCGCCTCAACGAGATCGGTTGTACAAGATCGCGGCCTCGGGCTACTTCGATGCAAATACGTAATCGATGCAATTAAGATCATCTACCAGGTATATAGTTCTAAACTACTATGATCCTGAGCATCGTGTGTACCCGCGGCACTCTCATCGAGCTTTAACGAGTTCTTCATCGCGAACGTTCGCTCGCTTCTTTCAAGCGTGTACAAGACTGAACACTCGCAGGTTATTGAGGACGCGAAGAGTACGTAGTTGATGGCAGGTGGCTAAGAAAATTGTAAATCCGCGTTAGTCGAAGCCTCATCATCGTCCGACCACTCGAGTGTGAACCAGTTTTCTATACCAAAGGGCTTTAACCTCGCTCTGTACAACCTATTCCCACCTCTCGTGTATCGCATTGAAGTTGATTCGTTCCGTTGTCTCGAGTGCGGCCATATTATTATTTCTAGACAAACGTTGTCATTGTTTTCCTGCAAATTGGCTTCTCCTATTCGGCATTGATGTATCTGTCCTGCTTGAGAAGCAAAAAAACAAAAAAGAGCTGAGCCCTTGCAGGGCCACCAGCCGAAGATGACGTATCTTTCGCTCATCTGTAACCAAACTGCAGTGACGTTTGCACGGTTCTACATTTTCACGGAGCAGCGCCACTCTTTCATCTCGCTCGTTTCAAGGTCGTTCAAGGTCGGGACACGCGGTGCATCGACCTTGCCGCTGCTGTTGGTTCTCGTTGCCGCCGGTAATAAACTGGTCCCGCGTGAGTGGAGCGTCCGGGGCGAGTTGTGCTCTCCGCGACTCGAAGAGAGAGGCGTCGAACGAATGTTGCTGCGCACGTTGCGTTCGTGCGAGAGGGATAGAACGGATTGTAGATACGTTCAAGTGCATTTTCTCTCTTCCTTGTTGCTTTTCCTTCTTATCCCATGGTCTCCAAGTCAATCTAAGCTGGATCCTTCAACTCGAAGAGTCTTTTGCTAATAATAAAACGACGAGATCCTTTGGCATTACGGGGCTCATCGTGTCGAGCGCACCGTTCACGCACGAACGGACGTCCTAAGAGGCGATGTGCAGAGGAAAGAGATCGGAATCCCGTCGTCCCCACGTGCATCGAGAGCTCCTCTACTTCACTGTCTCTTGCGTCCTACCTTCGTCTCCGTCATCTTTGCATTTTCTACAAAAGTTATCCTATTTTTGTGTAACTTTCACATTGAAAATCATTCGTTAATTCGGTGAATCTGAATCGATTACACTCGTGTAATGCTTTCATAGAGGGTTCAGTTTATTTTCTACAAATTTTATTTCATTTATTTTAATATATCAAATGACCGCATCACCTTCTTCGCTTTGATTAAAACATTTAAAAAGTATTTGCCACGCTACCACTTGACGAAATCGGGCTAAAACTTGTCACGTATTTCGATGGACGAGTCATTAAAAAAATTACACAATCAGATTAAAGTTTAATAATTCACCAAGTCCCATCCAAGAAGAGTACCATCAAACTTTATACAATAAAGATTCAATTATTTCATTTGGAACGTTTACCGCTGACGCTAATTTGGTCAACGATTATTCCATTAGGAGATTAATTCTACAATCTTAGCAATCTCTTTTCGTTATAACGTCATCTGCTCGGTTTAAATTGGTCGGACTTTGTTCGCGATACTATAATGGAAGATCGAAGATAAGTTCTTGTCTTGCTAGATCGTCCCGTGGGGAAGAGAGAGGATGAAACCCGCTATGACCTCATCTCTTCCTACGTCGACGTCGTTCTTTTACTTCTTATTTGTCTCCATCGTCGTCGTGGTCATTCCGTTTTTCACGAGTTTGTTCGCATACCTGAAGTGCCTCATGATCGCGCTTCGAAGTGCAGCTCTGCTTGAACAGCATGCAGTCCCTGATGCTGCTTCATCCGGTACGCTCGGCTGAATCCGTACGGTGAGCTCAGGACGAGTATTCTTGCCTTAACCCTCGCTCTTTCTCCAGGCTACTCTGTTTCCACCCTCTTGTCTACTGTCCTTTCATTTCTATTCTTATTCGAATTAAAATGGGCGCGAAAGATTTATGGTTGACTATGTGTCGTGTGTCTTGATGAGAAATTAGCGTCAACCGCAACTCTACAGGTAGTACAATCGTTTAAGCGCAATTCTATTATCATGCATTTTTATATGCATTTACTTTGGTATAGTCAACGGTAGTTGACAAAGGCCGCTTGGTCACGGAAGCTACTCAGAAAATACCCCGTTGGAGGTTGCGTGCATAGGTACCGCAGCTGTACAGCGCGGTATTTTCTCTGTAGCCCGTAGCAATGTCTTGTCTGCAGTAAAATCGCTGGAAAGAGAGAAAGGAGAAGAGAATCACTGTACAATTCTTCCTTGAGGGCGGAAAGCGCGTTCCAAGGTTGACCGCGCGTGCTACCCGCTCCGAGTTAAGCTGGCATAAAGCGTGACCATTGTCCACCCGCCACCGCTTCCGTCTCGCGCTTTAATTGCACAATCTCTCGCCCACCGCCTGCCGCTATTCCGTTTTTTTTCTCATGTTATTTGCTGTACTTTTATTCTTTATATTAATTACGCGAAGCGCTTGGTGTCTTCGTCCTTTACGCTGTCGTCGACGTGTTTGTTTGGTATAACGACAGCACGTGTCGCAAGCGTCATTCCGGTCTCGCTTCGAAATCACTTGGTACAAATTCACGGGACCCAGTGTGTTTATACGAAATGGTCCGCGCTCGAGCGAGGCGAGCTTCCCCGAGCGAGGTCAGACATACTTCTTTCAGAGACAATTAATCGGTAGATCTCCGCTATCGTGGCTTACGGGATTCGCCATTATATCAGATAAATAGTATGCGAGGATATCATAAAGCTCATTCCGGTGCGCAAGGAAACGACAGACTGTTATGATAATAATCGGTCGGCGTAAAATTTGCTAATTGGTATGACATTGCGTCTTTCAGCACCTTTGAAAGGCCTTCCAGAGACGAGACGCTGTAACACGGTAAACGGAGAAAAAATATAAGTTACCATTATAAACTATCAACTGTACTAATCAATAAATTGATCAGCTTCACCAATATATCGATAGTTCAAGCCGATTATCAATAATCCCATCTAATTTATTTTCTCGGAGCAACTAATCACCGTGGTGAATCGCACTCCGAGCGAAACATTCGATCAGACTGTCGTACCCTGTTGGGTGATTTTCTGGATCTAGTCAGGGACTGATCAGGGCCTGATTTTATCCGAATCGTCTCATATATGAAATACAACGGAATTCCTCACAAGTCACCGATAACCAGGTAGCGTACAGAGTTTCAAAAAGCCCCCGATCACGTTGACCCGAGACAAACTGTATCGGGCTTGCCTGGCCAGTATCCCATGAGGTTTCCATATTCAGTACCTAATCAGGTTCTGATAAGGCCAAAGAGAAGCACTTGTTTATGATAGATACATGCGTGATATCCGTTTGCTCTTCAGGAAAGTCTTTCCTCAAAACCATCTACGACTTGCCCCCACGTTATTTCTATGATCGCATTAAATTATATATAATTATCGTATGATATAATTGAGTGCCGTTATGGAATAAGAATAATATGCAAAGAAGCGTGTAGAGAGCGAGATTGTTACATCGGTCGACCATGGGCGGAAGTCTACCACCGCGTGCGAGAGTTGCAAATTTCTTTTCGTTCCCGGGCTCTCGGTTTCTTGCTCATTCGCTTCTTTCGTTCTTGTTCTCCCAGTTCGCTCATCTGTACACCTTTCGTAAAACAATTGTCCATGCGTGTGTACGCTATATATATATATTTAAAAAAAAAAAGAAATACCACGCGTCTACATGGTAGATTTTACTCACCAGACAAAGAGTTGAGCGAAGGTTCCCAGATAAGATTGGCCCACAATTAACATCTAATACCTTGAAGTTCATTAGCTCTGCAATATGTACAACAAGCGCCAAACAGACTTTGTTATACATTCATCATCTCACTGTAACGCTACTCGGTCTCGGATTGCATCCTTCCGAATCTCTTAGCGTCTTCTCCGCTTCAAGAAAAGTCTCGGTGATTCGGATAACGCGAGTGTCTACCGGAAGTTATAACATTTTTACCGCTACGCGAAAGATCGAAGCAGCCCCGAAGATCTACCGAGCGAGCAACAAGGACCGAGAAAATATTGTAAAATGTGTCTAGAGGATCGAAATGAACGTTTGATCTTTTGGGAAACTTTGTTCTTTCATTATCAACTCAGATATCTTTCGTACGAAAGATGCTAAACATGAAATGCCCGAAGTTCCGTTATATGTTTTAAAAGCGTTAATTAAGTTTCTTCGGCTTAACGAGAGACTCGTTGCACAATTAAATGAATTTGGAAGCAGCAACGGAGTATTTTATGTATTACGTTGCTTCAAGTTTCTATAGTTGGTAGCGTTATCGTGAGATTAGACCACCACGCGTCTTCCTTTGTATATTTGCTACCTGAAACGCATTCGTACGAGCCGAGAGAGAATATTTTTCGTTCGGTGAATTAATCACCGGTAATTTGCAATAGACCGCGTGTCGGAGGCGACTCTTGAGTTTAAACTCCGCATGCTGTGTCAGCAGCCTGACTACCAACCCCACAGCGGTAATAGCAAAGTGCTTGAGGCAGAGGAGCGAATGATGAACGGGCAGCGAGCGAGACGAATTGATAAAAAGAGCTACGAATATAGTAGAAAAAGGTATAAACTTTAAACGTCACCGCAGGACACATTTGAAGAAGAAAAATAACGGGTGGGATAGAGATAGTGGAAAGAGAAAAAATAAGAATATAAAAGAGCGAATAAAACAGAGGAGTAGAGGAAATGAAATAAAAATACTGGGAAGAGCACCGGAGCTGTAATGAGAAGGCGGAAACCACTCGTACTCCACGGTCTTGTGTGTCCCCATGCACAGGTGCTTCATTCTCTCTTTCCTACTCCTCCTTCTCTTCCTCCTCGTCTTCCTCTTCTTGTTTTTATCCTGAAACGTAGAGTCCAGCATGTATATAACCAAGGTATACTACTGCTACGTAATAAACGGTTCACTGTTCTGCTTCCTCTTCTGTAACTCTTCATTTCTGAGCTTTTCCTGGATGTTTGTACGACGTCTTATCTCGCGGAGCGAAGATAGGTGCACCGGAAGCGATAATTTTTTTCTACGTGGTCTTTGAAAATTGCGCCAAGTCGTTGAAGCTCGTCTCGATCGTCGCGACGAGCGTCGATCGTGTTCGCTATCGCGTCGTAGTGTTCGTATCAAGTTATTTGAGCGCACAGGTTATTCGCTGGGATGAAAATCATCCGAACAATTTGTTCACTCGTTCGTTTGCTCGAGGTTTCGCAGAGCGGAACGACGACGAGGTGGATGACGCTCTCGTGGGCAGGGGATACCGTTGATGTCGCTCTGCACGGACGAACCTGCTGCCTACACCCGTACCTACTTCTACTTTTCCTATTTCTCTTCTTCTGTCAGCGAAATATCTCGTCTGGAACAAAAATTCTTTGGCCATGATCGTGACAGTGATAAGAAAGTTTAAAGTCTTTTAGCTTCGCAATGCGATCGTTCAGGTGTAAAATAAATTTGGTTCCGTCACTGCTAATTCATCAGCATCACCGCACAGTCTCCAGATATACCGGAGTTGCGGAAGGAGATGCGGAAGAAGAAAGATAGATCGGTCTCGTGGTATATTGAATGGATATCGCATACCAAGAACGATCGGACCATGCTCCCCCCCCCCCGTTTCACGGTGAATTTCGCTTTGGTCTCGGCTCCGATTTCCTGCTTCTGTCCGCGCAGATTCCTTTCCGACCGGACATTCAATCGATACTCGCGTTCCAAATCTCGTTGGTATTTTGTTCCGATGGGAGTAATGTTCTATTCGCTCGAGTGTAAAGTTGAAACTCACCAATTTTATTCATGAAACAATGCAATCGGTGATTTTTTAAAGAAAGTAACGAGAATGTCCGATAAACAATTTCTTCACATTTTACCGTCCGAAATTATATACAAATTAAAAATTAAAAATATAACAATGTATTTTTTTATAAGAATATATTCCGCGTTATAACTGCAAATGTTTATTCTTTATACATCTACGTGTGAATATTTGAAATCTTGTGGACGATGCGATATGTCACGATGGAAATAATCCAAGTGTCGGTGGCTGAGCGAGCGCCCTCGATGACTGGATAGATTCTCTCTCGCGCGTGCCTCGTTACAAGCTCGTTCCCAAGCTTTATATCGGAGTCCCGCGATCATACGGTGTCCTCGTTAAACCGTTTACGACCATGTGCTTCGATAACGGTTCCAGCAGCAGCAGCAGCAGCAGCAGCAGCAAAGTTTACATGAACTGCTGCGGCAAGATATAACCAATAGCTAGGTGCGCAACGTCGATAGAACGTGCGACACCTAAATCAGAAATGGCCATGGGGGTCAACGGCAGATATATTGATGACAGGAGACCTCGATCCTTCAATTGCACCAAGTTTCCTCAAGAATATTCCTGCCATTATATTACAAATGAAAGTTTAGCTTGTGGCGAACAAATTTTTCTGATTCCTTGTTAAGAGGAACTTACCACCTTGGAAGTATTCGGTTGGTCGATTCAACTATTCAATTGGACGGTTCGTTTAGTTGGTTAATTCAACTATTTAGTTGAGTGATTGATCTAGTTGATAGTTGATGGATGGCCAATTTTAAAGCAACTTATTGATTCTAGCAATAAATGATTTTTCGTTCTGCAATTGCTGCGAATTTTAAGCTGCTATTGAAAAACAATTAAAAACTATCAATTTCTATTACGTAGAAAGGTTAATTCCATCAATGCCGGAGATCTTCTATGCGCAATAGATTAGATTAAACAGCCAAGTAGTGTACAATTGCGATGAATCGTTCGCTTTCGGATTCCTCCTGTCTTGTACCTACGAGCTTCTACCTGTGACTCGCGCTAACGTATATTTTCTTTTATCCTCATGTATAATCTGTAGCGATAAGAGAGACCGAAACATCAGAGTACATACAGCACGGAGCAAGTAGATCGTATAAAACGTTTATACCGAGTGTTCGTAATATTCCAGTATATACATTTCTCGCAAGCTGTCGTAGCACCGGTAAAAGTATAAACAGCAGGAGCAGAAGCATCGTGCAATAAATTTGAGAATTATGACCACGCCGATAGGTATACCCTGGGTAAATCGTCGTGTTCACCGCAACAGGAGATATTCCCTTCTCGATACAATAATATAATTCATTAATACAATTTTTCGCACATATCCAGTACTCCATCAACGATTTTCAATGCAGTTTTTTTTATTCTCGAATAAATAAACGCTTAATGTTTATACAATATCGTAATTTGTATGCTCGAATCGTGGAATAATTATCAAAAATTTGATAAGGAGAAACAGGGAGAGTCTCAAGTGCATAAAATAATCCACAGAGTCGTGCACCTCTTACGGTTATCATCGATAAAACTTTTATTAGAAAGATATAAAAGAGATAGTTATGCGAATACCTGTACTTTTGGATTTCCTTAAAGGGCCAATAATTGTACTACCATTCGAATATCTACCAGAGTACTCATTATTCTAATATGCGCAAGGCCGTACCTATATAGTTAAGTATATTAGCGGAGCTACGGTGTTATTAGTAACGATCTATTCGTCCAGTACATATATGTACATTCATAGAGCACTATCTATATAGTTAGGTATAGTAAAATAAGTTAGTATACCTTCTTAAGCCTATCGCACTCGGCTATCTCTCCAGCTTCTTTCTCTGTTTCTCGCATGAACTGTCAATTATTTAGATTTACGATTTTCCAGTCTTCGCTCCCTTACTTCCACTTCGTCGTTCCTTCCTCTCTTTAAGCTGCAACATTGCGGTGAAGCTGCATGGACGCGAGAGCCGGTGCAGTCTCCGCGCTATCGTCAGCACGATGGTTATAAGTACGCGATGCGTACATGTATAATTCATATATGTGAATACACCCACGATCATATAACTGTATGCACTGTACTACGCGATGTGCACTCGTTGCTCGCTACCTCTGCTTCTTCTCGTACGTGGGAATATGTAATCTACTCTCGTGGCCAGGTAATACATGTACGCGTACATCCATATATAATATGTTTATATACAGTCTGTTCGTTACAATATTCCATCACTCTCCGTTGAATCGGTTTGAGTCTATCTCTCAGCTGCATCGACGGAACAACGATGATTAATCAGCCAGATGGCTAATTGAACGATATAAACTTATTACTATGGGAATTTAAGTTTACCGTTCGAGCCGCACGTGCTCTCGGGTTATACGTACGTAAATCATATATTGATGTTGGTAATATATAGGAACTGGAAGAGAATTATAATATGCATAGGCGAACAATGCTAATTATGGTGAAAAAACTATTATCCGAATCTCCGATGCTATTAGACGCATTGCCTACTCGACTCGTCCGTGTATCTTTCTATATTGCAGTAATAATAATAATAATGATAATAATGATAAATAATAACAACAACAATAAGAAGAAGAAGAATATGAATTACTGTATGTTACGGGTACAGGGCAATGCGGGGAACGCTGATGTATCGTGTAACTTCTGGTGCGAATTCTTATAAAGGGTCTTCGATAAAAGTTTCTCGAGAAGCCGAACGTGAGAGCAAACTCGTGCTCGATGAAATCCTTTGAAAGTACCGCAGAGTATTTTGCAATGCAATGGTGTCCAGTGGTGTAGGTCGATAAAATTTATGACATTAGAACGAATGTTCGAAGCAGGTGAGCTGTACGAGTCGAATGTGAATTTTTGGATTTATCGTCTTTCGAAAATAAGGGACAAGAGCTTTTTATTTACCACGTTACGAATTGGATTCTCGTGAATATTATCTTTTTTTTTTCCGCTAGTTCTTGTGTTTTTTTTTTTTTTTCTTTCTTACTGCCTAACGTCAGGAGAAAGAATGATGGATTCATGTAAAACGATTGTTGCGGAGTAATTCTTTCAAGCGATTCGATTCGATTCGGGAATTTTCTTGCGCTCGTTTCGCCGATTTAATTTTTATCGTAATGTAACACGCGTTAAAATTATTCCAGATCGTGGCCGAGATCTATCGAATATTGCTAGTCACGGTTGATGAATGCGCGTACGTATTGTACACGTGTATACCGTACGACAGAAGAACCGGTCGTCGTTTTCTATTATTAGAATTCGATTATGAATCAGAATGGATTGGATAGACATCGAAAGAAGAAAAAAAAGTGGGATGAAACGAGGCAAAATAAAAAGGAGGATCTCTACATCTTCATTCTTCTTGGAAGTCGCAAAGATTTTTTCAGCAGCTTTTAGCTCGCTTGTCTTTTAATTTTTTTGTTCGCTTGTTGCTGTTGAAGAGAGAATATATACCAACCATTGGTTTCCTCTCGGTGAGTTTCGTCCTCTTCGGAGCTCCGCTGTCGCCCGTCTATCAATCTGTTGTGAATCTTTCTATTTTCAGAGCTGTACGCCAGTCCTACGAGTCCCTCGAGCACGCACGAGACTCAGAAGAAGACGAAGAAGAAGAAGAAGAAAAAGAAGAAGCAAAAATGAAGCTCCGAGGCAGGGCAAGAACTCCTCAAAAGGAATACACAAGCATACGTCCGTGGATACTACGGATTTTTGCTTGGGTCACTTGGGTTTACAGCGAACTCATAGTTATATAGTTGTGGTTGAGAGGCCTTGTAAGGCGGACGATCCATTTTGTGGTGAGAGAACTACCGGAGTGGCTCCTAGCTGCCAGTGCCTTACACGATGATGCACAAGCATAAAGCGAATGTACAACGAGCACGCATCACCGAGGAGGGTTACTCGAAGGAGTACGAAAAAATTGAGGAACAAGAACACACCGACGAGAGTATCATCTCGTATACGATCGAGTATGTTGATCGTGATGACGGTGCAGGGATAAAACCTTCCTCGAGAAGTCCTTCTTGTAAATTCTTCTCTCTACCGTCACGACGGATTAATGCTACGATAACCCGGTTACAGAGATATCGACCACAAATTAATGACGAGTCTCACGTGATAACCCGCAAAGTGGATTGGTTTATTATAAGGTGAACGTACCGGTCATTGTTACATTAAACGTATTTTTCGGTATGTGAATAACAATTTATTTTTAACCTACAAAAATAAATGAAATAACGATAGTTACTGGATAATAAATAATCAATGTAAAAATGTAAGAATACATTACTCGTTTTGTATCACTGATGCACGTTTGATAATTGAAAGACGCTTCGACTGAATATATTTATTAGTAAAGTGTATTGGGTACTCGATGTAAATTTTCCCATTTTGTTCTTTCGCTTCTCAACAGCTACCTGAAAGTAAATTAATACAAGACCTTAAAAAGGGTGGTCATAGACACGTGACGGTAGTGAGTATAGAGCTGCTGGCACCAAGTTCGGTATTACAAATTTTTCCTATATAATTTAACGTCACCATCGCATACTACTCCCTCGTGGTAATTAGTTTCATGAGCACCAGGCGAGTGTGAGACTTGGATATAATTATTCGGACAGCAACAGCCACAGGGCTGACTCTCTCTCTCTCTCTCTCTCTCTCTCTCTCTCTCTCTTTTTCTGCCTCTCTCTCTGTCTCTGTCTGTAACTACTGTACACGTAACATACACATCTTAATGACGTTCCGAGAGACCCGTGTAACACGCTCAGCTAAAGGGCGCTTGCACGATAACTATATACGTGAAGGGCCCTATGCGTCTTCTCTTTATATTCTTAGAGATTCCAAGAGAAAGATATGTTAACCGGGACGAGCGAACAACTACTCTCTTGCTGTAATTTTAATTAGTTTGTATACTGTACAGAGAAACTATATATATATCAGAGTGATGCTGAGTCTCGTGCGAAAAGGTGCGTACACGTACGATGCAAATTCACGGAGGCTGGATATAATTAAATAATCTCGCTTTGCTAACTTTTCGTAAACCGCAATGGGCACCAGACTGAAAAAAAAAACAAAAAAAAAACAATTTTATTGAATAACATTATGTCTCAAACATGTGTTGTGTTTTCAGTTCTACTTCTGAAAATTCTACATGCGGCTAAAACAATAAAATATTTCCATGCAAATCTTTTAGTTGATGTTACATTCTTACATAGAATTGTTGGAATTAGAAGTGGAATTCAAATTACAATATTAACAACAATATTTGGAAAATTAATATACTTCAAGTTATTATGAACAAACCGCGTGTATTAAATTAAATATAATGCAGAATGAGAATGTCTGTTATTCCGTTGTAAAAGTCATTTGGCTCGAATTGATATATTTCGAAGCATTCTAGAAATGATGAGATACAAAGAATCAAATGGATTCAATATTTTAAACATTTTTCAAAACAACAATTGAAACAACAGTCTAAAGTGATGCATCCAATGATAATTTGTATTTTTTTCAATATTCCTTTCATTCCCCATTGTTAATTATATTCTCATTCTATATGCGATACACGCTCCGTATACGGAACACATTACCGAAAGCCTTGGCAATTAAAGAGCGACGTTTAAGCGGTGGGGCTGGACCGTTACAGTGTGGAATCCTTCAGTCTTCTAAAATGACCTAGATTCACTCGATTAGGAGACGCAGAGATTTTTGCCGTTTTATTTTTAATTTATTTTGGCGCACACGTGCGCTGAAGTGGTAATGGCTTTATATATATTTATATAACAGCTGGGCTGAAAAGTTCGTAGGCTAACATAGAAAAAATCTTTTTTTTTGATAAAATTTGATTTTACTATTCAATATAGTTGCCTTCGAGGGCGATACAACGATTATAGCGGTCATACAATTTTTTGATACCATTTTTATAGTACGATTTGTCTTTAGCCTCAAAATAGGCTTCAGTTTCGGCGATTACCTCTTCATCGGCGCTAAATTTCTTTCCACCGAGTATTCTCTTGAGGTCTGAGAACAGGAAAAAGTCGCTGGGGGCCAGATCTGGAGAATACGGTGGATGCGGAAGCAATTCGAAGCCCAATTCATACAATTTTGCCATCGTTTTCATTGATTTGTGACACGGTGCATTGTCTTGATGAAACAGCACTTTCTTCTTTTTCAAATTGGGCTGTTTTTCCGCGATTTCGTCCTTTAAACGCTCCAATAACGTTACGTAATAGTCGCTGTTGATGGTTTTTCCCTTTTTAAGATAGTCGATGAATATTATACGATGCGCATCCCAAAATACTGATGCCATAACCTTGCCAGCCGACTGTTGCGTCTTTCCACGCTTTGGAGTCGGTTCATCACATGCAGTCCACTCGGCTGACTGTCGATTGGACTCCGGTGTGAAATGATGGAGCCATGTTTCATCCATTGTCACATATCGACGCAAAAATTCGGGTTTATTACGATAGAACAGCTCCAAACACTGCTCAGAATCATCAATTCGTTGTTGTTTTTGGTTGATTGTGAGCTCGCGCGGCACCCACTTTGAACAGAGCTTTCGCATACCCAAATATTCTTTCACGATATGTCCAACACGTTCCTTTGATATCTTTAGGGTCTCAGCTATCTCGAATAACTTCACTTTACGGTTATCCAAAATTATTTTGTCGACTTTTTTGATGTTTTCATCGGTAATAGCCTCTTTGGGGCGTCCACTGCGTGCATCGTCCTCGGTGCTCATTTCGCCTCGTTTAAATTCAGCAAACCACTTCTCAACGGTTGATTTTCCTGGTGCAGAGTCCAAATAATGTTTATCAAGCCAAGCCTTGGCTTCAACAGTATTTTTCTACGCCAAAAAGCAATGCTTTATTAACACACGAAATTCCTTTTTATCCATTTTTTCAAACTAACAAAAGTTGCTTCACTCAAAATGCTATATCTCACAAACTAATATTGCGACAGCTGTTAAATTTATACACGTGTCTTTTGAAGGTTAGGGCTAACTAAAAATCATATGGATTTAATACTAGTAGCGCCATCTATGTGTCAGCCTACGAACTTTTCAGCCCACGTGGTATAGATAACGTTTTCGGAATACGCCTCGCTGTTAAACGACAATATGTAATAGTGGCCATTGCTACACTACGCGTCTCTTATTATCTACAGTTGAGAATTCTCTTTGACTTTGTTGCTGCTATTCTTTGATTTTTGTATTTGCAAACAGCCGTAGCTTCCCAGAAGACTTGAACATAAAAAAGAAGTTAGATTTGCCTCTCTGCCAGCGTATAGAGTATGCAGAAGATCTTGAGGGAGAGTACGATACGATTCTTAAGGCTGTGTAACCGCTGCAAATGAAATTTAAGAAGTACATGCATGTTTCGCGTAGTAAAAGAACATCGCAAGAATAACTATATCGAGGGGAGGATCGAAGCCTGTGCATTGGTATTATCGAGGAAAGCTTCGACGTACGCGTACCTCGAAGTCATTTACATACGGAGATAAACTCTCTCAAGGAGACCTGTTGCAGTCAGGCAAACTGCACTCGGTGCTGACTCGGTGTACGCGTAGAAACCTTAACTGGAGCTGATTGTCCTCTCGGGCTCTCCAGTATGCAGTGAGCGTGTAACCAAGAGAAGGAATACTACAAGTTTTCCGTATACCATTGCTGAAGTTCGCTATATAGAAGAGGTTCAGAGCTCTTTCACTGACTTCTTCTTCTTCCCTATCTTTCTTTCTTTCTTTCTTTCTTTCTTTCTTTCTTTCTTTCTTTCCTCTATCGACGTGACCGATGAGGCGTGCACCAGGAATTCGCCGCTCTGCAATTCACCTTTCAGTTTTAACGTAAGAAACGCCAGAATATAAACGAACGAGAGATAAAGACGGACAGATCTTTACGGTTATTTTAAACGTGCGACAGAGCGTACTCTTTTGCATTGGCATTCTCCCGAGACTCTCCTCGTTCTTTCTGACTACCAGTGTTCTTCTTCGCTCTCTTATATACATTGCTATGCATAATATATGCTATATCTATCGCGATACGCTCTCACGGACATTCAGTGACGTTCACACACGAGTTCTCAGTTCTGATGCCAAGTGCGTTCACCGCCTCGTCGGCAACGAAGCGCTTCACTCGAGATTTCACTCGACGACAAATGAATAATTGAATCTGTTCTACCTCCTCGTTTCTCAGCGTGTATTTTCTACAACGATCTTCTGCTACACTTTTGGCGAATCCGATGAGTACAATACGAGTTATATATTCGTTGAAAAAAAAAAAAAAAATTTATAAAAATTACGTATTACCAGAACGTGTTGAATAAATAATTATGAATGTGATGGTACAATCGGTCAATGCTATTTGTCCGTGCACCCAAAGCATTATTTAAGAATACAGTCGGACCCTCATACCCGATTGACCTTTTTCTATTCGGCAAGATTTCATACCAGTCGAGGGGTTCGATTGTAGATTTATTTGGAGCCGGTAAGGAGTGGTTCGCGTTTGAACCCAAATTGTTTCGAGCGGTAAACCGTCGTGTAACTCAAACGTTGCTTCCTCTGGAATTAAAACACCAGAAAAATTTGTCTTGCTTGTGAAAAATCGCATCCTCGATGTCCTACAAATTGCACGAGTTAAGTATCGAGCTTGTATTAATCTATATGGAGTCCATTATACGTAACGATCTCCCCAAGGATCACGTAAGGTACTCCAGCTTGAGCTCGTCATGATATTATGACTAAAATTAAGCAGACGAGGTAGCTCATCCGAGCGAGAACCATAAAATTGTTCGATCGACTACTCTCGCCTGTTTCTTGCTCTTCATCTTCCTTCTTCGCGCATTATATTATCGTCTTTTTTGTTCTCCGATCTTACACATCTACCTTGAAGCCACGGGTGCACAGCGTCTATTAATAACGTTGCGGTAAAGCGCGCACAGCGTCGGATTTAATAACGGCTTCGGATAGTCTGAGCTACTTTGTGCCTCGATTATTTGGCTGTCGTGTGTTTCACAAACACGCGCTCGCACAGCAAAATTAACGGTCGTGGGATCATTAATTTCTCTGCTCCAAGGGAAAACGTTGAGAAGATGTTTAAGTGAGAAAGAGAATTAAGATAAGTACTAAGGTGAACGTGGCAAAATTGCGATAATTCGAGGTGTCAGAGAGTGCGTAACTGTAAACCCTCGGGTTATGGGGTATTCGCGTAACAGCGGAAGGTCTTTCTCTCCCTTTTGACGCGTGGAGTAAAATTATAACTCTCCGCGATATTTCACACGCCCGGAGCTCTGTGCTATACACAATGTACGTAATATATAATAATAAAAATAGTGTTGTAAAGCGTGATTCGACCAATAGAATCGTTGAGAAGGAATCTGTATCGAGCCAACGGTAAAATTAGTGGTCACGGTCAATATCAAGTCAGACATCCACCCAGCCAGATTTTCTCGACGTTCGTTACAGCGGTGGTAACAATTTTTTTTTCTCTACACTCGGAATGCGATACGCGGTAAAATATTGCGCAATATATTCCATAAAATAACACACGCGGAAATACAGCGAAGCATCGAGCATGAGCAAAGTACGAAGATTTTTTTGCAATCGATTTCTCATTTTGATTTCTCGTTAGGTCCCAACTCGATGAGATATTTTACAGTTCGCTGTTTTGTACGAAGGCTCCAAACTCTCGACTTAACTTTTCTCTCCGAGTGCGTGGGCGTGAATACAGCGCATTACAGAGTGTACTGTTATGTCAGAAGTATGTGTAAGCTAGCGCATAATAATAACGCACATTTCTTTTTCTTTCTCTTCCTCCTCCGCCTTCTTCTCTTCTTTTTCTTCATCTTCCACTTATCGAAGAGCTGAGAGTCGTGTGAGAGTTTGTACAAACCGCGCAGTAGCTATAGCATTGATGCTCAAACACTACTTTTCTCATTCCAAGTACCTGCTGGTTTGTACTCGAGTATCTATATATTCGTATATATATATTTCGCTGTGTACACATATTGGCAGTTCAAACTCGCAAATACAACTCATCGGTATGTTACTCGTGGCTCCGAGCATCCTACGGGCTAAGTAGACACGCAATGGACGTGTCGATGAGGAATTCCAACCACTCCGCCGGCTCTTTGTGGATACCTACTACCACTACTAATGTCTCATAGCGTATAGTTTGCTGATGCTATGCGTGCTACGTGTCAGGAGTCGACTATTAGAATACCCGTTCACGTTGAACGAGGAACCACAGGTCTGAAATAAAAAAAACCAACTGATTTGAGGCCTCGAAGAACAAATTATACTTTAGAATTTTCGGCTCACCGCTCAGCCAACACCTGACGCTCTCGACGTACTTGTGTTGTTTTTTTTTATCTCTTTTCTTTCTCCTATTATCCTATTATTATTATTATCCGTCAATGTCGATGCGATGTTATTACCACGCTTGCACAACCGGACACCGCTACACATATTCTTATTATTACGGGATTTTCGGTACCGTGGGCGTTTTCGGGAACCGTCCCGGGCTACCGAGATTCTGGAAACTATACGAAACACCGTTTCTGTTTGAGTGTCTGCGTAGATAAGCGCGCGGTACCGCTCATTATTTTTCGCTTTGGTAGAGATCCGCTGACCCGTATTCCTCGGAGATATGGAGATGGAGATGAAACTAAATTTTGTGGATGAACCGTTACTTCGAACTTCCGGCGGTTGATGGTGTAGTTTGTCTCGCGAACCTGCAGCAGTTTCAGTATATTTTAAGCACAAATATTTAAATGAATTATCGACTGTGGAAACGTTGTAGGAAATAATTAGGAGCTCGTAGGTAAAATATCGAAAAAAAAAAAAAATGAATGATTATCACTGATAACCAGTTTTTTAAAAATTACTAAGGATGGACACGAGTGCAAGTCCTTCATCGTAACGGAAAGATCTTTTAAAAAGAATTCCAAGTTCGGTGTTTCTTCACTTTACGATAAGAACGAGATAAATGTGAAATCTATATTCATTTTTGTTACCAAGTTACGCAAGATCTAGGTAACCTCTGAATGTTAATATTTATTCCACTCTGGCGGGCTCTTCTATGAAAGATTTTGGGGTATTTGGCTAAAATGTATGGAGCTCTCGCACAGAAAATCATAATAAAATAACTTCATCTTCGGCTAGCGAACACGTGCATACATTTTTATTTTGCTTAAATAAGTTGCAGCGCGGTAAACATTTTTTAAAACAAAATAAGAATTTTTCATCCGTTGAGCCTTTTTAAAAATGATTCTGCTGTACTTCTCAGTATTATTATGATATAGGAAATCTCATTCATTTCGATTAGCCATATGGACGTCTGATAGAAACAGTGTCAACTGGCGTTCGAAATTGTAAATACTTAATGAAAATGCCCCGAGACTAAGGAATGGGACGACAACTGTAAAATAATAATTTTTCATTCGTTAAATATTTTTAAAAAATGATCCTGACGTTATTTTTAGCATCGCGATATAGGAAATCTCATCAATTTCGATTAGCCATATCGACGTCTGATAGAAACCGTGTCAATTGGCGTTCTAAATTTTAAATACTTAATGCAAATGTCCCGATGCTTAATAACTAGGACGATGACAACTGGTCGACCGAAAGACCGAGCGATCGAGCAACACCGGAAGTGATTGGCCCATGGAATACAGGTCAGTGGCGCCGACGACTGTTATAATTACATATGCAGCTCGAATGACAATTTCATTAAGCGGTGCACAGTTGTGTTGATGGCTGTTGGCAGAAGGTGCAAAGATGACGATCGAATGACGTCTCTCGTTCATGTTCGTCCGACTATGCGGTCGAGCAGTCCAGTGGAACCGAGTTTGCTGTTGCGAAGAGCGAATCCGTAAGCCCCTGCGGATTATCCTATTGCTCTTCCAGCTGGGATTACATTTTATTATTATAGAAGCGTCAAACATCAGAAACGGATGACCGATCGTCGTGTCTGAAGCGTCAAAGTTCCCATTTCTGACCCCATTTCTTCATTCTGATTGTGATCGTTACGAGAACACAATGATTCTTCAACAATTCTCGGACTCACTTGGTCAGCGTTGTGCTTCTAAGCAGAGTGCTTCGAATCCTAGCGCCTCCTTCGTACTTCCGCTAGAGAATTGTAGAACTGCGAGAGATAAATTCTTTGTAGCTTTCACAGCGTGTTTACAAACGATTCAACCGAGTCATCGTTGTCTTATGGCTTCGGAGAGAAGAACGACTATCATCTTGCGTCAGTGTTGGCGCACGCTCGCTCACAGTCAGCACGTAACGGTACACAAGTCTGCTAGCTCCGTCGTACTCATTGGCGTTGCAGTTGGTACAAGATCGCGGTTCCGTCCTCGACCGTGTGCCATGGCTACATCACTTCTTCGAGGACACAGTGCATCGGCATACGATTAAGACATACCAACACACGCCGCTATTCAATAAGAACCGTGGATAATATGCTCTTAGACGCTTCGTTAAATTAATCACAATTTTATAAATGGTGCAACCAATGAAAAAAGTATTAAAAAAATTTTTTTTATAACCAAAACTGTACATAAATTATCAATGGACAAACCGGTAGACTCAACTGATAACGAAATCCAATTACCGAAGCTCGGCATCTTGGCACAAGCGCGTCAGTGATGCAAGAAAGAATTTTTGAAAGAAAATTTGAAGAAGGAATCGAAGACTCGTCATTCGCATCGCGGATATCGGAGGAGCCACGACTAACGCGTCGAGAGACATTTTACTGTTTCAGGCTCAATATACTGGTCGAAGAACGAAGGGACACCTCGATAGAGTGCCCACTGTGTAACCAAAGAAGAGCTGTGCGAACGGTACTCGATGTCCCATAGACACCGAACTCGTGAAGGCACGTAGATACCGCACGCGGGAACGCGTCAATTCAAATACCTGAGCGCATGAATCCCCGCAGAACAGGATTCGCTGTATACACGTTTGTGTATATAGCCAGGTAGTCGGGAGTCAGATGCATCGCTGGTGTTCCCAGGATCGTCTATCGTCGGTGCCCTCCAGTGTCTCGAATGCATAAGCGTTTTGCTCGTACTCCAAAGATTGCCGCCCGCGCTATCAACTACGTTTCAAAGTATCCTGAAATAGCTTTGGTAGATAAAGTTTGACACGCTACTCGTATATCGCGGTAGATGCCGCAAACATATTTGACCTCGTTTTCACCGGATTGAAATGGTCACAGAGTTAAGTGTGCTCGAGCTCTTTGGCTTTGAGTAACTTCCAGCGAGCTAGCTATCCTGGAGAATCGAACAACGGTATTCACGATGCTGTTCCATTAAAATTGAATTTCTTAATGGTTTTGGTTCGCGAGTCTGTAAAGAGAAGAATAGTCAAGAGAGACTGAATGGAGGGATCTTGAAGAATGTAATAGCGTGATTGCAGATAAATTCGCAAATGTCCTGGAACCTCAATATAATTCAAGTACATTCTTAAGAGAACCGGAGGATGATGTTGTATCGAGACGTAGGTTGAGCTTATGCTACCGTAATTGGCTGTTCGATATAGTCCTTGTATCGAGATCCCGGTTTTATTAAACGAGACTAGAAAATGTGAGTTCCGTGTGAGCGACACAATGACCCAGCGAGGGTCGAAACACAGAGAAGTGGGATGTCAGCCTGATTGATTCAATTTAATTCTTCATAGAGGGAACTTAGTAATCATGAAGAAAAATCAAGATTTAAGTATCGGGTGCTCAAAATACTCCAAAACGTCCAGAAATCATATTTAGAAGAAATGTCTTAACGTGCGTCTGGCAATCGGGCTTAAATATAACGGACAATAACTACAATTACGCTTCTCTGTTAAAATTTATGCAACAATTGCAACATTTGTCGAAATCTTATTATTTAATATTTTTTATTTATTTAAAAAAAAAGTATCTACGCGCTCTAGTTTTCACAAATGTCAAATTATCGAGCTAAAACTTTCCACAGAAATGGTCTAACAGGAAACGATATTTGTTATAAAATTTGTCGACAGACTGAGATCGATAGATTGAATTTGTCGATAATTATAGATTTGAATTTATGAAATTTTAATATAAATTAGTATCAAAAGAATTTTCGAGACCGAATGCCCGGAAGATTCTTCGCCGCTTTCATCGGGATCATCTCGTTATCCTTGAGACTTCGAAATTAATTTTTTTTTTAATCGTTAAGTACACAGGAAACAAGTAGTTGCGTTAATCATTTCCAGCATAAGCTGTGTCACGAGTTACAGAAACCAATTCGAAATAATATTTCCAATTATGTTCGATTGGCTAGCGAATAATAGTACCGAAGACCAACGATTTGATTCCTGTAACCAATCACAGTGCTGCCGTAACCGTGAGCTGTTGAGTGTTGGAACTAACGACGACGGTACTTGCGACAAGCATTTGGATATTACCGGCAATCTACCAGTTGGTTCCCATTACAAATCGCTTTTCGTTTATAACCAACCGCGGTTGGTACGTGCTACGCGTAAAACTTTTCACGACAAACGACGCCATTGTCCGAAATGATAGATGGCTGTGGATGAATGAGGGCTTGCAAAAAATAAATGTGAAATACATTGGATATATGGTAAATATACAGTGATACTAAATAAATATAAATTGTTGAGTCCCGCTGGAACTTTTGAAAAGGATTACAATGATCCATCCGGGACTCCTTCCGGGACTATTTCTTTGTGTGCGAGCACTGTAAATAAATAGAAATATCTGTATTAACCTGGTTTTTTTCACTGAACTGATGGACATCTCGGTTGGTTACCGCTACTACCGATATTTTACCAACGACATTGTAGCTTCTTGAACCAACTGAGTAGTTGACGCTCTATTAGGGTTGATTGTCGAAATCAATGTTTTCCCAAATACTTTTTTCTTTCCGCGTAGACTTTGAACTTAACATTCTTATTTATTTGGTCCGCGGTACACAATCCTTCTTTTAAGAGGAAGACAAAGTTGAACAACGTGCACTTTCTTATAGCGAAGTCTTTGTGTATAGTGAACCAAAAAGAAAATGAGAAAGCAATGTGCATGGTTCTACTTAGCAACTTTATTATTCTGTAATACTCGAAGTTATAGGAGAGTAGTCGAGAATTAAAAACTTTTTGTAAAATTATTTTCTCTACAACTTCGGTAAACATATAGATAAAGTTTAAAGTAATATAAGCGGAAGAAACCTCGCATTTTTTTTTTAGAAAACCGTCGGATCCTTTGACTTGCCTAATTACTACTAATTTCTTCCATAAGATAAAAGTCGAAGCATCGAAAGAAAACTGTTTAGGTTAAGATTTATAGCCTCTAAGAGGATAATTCGTTAGCGATGTTGCCTCTTTAACGAATGAAAGAATGTAAGAAATAGAAATTTTTTATATTTGACAAAGTCTCTCAAGTGAAAATATAAGTCGGTTTAAAAGTTTACGAGTTGATGAACGGTCGGAGGTCATGTTAAGACACTCGTTTGACTGTAAAATCATTCCAGACGATTTCCTGTTTGAATGACAATGGTAGACATTGTTGGCTATTAACGTTAATCTACGTGAATTACGTTGCTCGATTGGTTCTGTCGAGCTCGATCTTTCGTCCACACTACGATTCACTTACAGATTATTATTAGCACTATCGGTCGATGTGCTGTTATTATATATAACTTGTATGCTACTGCTGTTGCTGCTGTTGCTGCTGCACTGCTACACAGAGCGTAGTTGCAGCAATGACGACGGAGACTAAGAGGACGAGGACGCGACGAATGTAGGTCTCTCGGAAATGGAATCGCGCTTGTAATCCAGTGAAGACTTCTCTTCATCGAGATAGCTACAGTCTCTCAGCATTATCAGCAGTAGCAGCAGCAGGAGCAGCACGCGAGCGAACCGCTAAGTACCGTATGGCATATGGTGATTTTTTTTTTTTACAACTCATGTAGCCTACGAGTACTGTAAGCAATATTACGAACTCGCAGGGTGGTCTCCTAGCTCTATAGTTGATCCCCGACTCTAGGTTAGTTAGTGTGTACGTGCAGATGTTTTGTTATCATAATAATTCTGAAATTAATTTCAATACGGTCGTACAACGACACGCTCAGTGTTCTTTATAGACGACGTACGTAAGAGAGACTTTTTAAGTTTTAATGACATTCTCTATCACCTCATTATATTTTTTACTTCTTTTCTATCATCGTAATTAGAGAGACGCTGACTACTTTGCTGGATTGTAACTGGCGCGACTGCAAAACATAACTAATCTCGTTGATCGTTAGTAAAAATTAAAAGAAAAAAAAAAAAAAGTTGTCAGAAGTGGGATTCGAACCCACGCCCACAGAAGTGGACTGCGACCTGAACGCAGCGCCTTAGACCGCTCGGCCATCCTGACACAAGAGTTTTTGGTGAAAATTAGTATAAATCCTGACAAACCAAAAACACAACATTTCAGAATAAGTTTTTATTAAGGCCTTTTACACTAAATCAATGTCTTCGTACAATTATGAAAATAAAATGAACTTTTTCAACATACCAACCAACCAACGCAAAAACAAATTATGAATAACGCAATTTTAAGTCAAATTATTAGTTAACATGATTTTCGATCGATATTTAACGTATTTTTAAAAAAATGACGAAGATAATTATTTTACAAATTATAAAAATAAAGCTATACACGTTTTTTTTTACGGTAAGTATTACAGGAACTGAAGTTACCAACTGACAGCGTGGTTTAAAACTGTTGACGAAAGAAATGAAAGGTGTCGCGGTTCGTTCTTGAATGAAATAAACGCTGTATATGAATTACATTGCTGTTCAGACGGTAATGTGGACTCTCAGCTCTCGTTGTGACACACAGTTAATTGTTCCAGTTTTAGGAGATTTGTTGGAAACGTTTAATTAGAACAAAGTTTTACGACTGGTGCTTGACAAGGGGAGAACAGAAGGGAACAAAATATTTTTCGAGGTATCACCAACACAGATATCATTCGTAATTTTACACGTGGGACTGGAATGAAAGATTCATCGTGACGATTAACCGCTTGAGTACAATTCATTATTACTTGAGACCTTAGTTTAAGTTTTTAATATCGCGGCCAATTACCACGGGCATTGCGGACGAAAAGGCTAACTAAAAGTTTTTTTTGTAAGAGCCTCCCTTTTCATCTCGAAAGAAAGGATCTTATTTTAAATGTATTTAACATAACGAGTTTCACCGTGTTACGTCGAATCTTTCGTGAGTGTGATAGACCTTAAGACTAGGAGCAATTGGTAAATTTATCGATAAGATAGATGTTTTTTATTCAACTTTGTAGCGTACCAATTCAGTAAGAATTATAAGAAGTTATATCGTACGTATGTGCTCTGATTATTAAAAAAAAATGGTTTTAATTTTATTTCATCAGCTACGTTAGTTTTAAAAATAAGAAAATGTCATGTCATTGCTTTTTCTAAAATTAGATTTAACGCGAATCAGTGAGGAAATAGTTTATTGATGTCTCCGATATTTATAACGAGATAAAGTGACTGTGTGTATCGAGGATACTTTAAAAGAAAATATTGTAACAGTCGGTAAAGTCGAAACCTAGGATACAAGATAAACGTTTAAACGACCAATGAATCCCAGTGCCATCTTTCGTACGACTTGCTCAACGAAAAGAAATTTTTTAAATAAACGCTGCATGCATCAAGGACGACAAAGAAGAAATTCGTTTCATCGACATTAAGGGTACACACCCTTTCCTCTTAAAGAAGAAAAGTATTTTCTTCTTTATCATTTTGATCTAAAATAAAAATTGATCGTGTTGAATGGCTCGAGCTTAATCTTTATGATTTGTAGATTTATCTCGTGGGAGAGGGCAACGAGCCACAATGGAGTTGTGAAATATCGACCAAATCAAGTTTATCTCCTACTTTCCGGGGATTTGTGCACTGACCTGCTTTCCTTCATTCTCTTAGTTCTTTCATTCTTTTTTTTTTACTTTCAATCGCATTTCCGTCACAGAGAATCCTCGAACCCTCGACGTATCGGGAAATCCTTGTGAGCTAATGGTACGAGAGATTAAATGGACTGTAAATTAATAAAGGTGACTCTGGTCAGTCGAAATGTTATAACTCAAAGTTTTTCCTTTAAACTCGTTGCGAGCTCTTTTGTTATATATTTTGTAACTATACAACTATGTACGGTTCACAGATGAAAAAATTCTACGTTTCTTTCATTATGAATTCGGCAGGAGAAAAAGAAATTGTGCCATAAAAAAAAAACTGCACGTCGAAGTGGAATATAAAAAAAGGTAGTTATGCCATGTCTATATACAATCATCGGGTCTTAAGAAATGCTTACTTTCGCGAATTAATTTAAGCAACTCTCGCGAATGAAACATCCGGTTTTCCTGCAAGAGTCTGGCCAGCAACACAAATGCATCGAGTCGAGGACTGGTTGTCCCGCGGTGGGACATTGCACCGCTAAACGCGTGTACGTAGACGTGCATACGTTTTGCTCGGACGAACGCACGCCTCCACCTATATAGAAAGCTCTCGCTGGGAGTTGCATAAGACGTGCAACACTGCTTTGGACCTGCTGTTGCTGCTGCTGCTGGCGAAACCTGATTTCCAAGTACGAAATAAATACCCGCACGATGTATTCAGCAATTGCAAATATCCTGGTGAAAAAATGCAGATTGCAGACACAAACAGTATTTCGTATAATGCTATTCACGTGAGGGAAACGACTCAGTTAATGATCTTTTGAGAGAAATTATAGGATTCTTGAATAATAATACTTACCGAGTAAATAAAAAAATATATCTACGATTGATCGACGGTTGATCAGCCAATAAACTTAATCCGTAGTTAAGATTCTAGACTCATGGTACACTTATTCCTAGGTTAAATTTTGGTTTGGTAGATTCGTCATGAATTTATCGTAGATTTTCTATCAATCTTCCCTATTGAGAAGATTTATGGTAGATTTGTCACGAATTTCCATACCGGTCTATCACAAATTTGTGACAAATCGACCTGTAAATGAACCATGAGTTTAGGATAGCCCCAGTAGGTTCATTTTATTGAATAATCAACCACAGACATTTGTTTTTACTCGGGATTTAAATAATAAAATAGTGTTGGATTACATGTTTTCTTGAGTTTTTAGAGGTTTGTATAAAGGGACCTCAGGGAATAGTTTTTCAAAGCCCTTTTACAGGGTATGAATAAATCATCCTACTCTCCATCTTTCTACCCACGCACCAAAAAGGTTAAGGTAGCTGAAATACGTTTAGATGATTTTTTTAAGTCTTTCATGCGTTGTTTTTCCATCAGTTTTAGACTAAGATATCTTAAAGATGGCTTAAAGAGAAGAGGTTCGTCGGATAGAGAGAAACACAAAAAAAAAAATATCAAAATTGTATCACATTCTCTCAACTACCGTGGAAACCTGTTGGAATTATTTGATAATTTTCATTTACATCGTTCAAACAGAATTGGAGTATTTTATCAGACTCTTTTAACGTGCGTTCGTGTTGCATAAGTGCAAAGTTCATCTTTTGTTCCAATATAAATTTTGAGATAACGAAGAGATAAATATTACAAAGTACAAATGAATAAGGCTACTTGACAGCAATCATATCGATCGTGTACTTAGTTTATGAATATTATTCAATAAAGCCAAAGCACACGCAATTATTTACAGTAAAAGGACGTCACCCTCTCGCTCGCGTCTTTATACCTCGCTACCGGATAGTGCCTCTTCCGACCCATCACCATAAGCCATATAAAAATTTAAGAAGCTTTACGAGACGAAAGAACCCATTGAATTTCTGTTTTTTTTTTTCAATTCTCTGCAGTGAATATTTCATTTTTGAATCTATTTTGTTGTATGAGAAATTTCCTTCTTACTTTAAGCGCATAAAAATCAATATTGCAGCTGTAGTTCGATCTTTAGTTGAGGAACTAAAAGTCAAATATTTGAGAATAGGTTCAATTTAGTAAAATCAGTTTTGAAATAAACCTTCGCGCGATGTTCATACGAGTACACACTGACGATCGGTGTCAACGGCTTGTGTTCGATAGCTGCCATTTTGCATTATAACCTCAAAACTTTGAATGCGTTTTACTTGAAGATATATAATATAAATAAAGTTCAATGACATTTTAAAATTATATTCGTGGCATAATTCTGTATTGATTACTGATTATTTATTAATTTTCATGTACTCATTTCGAACATAAATATATTGTAAATTTTTTGGTGGGGTCGAATGTTAATAACACAATCGTTTGTGGGAATTTAACATTTTTAACACCAAATGGGTCAACACTCATCAAAAGTTCCCAGTGAAAGTGACCCTGTATGACGTGCTACTGTCATCACCTCATATTCCGTCTGTCAGCGAAGATTAATCCTACAACTGTTGAGTTTTTTTTTTAAAGGGCTCTCACGGGAGTCTCATCGGATCAATCATGTATGGTATGGTTCGCTCCTGAAAGTACCATTACGTATCATATGCCCTGTGCCCTGGGGTACTCTGGACAAATGTGGATGACACTGGTTCTATTCAACAGCGACGTTGGGACATTCAAAGTATCAATCACTGGGGTAAAACGAGAAATGGAAAGGTCGAGATATTCCTTTGGTAACTCCCTGCTGGGATTTTTAATAAACATTTCGGAAAAAATCAACCTTCTTCCGTACTCTCGACGTGCCTCATATTTTTCGCATTTATACAATGAGAAAAAAATATATAAACACAACCAGGGTGAGTGCTTGACAAATAATGATTAAACGGTAATTAAAGGAAATCTCTTTCGAAATTAACTGATAATCTAGATCGCTGTCAGGCATTTTAACAATATTACCGAGGGCTATCCCATATTTTTAGTTTCTGTCGAATTCCTTGGTTATCTAGAATCTCTGACATGCTTTGTAGTATGTACCGCATCATTACCAATGTATCACATTGTCGCACAGTATAATCAAACTTTTACTTTTTCAAGCTTATAGGACTCATAACTCGACGGATTGAACCTCTGCAAGCACTCGATCATGCGTTCAGTGCATCACGAAGCACTTTTGATAGCAGGAAACTAAATATATGATGCATCGTTCTCATCCCGGAAAGACAAACGCGTGAGATCGATCATCCGCATTAAAAAGAAAAAAAAGGGAATCTTTTATTATTTCAGAGTGACGGGGAAAGTCGATCAATCGAAGAAGTTGGCAGATCGTTCGCCTATCTAACGGTGTTTTTCGTATTCTCATCGAGTTATTCGATGCCCTATTTTTATATCTCGCTCCACTTATCATCCGTCACCCCATGGAATCATAATAAATCGTGAGAGATCCCTAGGAATGTGACAAAAATGAGAAAATCGGTTACTCGCGCCATCTCTTCACTTTTTCTTTGTACATCAACCATCGATAGATTTGTTATTTTTTCGTGTGATATAACTCTCAAATATTTTGAACTTCGACGCAGAGAAAAAACTAATGATAAACATGAATCGCACGAATGGTAAGAAACTGTAAAAAAATTTCATGATAATTTACAAGAATACAATCGTGACACTTAAATGTAGAAATAGATATATGTCGAATGCGTGTACAGTCTGACGCCTTCTCCCCTTACCACTTGGATTTCCTGAGTTTGTAATCGTACATTGTATCTTCACGATATCTCCGTTACATCAGTTTTTTTTGTGAAATTCGGTTTACAGGAGACATAGCCGACAGCAGTTTGTTTTGAATCGTTTTTGGTAGATACAACGACGCCCTCCGGCTTTAATTTCTCTCGAGCGTGCGTCATGTGGGAGGTAGTATATCGAATCTAATTAACCAAGAATGTGTTGTACCTCAGCTCTCGTCACGTTTATTACTAATTCCACGTACAAATAATAATATTTTAGTAATGTAACATATGAAAGCATGGAATAAATGTATCTTCATCGACTCCGGTGTTTTTAACATAAATTATAAGACAAAATCCACTATAATCTCTACTTAAACTGTTTTAAGTTGTAAACAAACGTAAAGGCCTTTTTGCAAAAAAATTTAAAGACATCGTTAGCCTGTAATAGAAATGTATTTCCATTAGACAACTCGAGTTGAAAAAAGCCGGTGAAGGGCGTAAATAGAAGTATAACGGTTGCGACTCGTATCCGTGGAACGGTGTGACGTATAATAAGGAGATTTTTATTCTTTAAAAATGTTAAGATATTCTTTTAAACTTGGTATCGAGATACAACCGAGCGTCTCTTGATACATCGTGAGCTCCCATACAGGTTGCTCAAGCCGGTGATCTGTCATTGGAGCGCGTGCTATTGCAAAGTTCTACAGTCTCGAGTGTCAACTACTTTACACTCGCTGTCAGTTCGACCCACTTCTAACGGAATGTCATTCGCTGTTCGTATTGCAACAGGCGTTAATTAATATTCGTGAAACACGTGCATAAAAAATGGTGTTTTGTATGACAGTTTTGTGGGAGAAAAGTGACCAATTTCATGTCAGTATTAAAAATATAGATTCGCGCATGCGCCTTTCACAATTCCTTCACTTTTGTCCCTCGCGAGATATTCTGTTCACTTTCGTCCCCGTTTTGCGGGACGAAAACGATTACAGCGCTGACATCGTGGCCTATATCGCGACAAGCAGTTGCGTTCGGTGCAGTTGAAGTAACTGCCATTTGTGTTTAGACCGAGATTTTGTTAGGGCTATCAAAAGAGAAAAAAAAAGAAAGAAATACGGTGGAATGTAATGAAGAATGGGGAACGCCGCCTGAAATATAAGAAATCGCTGCGAATGTGATTCAGGTCTTGCTATCGTAAAAATCGTTGATGTTTATATACTATGTTTTGTTATTCAATAAAAATTTACTTTTTTATTTGGTGGGAAGCCTCGCCCCCCTTCCCTCCAGCTCTCTACCGGGGCTCATCCTCTGGAACCCGAGTACCCTAACCTCAACGCTTTTCATTAATTAATCTATTTTCCTGCTTTGCAACTCATTTTTTTTATTCAGGAAACAGCAACAATGCGTGCTTTGCGTGCACTTGTTACGAAAAGTGTGACGCGTCACACACGGTACGTAAGCATTATTAACTGATTGAATGCGCCGTAATATTCATCGTTGTGTTCAAATAATTTTTTATGAATAATCTTTTAACGACGCACCTGTTGATAGTGCTTTGAAAAAATAGTTGGTGGGGAGGGGGACGATTTCAGTAATTAAAGTGTTTCTTAACGGTAAAAAAATGTACCAAAAACTCGTCACAAATAATGGTTTGTACCGATATTAGGTTTATAATTCCCCAGATCCGCATACGAACAATAATAAAATGCGTTTCATTTTATTCAAGATTAAATTCTGTTTAAAAGACGTGGAATTTATTTTACGATTTTTAAAAAATATCTACATACAATGTTACGAATAATCAATCGTGTGGAATTTTTGACATATTTTGTTCACTGAAATCGAGGAATCCCCACCATTTATTCCCAACATTCCTTAAACAATTCTTTCTCTTATTTCACAACGAAGCTGCGGAAAATCTCGAGTCACGATCCGTACGGGAATGTATTTAAAGTAGTGTGCAACGTTCGGAAAAGTCGTTAAAAAAAATGTTCGGATGTGCACGTGTATGTGCTATTTACTTGCTGCATGTATGTGTATATAAATCCGTGTACATTGTTTTGACGACTTCTTTAAATGTTCAAAATCGTCAGGTCTCGTTGCTTCATTGATTCTTAATAATTCGATTGTTAGAGATCTTTCTACCAAAAGATCGATAACGCAGGAATCCAGGCGGCGTTGACTCACACCCCGAGTTGCGACACGTCGAAAAACACCAGCTTATCAAAAATAATTAGTCGGGACTGAAGAAACGTTAATTTATCTACCGTGTACATTGTCTATGCAGTCGATTTATATGTTGCATGTATGATATCAAACCGTATTTTATCTTTAACATATAAGACATATATATTGCATTCTAAATTTAGAATACATGTGTTTTATACATTTCATAAATTTGCAATTACATTTTCTGCAATTACATACATTTCTCATGAAGGAATTCGTTTCTACCATCGATTAAAGTCTAAATACCGATAAATAATCTTTTTATTATAATTTTTTTTCCATTAAAACTAGTTGGAAAGCAATGTTAAATTATTATGTCGAAAGAGGATGAAGTCAAGAAGGTCGCATCCCATTGTGTATGTCAGGTGATCAGCATTAACGTCCGGCAAGGCTCGGTATATGGCGCTAGGCAATTCCAAGTCACGACACGTTGAGCTCTAAGACGACATTTCTTCGCGACCCGAGAAGAAAATTCTCAACGTTGGCAAGCCAACGAGCCCGCACAGGAGAAAGGGGTCCGAATATACCGGCATACAACGAGAAGAACGTGGGGAACGCCGATTCGCTTCATTCAGTGCGCGATACCTAAGCCCGCATGTGTGTAACGTTCGACTGACCGGATCGCTCGCTGACACACTACGAAAAATCGTGAAATCGGATATACCGCAGGACAGTTCCTTTGTTTTATTATAAATATATCATTATCTCTATAAAGTTCAATTAAGTTTTCAATTGAATCGGGTTAATAAATGAATCTAATTTTCGTTGAAATATTTTCTTTTTAATTGGTTGACCTCCTTTTTATAATAACTGTAGAGTAATAATAATTCGATTGCAACGATAGTAATAATTGATTGTCAGTGTTGAAAGTTAATCGTGTGTTGTATTGATGATACAAGTCGATGAGACGCAAAGTAAAAATCGATGAAAATTACAACAGGTCGAGATTCGAAGTGAGATCGTAAAAAAGAAAGTGAAATCTTGATTGCCTGGTTAAGTGATCCGTGCTGTTGGTGAATTGCCGTTGTCGGTGTCACAACTACTTTTCCTTGTGTGTGTGCAGAAACTTGGAGACGAGAGGGAGAGTCAACTGGTCCCTCTGTCCCTCGTTACGTACTCCGTTAGTCTTTCCGTTGCAGTACCATGACAAAAGAAGATTGAGACGTTCGGGTCAGCTTTGCGACCACCTCGTTTCCTGGATGAAACATCTTTTCTTTGGAAAAATCTATGAGCGAAGAGTGTACAAGTGGTTGCCTGTGTAAACGTGTGTATAGGTGTCTGTGCGATACGAGTGAAGGAAAATGATGAAGAATTTGGTGGAACGCAAAGAAGTGAATGAGAATCGATGAGAAATCTTTCTACTCGACTGACCGCTGTGGTATTTAACTTATCTTGAGAAAACTTGATAAAAAATCAATTGTTTAGTGCCGAATAAAATTTATTTATAATAAAAAATGTCGATCGTGTTTAAGTCGACCGTGATAGCCGTGACTTTTTGGTGCATAGTTGAAAAGTCTTTTGCCGAAAATGAGTCAAATATTCTTAGACTGAGCAAACCTCAAAAAGTATCTTCGATAAATGTGAATACTTCCAGCTTGAACGTTAGCGATAACTTCCCGGAGAAGGAGGAATCGTCCAAGGGTAGAGCCACTGCACCCTTTATCGCCTTTAGCAAGAATAATCCGGAGCTCGACTGGAAGAATCACTTGAAAAATGTGGACAAGTTCGAGAAGGATAGCCCGAGAGATCACGATCTTGATTTTATGAAAGATAAACTCGAGATAACAGCCAGCAGCGTGCAGTGGCTCAACGATCTCTACGATCCTTTGCGATGGATCAGAGTTCCTGGAAAGCTTCAGGATGAGTGCCGAAGAGACATGGACTCGTGGCTCACGGCACTCAAAGAGGGAAAGCTATGGGCTGCTAAGAGTAAGTCAAACAAGAGTCGCCATCGCCGATAAATAATTTATTATTTTTAAATCGTTGAATAAAATTTAATCATTTTTTATTAATCCTGAAACATTACTTTGGCATCATTCGTGCCCAGATAATTCACTTTGGTTCGCCTTTTTGACTAAATATTTATTTAAAAAATACCTTTTAATCAAAAAATGATTGATTCGTCGTCGACACCTCAACGCGTTGATCGTCCAGTGTTACTACGGGGCCCCCACAAAAATATAGCCCGTCACCCAGATCTGAATTTCCATTCAGATATTACAAATATATTATAACAGGAATGACCTCGTATCGATAAATTAGGCGATTAGAAGTAAAATTTGCAGTGTGACTATACAGGTTTAAAGAAATAATTCGTTATTATCTGATACGATGACTCAATCCAATTGCGTCTATGTTTCAAAGAAATAATCGATATGTATACATGCGCAATATAATAATGACGTTGAATATGGCGCCATAATGATTCCGTGTCCGATGAACCTTAGATATTATAAATTTGTCTCTCACCGACACGATTACGAAATGGTTTTGTGACTGCAGCATCGACGTGTTTAGCAACAAATAAATAGAGACGGACAAGTCAGAAACGGATGAAACGTGCGCGATAAATAATGCGAAGGATACATCATCGGTGCGAAATTCTGTTGTAAATAATGTCCAACTGACATTTCGCAAGTTACGTGTAAAGACAAGCGGTTCTTGAAAATTGAATTGTGAAACGAGTATTATTATCATGTTTTTTATTGTACGTGCAACATCATTCATTTACGAAAAATTTACAGTATATGTAAATAAAAAAGGAACACTTTCAGTATGCAAGTTTCATTCCTTTGTATAGGGAACATTTATGGTAAACGAGAAACTCTTTCGGTGTACAATATTTATTCCTCTATGTATTAAATAAACAAGCACAACGGTTCATCCAACGTTATTCACAAGCGTTAAAATTATTTACTGCAATAAATAGTCTTTTTGCTGTACACGCAGTGTATTACGACTCAATAGTCGTTGAAATGGGACATGCGCTTTGTTCGTAACAAAACGAACCGTTGGAATAGAGCGACGAGCTACGGGATTACAGCTTGCGTTATATTATAATTGGGAAACTTTGTCTCTATCAAGCTCTTTTGAACGTAGAGTTACTCGAGTGCGTGGGTAGAAACATTGCGGCTGAAGGGTTTTCCGTTGTTATTGTGTAGTCACAACCGATGGAAGAACGGCAATGCCCTCGTTACAGGAATGAGATGATCGATAAACGGTAACGGCGTCATGAACATCATACGACAAGTAGAAACGACAATTACGATTGAGCCAAACACCCCGACCTTTATCGACTTAAAACGTTCGAATTGCAAACTTTAAGGGAGTACGAGTTTCGAGAGCGACGTAAATTGTGCGCACGTCTCCATACACGTCCCGTTTAATTGTTTGAAAGTTGACATAATCCTTTTCCTTCCATGCAATTGTTTGTTGGATATGCGATACGACTTTTCAAACGTACAAAAATCTAAACCAAATATCGCTATGACCGCTCAACGTTCCAAATACTTGGTTAATCGCAGACTCTTCGTGCATTTGTTAATATTAACTTTGTTACGAAATGTCCGAGGGAAAGAGAAACGCGTACAGAATTATTGAACTATTATAATGAATGAGCATTGATTAACCTAGACCAGTCACCGTCGGCTGGATACCCGATTATACACTGTCGCCTCCGTAAACAACCCTCGATAAAACACACGTGCATATATCTATAGATATACGTATGCACGATACTATTGCATTCCCGCCTCGTAACTTTTCATCATAAGAGAAAATGCGGTTTCGCCGCCGTTCGATAGAGAGCTCGGGAGCACGGATCGGCCCACGACGATGTAACTCGACCGGCACTCTGCACTGTCCTGTATGTTGCGTTGCACTCGTGTCCGATCCTCGAGGCCGTATCGTTGCACTTTCTACTCGAGGTGACTCTGAACACTTTACGTAACTGGCAATGAACCCTCGACGCGAAACTCTAAATGGGATTGGATACGAGCGGCGTTACGATCCTGACTCTTCCTTTCTCACTCTCTCGTCGTGTTTCGTATTCTCTAATTGTTGGGAGCTTTCACGATGTGCATCAATGCAAGTTATGTCTACCGATTTACAATATTTATAATTATGTTTCTCTGTAATTGGTATCATACAGCAGTGAATATAGTAATACAGACATTTGCAACGTTAAGTATCGAAGTAATGGCCATTGATAATAATTAGAAGAGACTGAGGCTACGTTACGCGGAGGTTACTCAACTCATTCGCGATATTTCACTTATTCCGATATATAAAAATCTGCAAAAATTAGATAACGCGTAGGTCGAGACTTTTCGAATGTGTCTTCAGTTTCGTCAGCTATCGACTTAAAATTTGTCAATATATTCAGCGTGTTCTTAGTTTTATCGGAAGGAGAAAAAAATCGTACAACTTTTGAGTATTATTACTGAATTGTAATCCTCGTTCTCACGTCTTGATGTAACAATTGATTTGACAATCTTTATTCTACAATCTCTTAGCTTCCAAACGTAGGACTATCAATCGTATTTTCAAATCTGGTACACCGCATGCACCCAGATCCGGATTAATTTTCTTTCGTTTTAACGCATCTCGTTCGGAGCTACATGAGAAGTCGATAGATGAACTTAAGCACGAATAACAACGAATATATATGTACAAACACACGAAACGCAATAAGTTGTCTCGTTCATGATAAACCGGCAACGGAAATCAAGCGACATCTTAATTGGACATCAAAATGATCGTTTTTGTTAAAAATTCAAGCACGTAATTACATCCCAGGCTTTTGGGATCAACATAATTCTCGTTTGGCTTTTCAGAAACAACATTTTTGATCAATTTAGAAGCCAGAGATTGCGCTTCCACGAAAGTTTCAAGGTTTCTTTGGAAATATGAAATAATATCGCGTGCGCTGTTACACTTGACGCGCTGGAACCGTCAACTTTGTCAACTTAGAATACATCAGTCCATCGAGGAAGCGGCTTGGCAATTTTTCTTTACGTTTACAAAGATCGTATCTGTTCGCGTACGAAACAATGAGCCAATCTCTCATTTTGTTATCCAATGAAAAAATTAAATATGAATACTGCATTGAGTAGCCTCCGTCTTTCCTGTACCGATGTACCGCGATTATAAGATCAGAAACTTATTGTAGCAATAATATGTGTGGATACTACAAGGCGGAAGACTTTCATGCTATTACATTTCAATTTATACGATTGTACACAGTAAGCGGCGTAAACTACAAATTTATAGTAATTAACGAAGCAATTGTCTGAAAATAATGAAATTTCTCTACCACCGTAATTGTGGAAAGTATTTTGTTGGGATAACGATGTTACTTTCTTAATAAATATATTATTTGGCAGAATCTTCCAGCATAAAACTCATAATTCCGCATTTCCTTTAATCATTTCCGGTCACACTTCCGAAGAATTTCAGGATGGTCACACTGGATTGAATGTACGCAGCTGAGTTTCAAAAGTTGACTGTGTGAAAACTATCCGTCCGATCAGGACCAAAAAATTATGAAACATACTTAGAACATCCTAGAATATGTAACAAAAGTTGATGTATAAGAAATGAAATGACAACACGTTAAAAAAAAAAAAATCGCAAAAGAGTTTATGCGTGAAAAATACACTTTTGTCTCAAAAAATCATAACTTTTACAAGTTTCGATATTTTTAAGCATAATTTGAAAACAATACTCCTAAGATAAAGCACTTTAAGGGGAAAAAGGTAATTTATAATTTACCCGAATCCGCGCATAATGACGAGTCACCGGCTGCCAGTTCGATACTGGCGCTATATTCAAATGTCTAACGGTTCATACTTGTAGGGGATACTTGAAACTCTCGATTGATGATAGAACAAGTTCTATTCGAACAGGTCCTTATACATATTTAAGTCGAAACTTGATCGATGAGAGTAATTTACCCAGTGAGATCGTGGAGGTTTAATATAATCTCGAGAATGCAAAAGTAATATTTTGTTATTTAAAGATATTGTTGTTGATTTAATTTTTTTAATTACAGTGTCCGATGCCAGTGGTCGCTACAGCTCGCAATTCCATTTTGGAAATGGGTTTTGGTTGGGTTCGAGTACACTTTGCTTGGAGCTTAATGGTACGGAAAAGGAGACTGGAGAAGGAAGAGAAATAGCGGGTGTCGGAGGTGCTAGTGTCAACGGTGACGATGCTCCACCTTACACGGTCAAGTTTCACGTTGCCAGGATGTATCTCACATTGCCGAGTGATATAGAACCTTTGGTGAGTGACGTTGTTCAAGTGCAAAAGTGGGATAGCGGATGTCATATTTCCATTCCAAAAAAAAAGAGAACACTGTGTATTCGATTTTAACTTGAGAAGTTACAAACTAAGATATTTATGAAAATTCATTCATAACAAATATTGCGTCCAACGTCTCAATTTTTATACATTTTCGTTGGTCACATACAGCGGACACAGCTTCCTCGACTCTACTACTGATAGTTCACCTTTCATCTCGATGAATATCGACGAAATTACTAACATATATTTGAAGATTTTTCGAGTAGTAGTAGTAGTAGTAGTAGTAGTAGTAGTAGTAGTAGTAATAGTAGTAGTAGTAGTGCATGAAGCAGACGGTGGCGTTGGATTCATTTACCTACTCTCCGGGTATAGTCGTCTCCATACGAAGTGTACATTCTGTCTGTTCGTACAATGCACCCTCTTGTTGCACGTACTATACTATAGAATAATACTATAGAATAATACGAGTGTGGAAGATATATGTTTATATACATGTACACGGGAAATTCCATGTCAAACTGAACAAACGAAAATAAAAACTTTATTTATGTAATTTCTATTCTTCAACTTTATATTTTCATTCGTTATCATCGAGTGAAATTGCGGGTAGGATTTTGGATCGTTTTCATGAATCTTTCAGTATACAGGTATATATAGTCAATCGTGCAATTTCCCTATTGAATCCATCTATTCGATACAAACAGAAGTCTGACGAGTCGACAAAAAAAAACAGGAGAAAAACGGATACGCGTTATATCGTGATACCAAGCGTCACAGGTGACGACGATATTTCACCACTTTGATCCTAGCTCATCCGAAGCATAAATGAATAAAAATATGATGACACGGACGCGTAGATACCGGTGGGATTCGAAAGGGGAACCGCGTTATATTGCTTCCGAGTCTTGCTGTACAGTCATCGCCGTCTGTCGCTGGTTTACATAATCTTAACGGGACACAGCGGCCTAGATTTTAGAAACTTTTTCTTTCCGTGTGTCGAGGTCGAATTTAGGTTCGAAGAAATTGATGATCGAGTATTCTCTCTTTCCGACGAATAATCGATTCGGCTTGGTCTGAAGCAAGTATTTTTTTAAAGAAAAAAAATTGTATGATCGTTGTTCTTAAAACATGATTTGTTGAATGAAATCTCGATATTAAAGTTTTTATAACGTATTTATTGAATCCGGAGTGACCAGTGAGATTCGAAAGGATATTCGAGCAACCTTGCGAAACTCTGAGTCCATTGGACGGGCTCAGAAATGCAGAAAAAGTAATGAACGTTGTGCACCTGTCTTTCTCGAGTGTACGAGAGGACTCCCCTTGCTTTCTGGTGTGGGACTCTCGCGTACAACTATCTGCAAATTATGTTCCACCCGCTTCGTACGAGTTACGAGTTTTATTGCGTATATAATTATCACGGCTGACCGAGTGCGAAAGCGAATTTAGTTAATAATAATAGAGCTTGATAATAGCGAAACTTGGTAATAATGGAGCTTGGAAAATTCGCATCCGGTTGAATGTTCGTAATATTTCATTCGTTGCATATTAGCGAACACGTGAAGAAGTGTTGAACGTTTACATTGCTAAATAATAATAATAAATAGATAAAATTTTAAGAAACAATAATTAAATATTCGTTCAACTAAATGACAGAAGCTCGGGGAACAGTAGATTTTGGTTAGTTTTCGTTAACCCTTTAGAGACGTAGAGCTTTTTGTCGGGAATAAATAGCGTTTTTGTTTAAGAAATACGTCTGTGTGTAATAAATTTTCTTTTATACAATGATCAAGGAAGATACAGGAGGATACAGGAGGAAGATACATTTAAAAGTAGATCTTCGAAGTACTTTGAAATATAAAGTTACGAGTGTGCGTTGATGGGTCGTTGTAACCGCAGTATAAATTTTTTAAATTTCATAATAATGTCAAGATATTTTGACGAATTTTAGCCCGTTACTCGGCCAATTTGACCGGATCCGTACATGGTAAAAAATTTGCGGTGTTAACTGCAACGGTGCGAGTGGTGAAAAAAAAACCGGAGTTAAAATTAACACCATCTCACTGTTGAAAGCACACCGGCCATTGAGTATACCAGTAACTCGGTATAATCTTTTTTGCAAGTCGGTACAATTCTGTGTCGACACATTCTGTAAGGACACATCGAAAGGTGTCCTCGCGTGATCTTGCTACGCTGGAAGTTCGTATAGAATGTTAATTTTTCGGTGTACGTAGTCTCTGTGTCAATCGATAACACCGCTCTTTTACACCGACGTTTGACACCGAAGTAATATACCTGTTGAGACTATACAATGGTGTTTGAAATGGTGTTAATATTAACACTGCATTTTTAATAGTATACAACGTACCCGGTACGACACTCGATGGCTTAATAAGGGTTAAGTGATCATCGATTTCCCTTTAAATTAAATAACCTTTTGTTATTTTTTATCAAGTATCGAGTGAGAAATTTATTATGAAAATAGCAATACGCGCATGATGTTGTAAACGTGGAATAAATTATCAGAATAAAATCCCAAAAGCTATAGTTAAAACCGAGACCTTGCCTACTTATATCAATTAAATAACGAACATTTATCTATTTACAGACAAGGCAAGTATTCCTTGGTCTCTGTTTGCCAGGCACATGCGATAGAATCTCTCTCATGTCGATGCTGAGAGCGAGTGCCGATCGAGTTGAGCGAGAAGGTAATTCGACGCATTATCATTCGAGCGGACCAAAAATTCATATAGTGGCGATAAAACCGGTGCCTTCGAGCGATTACTCAGCATGGACGGATCCAAAACTCTATATCCTCGGGTGAGTAAACGTATTTTTCTAAAATAATAATTGCTTGTTAAGCAAATAATGGAATATACAATAGAAAGACATGAATTTTCCAGCAATGTGAGCTGCTCATTATTCATGACAAAGTTCATTCCCACACGAAATTTCAGTCTCGATAGTCGTTGACTCTCTTCGTCCGAATAAAGTCCCGGAAGCCCCAGCAATTTCCGCTCAGTGCTGACATCGTCCAAAGCCCCGCGACGATGGGGGTAACCCTCGATGACGATGATTACTTCCTTCTGAGCAGCTCTGGCTCCGTCGCGAATGTCTGCGACGGCTTACGAAACTTGTTTGCATTACTACACCACGCAGTGTGTTATATCGCGAGCGCAACCGGGACTGAAACTAACCAAGTATACACCCGATATCCTCTCGTAATCGACTTTTGCGCCTTGCACGTACATATATATGTTATCGATGGTTGTTGAGCTCAACCGGGGAAACTTGCTCGCTGAATTTCAGCTTCCCCCTCATCGAGCAAACGACCTCGAACAACTTCCAAACTATGTCCTCCCTCTATCTCGTTTCTCGTCGTGTTCTCACCCCTCCGTTATCATTCTTAGACATTCGTTTCTTTGTGTTATTTTATTTACCAAATGATTATTGCGCGCCTGTATCCCAACACGGGGGATTAATATAACATCTCACGATTTTATATAATTGTGTTATATATTATATATATAAACCACAAAGACGCTGACTACCGGTGTACGTGACCGTACGTATAATAATTAACGTACCAGTGCGTAAAACCGCGTGACACTTTCTGTCAAGAGACTTTCTTTTCGATTGGACTTGTGAAACAAGCGACCAGCGTGTCACGTCACGAGATAATGAATGACACTCGTTGCGAGATATCAGAGTTCGGTACAGCACTACATTCAAATTATGCAATAGATATCTTTTTATTTATACTGTCTCAGATTTATAGTAAGTTAAAAGATAGTATTAGGGAATTTGGATTTTAAAGAAGCTCCGTAAGCTTCGGGAGATTCAGTCGCTGAGTCATATCGGAGACAGGTGCGCTTATCGCCAGTCAGATTCAATCGTTACACTGCTAATAATAATGTACTACAATTGACGTTTTTCGATGGCAGCATTGGTTCTTGTCTGATAGATACAAGTGAGCTGAGAGAAACTGTGATCTTGTAAAAGCGATACAGGAGAAATATATCGAGATAGAACGGAAAGGTACTACGAGTGCACCTGCACACATACAAATTCAGTGGCAGTATATATAAATAACCGTTGCAAAACCATAGTACAATCATTACACAATAATCGACGAGTATATACAGCACTAGGTATAACGATAGAAGAGCCAGTGGTGCGGAAAATAGCAAGACAACGCTGATATAAAGCCAGGCAGTACAAGTTTAATGTACACTATAACACAGCAAAATATATATGTATATAACTTAAAAGAGAAATAGAGCGAGCGTTATCAACTGCAATTTCTCGGCTACTTGTTCGATGCTTTTTGCCTCATTCGTCTTGAGGCACAAACGATACAATAAAGTTAAAATATACGGATAAGACTTTTTTAGAAAAACTAATTTAACATTCGGTTAAATACTTTTATCATTATTATTGCTATCGATGCTTTCGCTTTATATGGAAATATGTTATTCCACTCACTCTACAGCTCGTACACGATAATAATATTGTTCGTTATAATGAAAATTGACAATCTGTATATCACTTTTCTACAATTTATCGAAATTATATAAGTTGAGTGTGTGTCAAGGTATTTTCAATGGTCATCGGAATACAACAATTACAGTTTTACTTAATTTTAGAGAAAGGTATGTTTTCGTGAAAAAAAATTGAGATAATGATGTCAGAGTACTTAAAAAGTCCTAAAACGTTGAGAAAACATATTTCGAAAAAAATGTCAGCGCATGCGTGCGTGCGCGCGCACGCGCGGACACGTGTGTGTACGATGAGTTTTCAAAATTGCAACGGATGTATCTCGAGAACGGGTTACTCGATTATCCTGAAACTTTGCAAACGTGTCGGATGGTAACTCGTGTCAGCTGCAATTTTCGGCCATATTGCCAAATGGGTATCTCGTTCTATGGTTGTTTGAATTTTTCGAAAAAAAATGTCCGCTCTTTAGTTTTTGTAAATTGTTATTTATCGAGTTGAAACTTTCTACAAGAATATGCCAGGGGACAAGGTTGTTTGGTATTGAATTTGGCATAAATCGATCGAGGCGTTTAGATTTTATTGAACAATGCCTTTTTTGTAATTTTTCGAAAAAAATCAATTCTTTATCTAACTTTTGTAAGTTTTTATCCATCAAAATGGAACTTGGCATACAGATTGACTAGGAGACGAGAATACCTGGTCTTGAATTTGGTAAGAATCGATTAAGGGGTATAAACTTTATGAAATATAAAATTTGACAAAATTTTCTATTTTATTGAAAATATTAATACCACTTCCTTTATGAGGAAGCCACAATTGTAATAACCATTGTCTATCGAGGAGAATCTGGGTATGATCGTGAATCATAAGGAAACAACGTACAAATTTCAAACTTGCTTCCATCTTTTAGACATCTTTGATAATTCTTTTTGAAATTAAATTTTGATGACGTATTGTAAAATAAAGATTTTTCATAGAGTATACTTTTTTTTTTTATAAGCTGGAAGATGGCGCACTCTGTGTCGACGGTATGGGACAGCAATTGGGTCTATCGTAAACGCATTGAAATGTTATAAATCGATATTTAAGTAAATAGTTTTTTGATGGAAATTCTCATCCAAGCGGGTAAGAGGAAATGGAACGTGAAAGTGACAAGATCGTCCACGGTAATCCTGTAATCACGTTTTCGTTTTCGATCGACGGGCGATCATATAGCGAATATGCGTCCCATCGTTTCCAGCATGAGCTATATCTACAGGGGGACAAAATTCAGAAAAATCGTCGAAGCGAAATGACCTTTTCATTTTCGTATTAACGGTCTAGGGTTGGCTTACTCGATCCCCGTGAGAACGGCAATTTTAGTTTTTATAGGGAAGCAAATTTTGTTTAAATCGAATATAATGAAGTACAGTAATATAAAAAAACAATTATGACGTGATAACCAATTTAATTTGTCAACAAATCAGTAAGAATAAGGAAAGGAAATTCTTGACGTACATAATTAAAGAATTTCAAGTAAAAAAAAACGTTATGGGAAAGCTACGAGTATATCGGATAATAGAGAGTGTAGTCTATCAAAGAAAACTAAAAGTGGTAAATAAACAGACTAGCGAGTCTCCCGGACGAAGAAATAAAGAACTGAGAATATTTCTCAAAACTGCACGACTCTCTTCCGCATTATTCCGAGGTCTGTGAGTAGAATATTGCTGAATAGCCGAACGATCGCACGAAGGAAAAGCTTGCGGGCAGCGTACGTGAAGAATATCGCAATCTTTCCCCCTTCATCCCCCATGGAAAAGAAACATGCCCAACATATAAAGCTTCTCATAGGTTTATTATATCAGAATTAGATTTTAAGTATTATATATTTTGGTTACAGCTCGGATATATGTTTCCGTTGTATTATTCGTCAAAATATATTTTATTACTCCCGACAGTCCGTAGGGCAAAGAGCAAGGAGTCCGTTTTTCACTGGCATGGCACGAATATGCAAGTTTCTATGTGTCCGTCATACTCCGAATAGTTTCCGTGCATCATAACCTCAATTTTTGTCCTAGATTGTATATATTAGATGAGATTTGAGAAAGATAAAAGCGTTTTAAAGTAATGTATGAGAGGCATGGTTGCATATATCGAAATGCCACAAAATGGCCGTCATTCCTACTATAATCGTTGATCCGTACCTCTGTTCAGAGCGCTCACATTAGGGCGAGAGAAAGAGCACGTGGGATTCAGTCGATATTTGTATATATATATGTATATATATATATATTATTCAACGGCAATATATATATATTATTCAACGGATGAACATTTTAGTAAGTTTGTTGTACATCGGAGATGTCGTTACCAACTAAAAATTAATAAAAACGCAACGGAATTATCTAATTACGGGTGTTGATTTAATTCTAAATAGAAGAGTGCAAAATGATCGAGCGATTAAATAAAATATAATTATTAGAAATTATTTAACTGTTATCGTTTCAAAAAATATAATAACTATAAAAATATATAGCAATTGTAAAAATGCTGTAGAAAATCACAATAACCTAGCTTTTAAAAGTATGAAGTAAAAAAAAATTACTTTTAAAACTTCCGACTGCAAAAAAAACTATAATAAGCAGGATTTTGGCTTAAAAAAGTTTTCATATGAAAATCTAAGTCTCTCGTTGTCACTACAGTCTCCCGACTGTAGTGATAGCAGCAGCGGTAAATTAATTATTCTAATTTAAATATAAAGTTAACTAAAATGGTATTGAAAGTTATTTCATTCTTTTTGGATTTATTTCCATATGAAATTTTTTTTAAGATGATGTCCTAATTATCATAGTTTTTTTGCAGCCGGGAGATGTAAATTTTTTTTTTTATATATCTGACATATATATTATATATCTTGTATATACTTTATTTCTATGGGGGAATGCTCAATAATATGTGTAACGTTGGCATATCAATGATCAACATATCAAATTGAAAGTAATGTTATCTTGGTATTCAGCGTAGTTAAAAACAATTGTTTATAATTATTTAAAGATGGCCAGTTTCCAGAACTCAGATATCAGTAGAAAAACTATAAATGTCGTGGTATTTCTTAAACATGTTTATAACTCATGCTTTCGATAACATATCTCGCGACAATGAAACTGAACCGGTTAAATATCATTGTTTAAAATAAATTTACTAATAAATGTATAACAAGCCTGCATATTGCTTTCTCATTATTTTCCACTTTTCGTAAAATTACTTCTACGAGAAAGTATTTTCATCGATTTATGCTTCCTCATAAAGCTTTGTGAATGATGGAAAATGATGAGGAAACAATGTGCAAGGTTCTACGTTGCAAGCTTGTTCATGTACTGTGTCGATTAACTTATCTTGTACATTTCATTCTTTACCGTTTTCCAAAAAATTACATCTTGCTTGTAGGTAACGTATCATTTAGCTGATTTCGGATTTTTGAAATAAAAACTAATTGCTAAAAAGTAACTGATAAACTATTTGCTAAAAAGTAACAGGAACTATGTTGGATTCAAGCGGAATACCATTTTGTATTTGATTTGCTGATAATTAATATGCCAACTTGACACAAATTGGCCAGTAAGTATTCCAGACTCTGTCCAATCGAAATAATATTTCCAACAACGTCAAGGTCACAGGAGAATATAGTTTTTAGGGCAAAATCTTAATTTGAAACCATAACAATTTGTGAATATTCAGTGTGAAAGAATAAAAGGACGACTTGACCTTTGAAAAAGAAGAAAAATCACAAAATTAAAGAGACAGAATAATGTTTTAATATCGATTGTTCCGTTTATTCACCTTAAGGAGGGTAGGGGCATAACCAATTAATAGAAACGGTTGCAATAGAAGAAGCAAAAAAAGTGAATGCTGATTAATAATGAGTTTTAACTGGGTCAGTACCTGAATGCTTTATATTCGAAATTTTCAATGATATGTGCCAAGTATGAAGTACGCGCGCGTATGAGTGGAGTACTTATATTCATGCATAAACGTATGCAAGACCCTCTGAGGAGTTCATTCTAAGGACCTTTGCACTAGACAGAGTCCTTGATTTCGTAATGATACCAGTAGCTCGTGCGCAAGAGCGAATCTGTGCAATTAATGCAGTGCACAGTCGAGAAATTGCAGCGGGTTTAGCGAGCCCACGTACTTCAAGGCAAGTTACTATCTACGATGCCCTGATTTCCATGAGTCTTCGTACCTTTTATGTATGATATCGTGTAGTTATATGAGTTATGTATGTAGTACTTTGCCACAGCGGGTTCAAAAGCTTTCTCCGTCTGTCGTGTGGATAGTTTTGGAAGCTTTCACAGAGCCGACATATGCCGACGTATGCACCTACATACGGATAGTAAAGTCTGTTAGCTATACGTATTTATGTCGACATTTTCTCTTCTTGAGAAGCTTCTGTATCACGTGTGAAAAACTTGTAATTATTTTTTCCCGTTATTTCTAAACCAGGATTAATAGTCTTCAGTTACGTCTACAGCGCAGCAGTGACAATATAAATGATGGTCGTTGCGCAGTAGACATTGTTCGAGGAACACCTCATCGGGGATGATGAATTCTAAACGATTACTCAAATTTTGCACTCGTGTCGCAAGAACTTATCGCCGAAGTATAGACGAGGCGTACAATAATACTTCTTGCTCCTCATTCTCCGATGTAAATGACTATAACACCGCGCTTGATTAGTTTCGTGCCAGAGCATTATAGTGACGCGATTGGTGGCAGGATTGTGACGTTTTCCATTAAACTATTTCGTATCTAAGCTTGTGTACTCATCTATGGATTAGGGTGTAAGTGAACGATACGTGAGACTCATGGAAATTGCAAATTCTAGTCACCACGAACGTCCTGAGTCCTATCCAGATGGTGCGGGGTATGTCCCGAGTACATCGAAGGGTGCTTACTTCGCAGACTTTCCATTGATCCTGCTCGTATCATCGGCATATCGTCTTTAAGCTCTTCTGATTGTGAGCCTAAAGTAAATCTTCCATCGATACTGTCATTTATAGCTTTCGTTGGCTCTCAACATTGACAGGTTTAACCAATTTGAATTCAAACAAGAGGCAACAAACGATGATAGCATACTTCGCAGACCCTTCGTTGATTCTGCTTGTATCTTTGGTTCGACAACTCGGGTTCGATAAAACATAAAGCGGATATTTTCGTTTTTTAAAAAATATATTCAGGTTCCAGAAGAGTAAGAGCAGGTTACAGCGATCGGAATGAGGACTCGTCGAAGCGTAACGGAGTGTGAGAGTCAAAATAGAATGAACGAAGATGTAACGTTTGTTGATTTGGAGTCTAAACCGGTTTTAAGAAGGGTGTAAATCCAACGGAGGGTACAGCAGAGTTGAGCCGGAGAGCTTCAACCTTCGTGCAAAGTCTACGGAGTAAGACGAAGGGATTTCATACTCCTCCGCGAACCTACGAAGGGAGTTTCGGAATTTTTACTCAGGGAGGATTGCACGAAGAGAATATGCTGGAGTGACATTTGGTAGCCCTACACGTTCCGCCATTACATCGTGTACGTCGCTTTACATTTCTCTCTTAGGAAGATGGATCTAAGCGATAAATAATTCTCTTTATTACGTAGCTACGTCTCGTAGAAGATTAACTTCCTTTGAAAGATACGGAGGCAGCCTCGTTGGGGACAAACGGAGCGAATAGGGTGCGACCGACTAAAAGATCGAACGATCCATTTTCCAACACAAATTTAAATGAAAAATGTTAGCTTGTTTAGCGCGGTTTAAAATTTCGGCGCTAGCCGGATTATAGCGAGGTATGGAGCAAGTAAGATGAGACGAAAGAGGCTTAAATGGATTTTATTCTTGCAAACTCGCGAGTCAACGTCGTGCTAATTGCTGATACAAGTTTTAGCGAATTTATCATATAGAAGCATAAACTTTTCGCATAATTGAACCAGGCTAACCGTGAAACTCTAATTGACTAAAGTGAATCACTTAAAAAATCACACTATTCCTGCTGTTACGATAATGACAGATAATACCATTGAACGAAGAACATTTTTTTTTCTCAAATACTTCGTTCAATATAATAAAAACAACATAAACAAATTAGCTTACTCAACATGACTTAATGATATTTAAGTTACCACATCGATTACATTTCTGGTAGAAGAGCTGAGCTTTGTCAGTTGACAAGATAACAGAAATGTTTACTTTCAATCCGCTTAACTGAGATCTGTATCTCTATACAACAACGTATCAAAACGATTGCTTAAACGAAAAAATCAAAAATTCTGTATCAATTGTCTTTTTAACGTTAAAATCAAAATATTAATTTTACGAACGAATAATTTTTTAGTGAAGGAGAATTTTAAAAAAGCATTTAGCGTCGGACATCAATATTCTATATTTCTCGTACTCGGAACAAATTCGATAAAATTTTTTAACATTATTATCATTTGCATTTCAAGGAATGTCACGATTGAATCAGATAGTACGTAAGCTACATAAGTAAGTAACATAAACGTGCGATAGGCGTGAGAGGCTCCTGCTTCATACCGGTCCATTCGGTCGGTCAGTTCTCGTATATAAGATATCTTTGGAACTCTTTATTACACAATGTATCTCGTAGAAAGCACGAGCATCGAACGAGTAAAAGAAGGAAGGGGAAAAGCGTGAAAGTGGAGTCGCGCTATTGACTGCATTCCACGGGTATGCTCCACGGTTCATCATCAACCAAAGAGGCAACCATCATGCCGGTCTGCGTAGCTCGTGTATGGCTTTTACCGAAGTAGCACACGCGGGTACGGGTGTGTATGTAAACACGTAAAGAGATGCCGGTAATTTAAGGCAAACAGACTGAGTGCTAAAGTCAACTGGTCCATTAGATTTACCTTGTTCACATAAAGTTGAGCAGAAAAACCTGCTCGTTTACGAGGATATGTATATATGTATATATATACATCGTTCGCTCAAGCCCATACGATTTTATTGCGGGACATTATGTGTTACTTTAAGCAATGTGCTTGGTAAAGGAATCTGCCCACTCTAAGAGGGAATAAAATGAGAATATAAAAAACAAGAAAAAAAAAAAAAAAAAGAAAATCGAGCGTCCGATAGGCTGGTCGAGAATATAGTGAACGAATAACATCTTATGATAAGCTGAATTGGTTGACCTACTAACCGTTTTCCATCGGGACGTGATGCGATTACAATCGGAATTGCGTTAGCCTTAAGATCATAAAAGTTATCCATGAGGCACGTTATTTGAAAATCACGCGATAAACTTAATCACGCTGTTAGAGCTCGCGAAAACCGCTGGATAAATAAAGCGAACTGATCAAATGAACTATGCTGGAGACAATGGAGCCTAAGAATATTTTTCCAAGAGAGAGAACATAGCGGGTGGGAGTATTAGAATTCGAAAGTTTCCGGCCATGTAGTGGACAACGACGCGTAATTATACAGAGGTACATAGTGCCAGTGAACATTTAAGGGTCAAAAGGTCCCTGATATGAATATTCATGAACGTTGGGCAATAAATAGAATTGGTAGTATCAAAGATCTTAGAAAAAAGAGTTTTGATTTGTCAATGCACGATGGGTTTTACTCAGAAGAATTAATACTTTGAAAGTTCTAATGGAATTTAGGGAGAAACTAGTTTTTCGAGTCGAACTATCGTAATAAATATAAAAAAGGAAACAATAAATTGTCGTATATTCTGATAACTTTGTTTCCTTTTGGGCGAAATGTTTCTATGCGACGTTACGAGTTTATTGACGAGTACTTCGAATTACCGGCGGTAATCCATCAAATACCTTCTTTCTATCTTCAAACAGAAAATAATTAAATTTCAACAGGATGAACCACGAGCAGGAGATATTTTTTTCGTTTACCAGAAGTAAATAATTGAAACGTGTTTTCTGGTATTGCACAATTATTGGTCGCACGGTGACAAAAACAAGGCACAAACGGAGTTCCACGGTGGCATAGGGGCGTAGATATTTCGTGCTGCTCACTGATTCCGGTAATTGCGCTAATTATCCTCGCAAAATTGCTGACCCGATTCTCTCCCCCCCCTCCTCTGTGACCTGTCTGTAGAGAAGAGACTAAAGTGAATCTGGCTTTTGGCCAAAATCTCGTATCATAACTATGCCATTACATTTTTTTTTCTCGATCAGTGATATCTTTGTTCATGCAATTCTATTTAATTATTTATAATTGTACAACAGTGTCAACTCTCCACTGTATTATTTCGAGGGAATATAATTTCTAAAAGAACCGTTTTAATCCCAGGTCCGTAGGTGGCATTATAATCTTCCTGATGATATGCGCAGCGTTCTATGAGTACAAGAGCTATGAGGAGGAAACCGACGTCGAGTCAACGTCGAACGGTACGAACAACAACGAGAGAATAAGCACGTACGCCGATAGAAATCTTCCCGAGGAACGAAGGATATCTATGATCCAGGACAATGGGAAAGAGCTCATCGAGAAGATGGACAAGGATGGACCCGTGGAGATTGCCAAAGAGGATGCTGTTATAAAGCTTAAAAAGATTGAAAAAGGTTTGTGGATGCTTCCTTATCGCACAACACTGTTACATGGCAAAACATAGATCCCACGAGGTTTCTTGTACAGCGTAGAAAAAATTCGAAAAAGCTCTGTCAAGTTTTATCTTTCTATATATTTTAAAATCGTTTCAGGTTTTCTGTTCAAGAGTCTGATGTGCTTCAATCCCATAGTCAATGGTAGCAAGATACTGAGTACGGAACCAGCAGCAAGAGACAGTCTTACCTGTCTTCATGGTCTTAGGGTGCTGTCCTTGGGTTGGGTCGTTATGGTTCACACTTATCTTGAAGTGTTCGGCATAGCAGGTACTTATCAGTCGCGATCGATCGTATCTCTTAAAACTTAAACAAATCATGCTCATAAGATGAGCCAAGTAGACGCACAAGGCATAATCTTGATCGCTACGTAACCGTATCCGGTTTCGAGCGAGAGTAATTAGCGAGCACGTGACATCGCTTCGCTCGGAGATGTGGAAGGAAGAGCGTCTTGTAGTCTTGCTCG